>CM066338.1:5568584-6088584 GCA_033807585.1 Hydrophis major
GAGAAGAGAGAGAGAGAAGAGAGAAGAGAGAGAGAGAAGAGAGAGAAGAGAGAAGAGCAAAGAGAGAGAGAGAAGAGAGAGAGAAAAGAAAGAGAGATCTAACCTCTCTCTCTCCCCCCCCCCTCCTCCCCCTCTCTCTCACACACACACAGAAGCAGGGGTGGAATTCAAATTTCTTAACAACCTGTTCTGTGGGCATGGCCTAATTTGTGGGTGTGGCTTGGTGGTCATGTGACTGGCTGGGCATAGCTTGTAGGCAAATATTATAAATATTTATATAAATATTGAATTTTTTATTAAAAAGGAGCAAATTTTTCCCAAAATCAGGCAAAGCAAGCAGGCAGATTGAGTTGCTCACAGAATCACAGATTCACCTCGAGATCTGTGTTTCTGCCATCGGCTACCTGAGTCTGCAGTGCTTCAGTCCTAAGGAAGGTTTGGCTCTGCTTAAAAGCAGAGTCGAAGATCTAAAGAGTAGCTAAAAAGCAAGAAATCCAACAATTTCCTGCTTTCTAGCTAATCTAAAATCTCCCAGCACAGCAGAACAGCTGATGGTCAGAAAAAGGAAAAATAGCAATTTAGCAGGCAAGTTTGCCGGGTAAGAAGTGAGGGGCGGGGAGGGTTCCCGTGGGCCATGTGGATGGCGCAGCTTCTGTTCCCACGCAGCCTGGATTAATTACTTTGGGGGGTGCTCTGAAGGTGACATTTCTCTGCGGACCACCAAAATTTTCTCACGGATCACCAGTGGGCCATGGCCCATTGGTTGGCGACCGCTGATCTAGTCTTGAATGGGAGACTCTCACAAAAGCCCAAAGCTTTGAACTTTCTAGAAGACAGCAAAGTACTTTCATACTGTTGCCAAGGAAACAATAAGGATGAGTCTATGGAGTCACCAGGAATTGAGCTTGTTTCAAAGAAACTGAAGGTGGGGCTTTGATCTAAGAGGTATCCCAAAAAAGTGGTGGACCAACTTCTCTGGATGTCCTGCAGCAGAAGATGGAGAGGCATGTGTCAGGGACATTTCAGCTTGGATTCTTGACCTGATCAGAGGGTTCAGCTTGATGGACTCAATGGCTCCTACCAGCTTAAGGATTCAACCTTCTTTCCCATCACTTTTTCCTACCCTCTTTCTTCCAAAGAGCATTGGTAGTCAGAAATTCACAACCACACTCACCGATCCCAGAGTACAAGAAAATTCGCCCAGGAAGTCATGTTCGTACAGTTGCATGCTTGATTTGTCTTGGTCAAACAAGGCAAATTTCAACTTCTGGACCTCCTCAAAGTGATAATTTATGATGAACTTTTTGGAGAAAGCCGGGTTGAGATTGTTCACTGCCGTTTCTGTCCTGTCGATCTACAAAAAAAGAAAGTGGAAGGAAAGAACCAGTGAGTTGATCAAATCCTCGTGAATGAAGTGATATTTCCTTGAGAGCAATTCAAGGCTGAGGACATGTGGTGGATGTACTTTTGTGAGGTTCAGTCTGAAAATAACTTTTTTCTTCATAATGGCCCACCAGATACTCAACCCATAGTTTAGCAAAGTTGCACCTGCAAACTGCACCAGTTGGTGGGTAAATGGGTAACAAGGGCATTTCTCACATCTGTTGAATTATTATATACTTTTTAATATTAATTAACTTATCAATGTGTGACTAGCTATCAACAGAGCAAGACTGAATTTTTTTTACAAATGGAGGCTGACCCAAAAAAATTATCATCTTACACTGGAAACAAACATCTGCACCTGATTTGATATGTGTTGCTTTGCCAACATTTGAATCAATCTTTTTTTTTTCAACAGAAGAAGACTAAAGCAATACTGTATGAACCAAAGTTTGGGGACTTGCCCCATTCATAAAACTATTACCAGCCCTCCTTTATTGCTACACTTATCAGTGTGGTTGTGTCAATCTTTTAATACTACTGGTTACATTTGTTCTATTTTTTTTTATTAGTTCATGCAATAACACTGTTTAAAAATAAAAGTGATTAATAGAGACCCTGCTGGATTTGAGCACAGCTTTCTTGCAGTTTCTCTAGCTTTTCACACCAGCCGTCCAAATCCCCATTGGGCTTTTCAGCAGCTGCCTAAAAAACCCCAGGGGATCCTTCATCGAGCCTGCTTCTCACCTTTTGTAGTAGTTTATTAACTGAATTAGTCTTATGACCATATCCCATTAACCAGGTGCAATGAAGTGAAAAGGATGGATTTAGAAAAACTTCAGCAACCGAACGACTTCCAATTTAGATCCGGAGTATATCTCCATATACATTGGGTAGAGTCCTTTCACTGGTAATGAAGGGGATTGCAACTAGCTGTTTACATAACTGTCTGCTGAATCTTTATCTCTTTAGGAACAAACTGTTACAACCCGCCTCCCCCCGCCCCCAGGGAAGCCGACAAACACAACAGGAATGTCGTTTGTGCTTTTCCCCACTGAGATTTCACAGCAAGGAACACTACAGAGTGATGCTATTTCTGAAATTGAAGCATGCGTATAGCTTACCTAAGTGCAACCTTCGCATTAATAACTTTCTAATTCTCCTTTTCCCTATCCTCTTATCCAGGTCCCTAGTCACTGTGTCCCTTTCTCAGGTAAAGTATCTCTTTTAACGACAGATTGTCCTCAACTACACTAAACTTGATTGCAGGAAATACGATTTTAGCAACAGTGTGGTCAATGTCTGGAATACTTTACCTGACTCTGTGGTTTCTTCCCCAAACCCTAAAAACTTTAACCTTAGACTGTCTACTATTGACCTCACCCCTTTCCCAAGAGGTCTGTAGGGGGCATGCATAAGCGCACCAATGTGACTAGCATCCCTATCCTATTGTTTCTTTTATTTTTCTTATATGTACCCATTTCATGTATGTATAAACTATGTTTATACTTATACCTGTTATCTTATAATTGCTTGACAAAATAAATAAATATAAATAAATAAATAAATACACTTATGGACACGATTGAGCCTCAGATTTTCTGTTGAATCGGAATAGGTCCAAATTTGGTATGGACAGAGAACCTAACAAAAGAAAGACAAGGTTCAAAAAGGATCTGGATCTAGCTGGAGGCTGTAGAGAATGAAAAATCCCCCCAAAATCTTTTGGTGAATTACTACGGGAGATGCAACTAGGTAGTAACTCAGACTGCCTTATTTGCCCGTTAATTGTCAAGTGCCAGGAAAATCAAGAGACCCATATTCAATGGATATAAAGATATATTGAGAATAAATTTTGTAGAGAACTTGATTTCTCTACAAGAATCTGAACTACTAACCGCCAAAGGAAATTAGTGGGAGATAAGAGTCAATGGAATTCAAGGTGGGCTGGACTTAGATCACTTGTGGGTGTGATGGGACTCTGGACTGATGTGTTTGACCCTCTCCTCTGGGTCAGCTTGGTCATCTCCTAAATAAATATTTAAATTCCTTTTTAAAGCAGGGGTCCCCAACCTTTTGGGCATCAGGGACTGGTTCCGTGGAAAACAATTTTTCCATGAACTAAGGGGCAGAGGGGAGCACCGTGGTTTCATGCACTACCTAGATCTCACTCATGCACAGATGAAGCTTCTCTCGCTTGGGCAGGGAAATGGAATGTAGGCTCCAGACATCAAGAAGACGACCCATGAGAACCAAGGACACTTCTGCAGGTGTTTGCAAACCCCCCAAAGACATTTTCTCATAACAATACCATGACATTTTTCTTTTTCAGCCTTGCAGGATCTTATTTTATGAAATAAAGAGGGAAGAAGAGGTTCACATCTCCCAACCTGTCTGCAAACTTTCTATTGTTGACATCTCTCAAAAAAATCTAGGAAGTGCCAATCAACCAAACTTGGCCAAGCCAACTAGGATGCCAACCCCAAACTAAAGAAACTGGCAATATTTCATCATATCAATCTGGGCACGTTGACTGAATAAAGGCCAGAAATACCTTCAGTATTAAGACAAGCTGAGCGCGCTGTTGAAAAAAACGCTCCTTTGCTCAACCAGGAACTCACAGATGGGTCAATTGCTGAAACGTGTCTCGCTTATGCTCTTCCTGTTAATCATTTCAATGCATGCTTTGTGGAAATACACAAACACATGTACTATACACAGGGGGAAAGAACAAGAGAAATGGAGCCTGAAAGGACAAATGCAATTCAAAACAACCGGTGCTACACAACGGTTCTCAAAGCACCACACAACATTCCCACAAAAATCACTCCCCATTCATGCATGATTTTTGGACACTGGGGAGACTACATGAGGGCATGGCCCATGCTTTCCACAGCCTCCCAAAACCATGCCAATGGTCATACGAGGTCATACGAGCATGGCTTTTTTGCATGATTTCCAGAGGGTCAGGAGGTGACACAAAACCTCACATACCTGATTAACAGAGTTGGAAGGGACCTTGTAGTTCATCTAGTCCGACCCCCACCCAAGCAGGAGACCCTATATGCCAGTTCTGACAAATGGCAGTCTAGTCTCTTCTTGAAAGAGATGAAGCTCCCACAACTTCTGAAGGCAACTTCTGTTCCATTGGTGGAACAGAAAATGTCTCTTTGTTTCCAGGTTAAATCTCTCCTTGTTCAGTTTCCTCCATTATTCCTTGTCTGGCCTATAGGTTTGGTTTATATATCATGTGCACAATATCTATAATCCTTTCCTCTTAGCTTTACATTCGTATTATATCTTAATCAACATTCCATATCATAACATATCATTATTATGCTATCGTTAAAATTTTAGTTTCATTTCCAGGCTATCTTTAAAAGCAAATCTCAATTCTTACTAGATTATATTCAGTATAACTTGTTAAAAAATAATCAATTATAGTATATCATTACTATTACAATATACTTCAATTTTTTACTCTTCCATTTAGCCATTGATAAAATAAAACCCAAATCATATAAATACTCTTTTTCTTCTTGCTCTCTAATTGCTAATGTTAATCTACTCATTTCTGCACATTGCATTATTTTCTTAATCACCTCCTCCTCCATTGGAATTTTCTCATTTTTCCAACTTTGAGCAAATACAATTCTAGCTGCAGTAGCTTCTGACCAATCCTCTCACATCACAGCATCCCTAGAATTAAACGATCCAAATTTGGGCTCTTGCCAAACAGGATGTATTGATAACAGTTGCAGAATCCAGGAATCACCTGTGATCACCCATTTACAACCTTCCCAGCTGGCTTCCAACAGAGAAGCTGGATTCAATTCATGACCCTGTGCTTCACTTAACAACTGCAATAAATGGTTCACACCATGGCAAAGGAAGTCGTGAACGCCCTGAACCGTTGTCTTGCTTAGCGGAAGCTCTGGTCCCAATTACAGCCATAAGGTGAGGATGACGTACAATTTGCTTGCATCGGCCCCCAATTTACCAAGCTCAGTAGGTAGCAACGGTTTTGTTTCCTGTTGAAAGCAGCCCCCTCGTTATCTCCTGCGACAACAACGTCCACAACCAACTTACAGTTGGCAACTGCAAATGGCTCCTTTAATATTTACTCTGAAATCTATCAGCGTTGGCAAAGGGAAAAGGTTAAAACAAAAACTGCCAACATTTGAAAGCTAGAAATAAATCTATCTCAGGGGAAGGGAGGGAAAGTTGCAGAAAAGAGCGGGAAGGGGAAAAAAAAACAGCTTTCTGCAGAAATATGTGTGTTGTTGTTTTTTTTAAAAAAAAATTGGAGATAAATTTTTGGAAAGGCACAACACAATATGGTAATTTTGCTAAAAATACCGGAAGGTTGGTCGGGAAATGGAACAGCGAGTTACTGCAAGGCAGCTGTCAGGGAGGAGAAAGCGAAGAAAAAACTCAAGCTATCTTCTCCAAACCGATTCTTACATGATTGTTTGGGAGGGTAGCAATCAAGCAATCAGCTATGTATTAGTAGTAATTACACAGCAGAACTTAGAAACCCGGGATTGATGGCTTGGGTTGTGGCTTTTCTGCGCATAGAATGCTATACGCTTGCATCCGCAAAAGCAAATATTTTTGCTTTCTTTATGGTTCTCCTTTTATTCGAACAGTTACATACCTATCTCCAGTCCTTTGCAGCGAGCATAGCTTCAGATCGAGGTACACAGACTGGCTCTTGTTATATTCACCATTTAGTGAAGTATTTGTACCGCTTTACAAAACCTTAGTAGGACCACCCCTGGAATCCTGCTTCCAGTTTTGGTCATTGCATTGCAAAAAAAAAGATGTTGAGACTTTGGAAAAAGTGCAGAGAACTAAGATGAATCAAGGCCCTGAGACTAAAACATATGAAGAACAGCTACAGAAACTGGGCATGTCTAGCAGTGGTGGGATTCAAATAAATTAACAACCGGTTCTCTGCCCTAATGATTTCTTCCAACAACCAGAATTACTCAGAAACTTCACAACCGGTTCTCCTGAAATGGTGCAAACTGGCTGAATCCCACTACTAATGTCTAGTCTAAAGAAAAGAAGAATTAGGGGTGACATGATAGCAGTATTTCAATATCTGAGGGTCTGCCATAAAGAAGAGGGGTTCAAATTATTCTCCAAAGCACCAGAGGGCAAGACAAGAAACAACAGATGGAAACTAATCAAGGAGATAGCAACCTGGAATTAAGCAGAAACTTCCTAACAGGGAGGACAATTAACCAGTGGAACGGCTTGTCCCCAGAAGTTGTGGGTGCTTCATCACTGGAGGTTTTTAAGAAGAGACTGGATAGCTATCTTTCTGAAATGTTATACGGTTTCTATGACCTGGATGACTGAGAATCTCCATAGACTTTCAATATAGGGTCTCTTTCTTGAGCAAGGGGTTGGACTAGAAGACCTCCAGGGTGCCTTCCAGCTCTGTTCTGACTTATTTAGTTTTCTTGAATGGATAAGGGGGAAAAAGCCCTCCCCACTCTTTATTTGCACAGGATTCCCAGACTGCTGTCTAAATGCACTTTTCAGGTGATTTTTACAGGAGCTATTGAATTGAATCTCTGTGTACTTTGATGGATGAATGAGGTGAGGAAAAACTCATTAAACATCTTTCAGACAGATATGAAATTATTGGCTCTTGATGCCAGCTTTCAGCTCAACTTCAGGAAGGAGACTGCGACACAAAGTTGTTGCAAATAAATACACAGATCAAAAAAGGGCAGATATGCTCTTTCCCGCAAAGATGGGCCATCTCGGTGATAAGGGGATGGTCAAAAAAGTTGAGATGGCGGCCTCAGCAGTGCAATCAAAGCTCTACCCATCTTACACAATAACAGAGTTAGAAGGGAACTTGTGGGTCATCTAGTCCAACTCCCGCCCAAGCAGGAGACCCTACACCATTTCTGATAAATGATAGTCTAGTCTCTTCTTGAAATCCTCCAGGGATGAAGCTCCCACAACTTCTGAAGGCAACTTCTGTTCTATGGGTTGATGGCTCTCCCTATCAGAAAGTTTCTCCTTATTTCCAGATTGAATCTCTCCTTGTTCAGTTTCCATCCATTCTTCCTTGTCTGGCCTTCAGGTGCTTTGGAGAATAGCTTGGCCCCTTCCTCCTCTCTGTGGCAGCCCCTCAGATATTGGATGACTGCTCTCCTGTCTCCCCTGGTCCTTCTCTTCCTTAGACTAGCCATGCCCAGTTCTTGCAACCATTCATTGTATGTTTTAGCCTCCAGTCCAGGATTTTTACTACCGGTTCTGTGGGCGTGACTTGGTGGGCGTGGCAGGGGAAGGACACTGCAAAATCTCCAGTCAGAAGTGGAATTTACTGGTTCTCAGAACTACTCAAAATTGCCACTACCGGTTCTCCAGAACTGGTCAGAACCTGCTGAATACCACCTCTGCTCCAGTCCCCTAATCATCCTGGTTGCTCTTCTCTGTACTTTTTCTAGAGTCTTTTTTATAGTGTGGTGACCAAAACTGGATGCAGTACTCTAGGTGTGGTCTTACTAAGGCTTTATAGAGTGGTATCTTTATGGGCATTGCAACAGACAAAACTGGGTGAAGTTTTCAATTGCACCACCAGTGTGCCTGCCATCACAGAAATTGTACGTCTCAAAAATGATTAGACTCCAAACTTCTGACCAAGTTTTAAGGGTTATCTTGACTCTTTTTTTATCATATCCTGCTATCAAGGCAAACAATATCCCGGTCCGCTAATGCGGGCTGTATGTTTTGTGCCACATTAAAATCAAAGGCAATTTAAACTACCCTATGAAAAGAGCAAAAAGGTTGCAAAATTGAATGAGACTCAATTGATCTACAATATTTGGGGGCGGGGGGGTGACATTATCACCCCAAACCAGAATAAGAGCTGTATCCCCAATGTATCTAGAGGTGGGATTTTAGGAAAAGAGGCAGAATGTTATGAATATTGAAAAGGAAGCAAGAATAACAAAATAATAGAGTTGGAAGGGACCTTAGTGGTCTTCTAGTCTGACCCACTGCTCAAGGCAGGAGACTTTGTACCATCCTGGACAAATGGTTGCTTAATCTCTTCTTAAACAGCAGAATTGCACAGGAAAAGGTTACATTAACCAAAAGCAAGACTGGAAAGAAAATATTGTTCAAGTGCAGGCAAGCCATTCGCAACACCAATAAGAGTGCAATAACGGATTAAAAAAAAAAACAGGTATCAAAATAAAATTAGTTCTTTTCTTGCCCTGCTGGATTCTTTTTGGCGTTTCTCATGGCCTGGAAAAAGTTGCACATTTCTGGTCCATGGCTTGGCATGTACAGCCAATTGTGGCTTCCTGCCCAAACTAGGGTTAATTAAAGATTGACAACTGCGTTGTTCTTGAATGAACCCACTGTTACTTTAGTTAAAAGGAACAAGATGTGAAGGAAGCATTCTGAACACTTCATTTTTTTCTTCTTCTTCCTGGGATGAGCTTCCCATGGCGGCAGCCTCCCTGCTCTTCCCATTACAGATTCTCCCCAGTTCTTGCCACCCTTCCTGCTCTCACCGCATCTCACAGTGGGTCCATTCAGAGCTTGTTCCTTTCATTCCTCAATGGGCACTTTATGAAACAGCAGCAGCTGTCTAAAAATAACCCAGAATATATATTTACGCATACGTCAAAAAAAAAAAAAAGTTAAAACCTACATCATAAATGCTCCAGCGCTAAAGCCGGGAGGATCAGAACGCACAGGGTGAGGAAGCCTAGATCAACTGAAGAACAAAGACACCACTTGAAAAAGTTGCTCTCTGACTCTCAGAAAAATCCTGCCTTTAATTTCCAGAGAACTAGTGGGGGGGGGGGGTTCTCTTCTGAGAGCTTTCTCAAATTACTTTTCTGATTTGGACTCAGATTTCTCTTATCGGATTGTTTTTTCTTCCTCCTGTCTCCCAAGGTTATTCTCACAACCCATTACATCCTATTCCTTCTTCCATCAATTATTTACCTCAGAGTTAATTCTCAACTCCAGCCATTTTAAGCTGCGTGGACTTCAACTCCCAGAATTCCCCAGTCAACTGGGGGATTATGGGAGTTGAATTCCATTTAGCTTAAAGTTGTGCTGATGTTGAGAAGCATCTTCGGAAACAAGAACTCGAATTGCCGATACCAACTTTCTGGGCTATGCATTCAAGGGGCACCAAGTCATTTGAATAATTAAATTGCAATTGAGGTTCTAGGTCACAATCAAGATCTTTCAGTTTTCCCTCAAGTTTTCCCTGGCTACTTCAGCTTTCTCCTCCACCTCCTTTGAACAACAATTGAAGCCTGGATTCCTGAGGTTTTAAAAGGCCCTTCAAATGCTTCTTTTGGTCTCAGGGCTTTTACAAAGCTAGAATATATTCTTATCATCTGTAATGCCTGCCACTAATATAAATTACGATCGTGCTAGGGGTAGATAAGGCCGGTAAAGTAGATAGATTTTTTTTTTTAGGTTTAGACCACAATGCGATTGTTATTAGTGTCTGTACTGTGCTTAGATAAAAACACAGAACAACTAAAAATACTGTACTGTTTTAAAATATTATAGTACAGGTCTTACATTAGACACGTGAGCATTACACCATTGCGCATGTATTCAGGTAGTATTTTTTAAAAGGGGGGATGGAGAGAATCTGGTGCAAAGACACAGAGAAAAAGGGGCCATTTTCATATTTCCCCCAAAGGAGAATATTTGTTGAAATGAGGGATCCTTGGTGCTCTCTGACATTGTTGGTTTCCTTGCAGATGTTTCATTACCCAAACTAGGTAACATCATCAGGGCTAGTAAAGAACCTAATTTGGCGAGGGGGAAGGAGGAGGAGGAGAAGGAAGATGAGGAGGAGGAGGAAATGATTGTGGTGCCCTCTGAGGTTGACAGTTTTCTTGCTGCCATTTCATTACCAAACTAGGAGGGAGTAGAGTTCGCACTGATGATGATATCTAGTTTTGGTAATGAAGCATCTGCAAGAAAAGAATGAAACTCAAAGAGCACCAAGGACTCCTCATTAGAATACATATGTCAGCTCCATTAGAAAGACCTGACCAAGAAATCACCTTCACAGGAACCCTAAAACTCTGTTTATTGAAATTGGATTTAATAGCAGCATTTTGCAAGACTGATTGAGCTATACTTCCCTACCACTCACCACCCACCAGAACAAAGTTGCTACCCGATTTGCAAAATTGCAGAGAGTACCAATACATTTGGCTGTAAGAAACCAGGGTCCACTTAATTTTTTTTTAAATGATATTCACAGAGAAATCCCAACAGCTTGCAAATATCAGCTCCGAGCTCTTTGACGGTATAGCTTGTCTCCTCTGAATATATTAGCATTGAAGACAATGATATATTTTTTTCCATTCTGATTTCTCTCCATCCCATTTTGTGCCATTTTGTCAAAGGAAAACAATAGGAACATCTGCCTAGAGAACATGATTAAACAAATCCCTCGTTCACACTGCTCACAATAATTAATTTTCACATTCACTGCCGCACAACAGAATGACAAATTCGAAATGACCCTTAAGAAATGAAGTCCTCTAAGCAATGACAACGCCTGCCACCATAAGACAAACTCATTTATTATCCTAAATGTGACTGGTGCTCCCAAAAAGCTTAAGGAGTAATCAGAGTGCTAGTCTTGAGGCATTCCAGGTTACTTCAATGATTGGTGGCAACTTCAGAGAAGATTGTTAGCTGTTAAGACAATTTGGATGCTCTGTCATCAGAGGTGGTGCATCTTTGAGTCCCAAGTGCTTGAGAGCATCTATTCTATGAACAGAATGAATGAGCTGGGAGGGACTTTGGAGGTCTTCTAGTCCAGTCCCCTGCTGAGACAGGAGAACCTATACAATCTCAGACAAGTGACTATCCAGTCTCCTTTTAAAAACCTCCAGTGATGAAGCACCCACAACTTCTGGAGGCCAGCTGTTCCCCTGGTTACTTGTCCTCACTGTTATGAAGTTTCTCCTCAATTCCAGGTTGCTTCTCTCTTTGATTAGTTTCCATCCATTGTTTCTTGTCCTGCCCTCTGGTGCTTTGGAGCATAATTTGATTCTCTCTTCTTTGTGGCAGCCCCTCAAATACTGGAATACTGCTATCATGTCTTCCCTAATCCTTCTTTTCACTAGACTAGCCATCTCTTTCTTGCATTCACATTGTTCTGTTAGATAAAGAAGGAAATACAGCTAGTCCTCGACTCATGGCCACAATGGAGCCCAAAATTTCCATTGCTAAGTGAGATAGTTTTCAAGTGAGGTTTGCCCCATTTTGCGACTTTTCTTGCCAACTGAATCACTGCAGTTGTTCAGTGAACCTGGCTTCCCCATCGACTTTGTTTGTCAGAGGTTTGAAAAAGGAGATCAGGTGACCCCAAGGGGACACTGTAACCGTCATAACTATGAGTTGCCAAGCATCTCAGTTTGGATCACATGACCTTGGGGATTCCATAATGGTCATAAGTGTGAAGAACGTTCGTAAGTCACCTTTTTTTCAGCGCCGTTGTAACTTCGGTCACTAAATTAACGGTTGAAAGTTGAAGTCTACTTGCATCTGTATTTTACCAAAATCTGAGAACTATAAAGTATCCCTCAGACTGCAGACATCACAATAGCCCCAAATTCTTTTGAATTCTGCTGCCAGAATTTATTCTCAGTTTATAATTTCTGCTTCTGAAAAGCCAGCAGGTGGACTTGTCAGAATCTATTGCTAAGCAAACTCAGGGAGGGGAGATTTTGGCATCTCCTCCTGACAAGAAGGGCCAACTATAAGCAGCCAGAAAAACAAGCATCAGTGTGTTTGCTCGTGCATAATGTACTTGCTTTGTGCAGGAAATGTCAAAAACTTGTTCCTAATTACTCGTATCCCTAATTCTAAACAAATTCAGTACGTTCAAGCAATATATTGTGCCACAAAAAAAAAAAAAACAAGATTAAAGCTAAACAAGCTGACCAGGTTCTTTAACTGGTCCTACTTTAACAACTCCTACTTTAACTGAATTCTTAAGCATATTGTCAAAATTGAGCTGAAGACAGCAACTTTGTGGCCTCTCGCTTTTCGAGATTTCAATGTACTCCACTCCTCCACCTCACCTCATTGGGCCCCATCCCAGATGAACACACACACTATTAATACGTAACTACAATGGAATGAGCTTTATTTCTCTTCCACTCAGATCCACAAATCCTGTTTTAGAACTGACCTAATAAAGGCCCATCTTAATTAGAGAGCAAAGTACAGAAGTCTTGAGAGAGATGAAGCGAAGATTAAATTTTGGATCAAAGGCCTAGACAGTCCACAATTATGTTTCTACAAAAAGCCTACAATGTAAAGACCTCAAGCAAGAAGCGTTTTAAAAAAAAACCCAATTGGGTTGAGAACAATTAACCACTGGAACAGCTGGTCTTCAGAAGTTGTGGGTGCTCCATCACTGGAGGTTTTTAAGAAGAGATTAGACAGCCACTTGTGTGAATTACTACAGGGTCTCCTGCTTGAATAGGAGGCTGGACTAGAAGACCTCCAAAGTCCCTTCCAACTCTGTTATTCTATTCTGTTCTGTTCTGTTTTTCTGTTCTGTTCTGTTCCATTCCATTCTCTATTATTTCTGTTCCTTTCCATTCCATTCCACCTCATTCTTATTCCATTCTGCATTCTTCATTCTGTTCTATGCTATGCTATGCCATGCCATGCCATGCCATGCCATTATTCTATTCTATTCTATTCTATTCCATTCCATTCTTCTTCTCTTTGACATCCCTTTAGGTCCCTGAAAAGGGATATCTGTCGGACACTACAAGACAAAGGCATGTTTGTCTGGACCCAACCCCCAAAAGCCAAAACTGTCTCTCCCCTTGGAAAGAAAGTATCCCATAAACAGGACCCCTGTCTCAGCTTCCAGACTCAGCTCCATTGCTGACCCACCTGGTCCTTGGATCACCTACCTGTAAGGCTTAACATTTTCAGCACAAATTAGAAAGACTCGGGACAATCTTTGGGTCTTACCTCTGTCCATTTTTCATTGATTTCCATAAACAAGACACAAAAAGGATCTGATTTCGAGGTCACATCTCTATCCAAAAGGTTTTGGCCGCACACAGACAGTTCCACTTTGCAGACACAATTCAGGGTTCCCACCGGCACAGACGGGCTGGGGCTGATGGTGTAGGCCATTGGTTCAGGCAGAAGCAGCTCTTGGCAGTCTGCAGGAGAGAAGAGGCATGTTAGAAGAAGAAGAAAAAAAAGGAACAGCCCTGCTTGGAGACCCAAAAATATTGGTTAAAAATCCAACAATGGTTACAGAAAATTACCAATGAGCAAACAGAATTTGAACCAGAATTATTTTTATTGGGGATATTCAGAAAGAAATATGGGAGAAATATAAAATATTTAATATTGCACATTTTAACTGCAGCCAGGATTGGCTATGCCCAATGTTGGAAATACACATGTATACCACCAGAGGAACAGAGCATTCAAAAACTGATGAGCTGTGCCGAGATGGACAAATTGACTTTGAGTTTACAAGAGAAAGAGAAATCTGATTATTACAAAATGTGGGAAAAATGGTATGACTGGATTGAGCAAAGATAGATTGTTGGATAGATATGTGGATTGTAAATAAATAGGGATAAGCACTAGATAAGTTCATGATTTATATCTGCACAAATTCTATATATTTGTAAAGAATGCACAAAATATTAGTATAAGATGAATGTCACAAACTGTTGATGTTACAAGATTTATATTTTTTGTTGTTTGTCATTTTTAAAATTATAAAAGATTAAATAAAATTTATTTAAAAAGGGAAGTGGGTGGAATGAAAGTAAAATAGGAAAAATAAGCCCATTTACTGTAGGTAGCCCTTAACTTACAATAGTTTGTTTAAGTGACAACAGGACTGAGAAAAATGACTTATAACCATTTTTCACACTTACAACTGCTGAGGTGGCCTCATGGTCATTTGATCAAAATGTAGACACCTGGCAACCCATGTTTTTGATGGTTGCATTGTCCTGGGGTCATGTCATCAGCCTCTGTGAAAAAAATATGAAGATTCTCAGTCCTCCAGGTGATGGTTGTCCCATAACTAAACATTTTAGACTTTTAGCCATACACTTTGGGATAGATTCCCTTGGAATGGTGTGGGAGTATGAACGGATTTCCAGAAAAATTGCAGACTACAAAAACTATTTGTACCACTTAGGTGACTGTGAGGAGACAGAAAAACCTCCAAGTGGCCTCAACAAACCTCTAAAAGGATGCAAGTGACCAGCTGTCTGCAAGGAATATAAATCCTTCTGTTCTCCACCATCCAGCCAGAGCTGGTTGGATGAAAAGTGAAATATATTCAAAGAAAAAAAAAGAAAAGAAAGTCTTGAAAAAAGCACTTTTGGGACAACCATGAGCTGGAGGACTGATAATCTCCATAGACATTTAGCTATCCAATTTGGGATGAACACTCTTGGAATGGTATGGGAGTATGAGCAGATTTCCTGTTATGTTGTTCTTTAACTTCTATTTTGCCCCTAAAATTTTATTCACTGTTGAGAGGTATGAATATATTGTCCACCATATGTTCATATTCATTTCTAGGGTCAAACAAAGAAGATAACAGTGAGAGAATTTAGGAAAAACAGTGATCATCATCAGTTACAGCCACTTCCACCCAAGACAGCTATCTCATTCTACCTAATGATGGTTCTTCAAGGAAGTATAGCAATAGCCGTAGCCCTTAGACTTATATACCGCTTCACAGTGCTTCCCAGCCCTCTCTAAGCAGTTTACAGAGTCAGCCTATCACCCCCAACAATCTGGGTCCTCATTTTAGCCACCCTGGAAAGATGGAAGTCTGAGTCAACCTTGAGCCAGTCAGGATCAAACCGCTGGCAGTGGGCAGAGTTTAGCCTGCAATACTGCATTCTAACCACTGGGAGGGAGGGCAAAAGCAATAGCCCTTAACTTATATACTGCTTCACAGTGCTTTCCAGCCCTCTCTAAGTGGTTTACGGAGTCAGCATCGTGCACCCAACAATCTGGGTCCTCATTTTACCCACCTCGGAAGGGTGGAAAGCTGAGTCAACCTTGAGCCTGGTAAGATTCGATCTGCCAAATTGCAGGCAGCCGGCAGTCAGCAGAAGTAGCTTGCAGTACTGCACTCTAACCACTGCACCACTAAAGCTAATAATTAACCGATAATCCAATAACCCAGAACCTCCTTGGCTAAGGATGGAGGTAAGAATACTTAAATATCAACATCTACGTTCTCCTTAGATATACGTTCCCAATACAGGTAATCGTCAATCACAATGGAGTCCAAATTTCTGTTCCTACACAAGAGAGCTGGTAAGTGAGCTTTGGTCCCATTTTAAAACCTTTCTTGCCACAGTGGTTAAGTGAATCACTGCAGCTGTTGAGTTAGGAACAGGATTGTTAAGTGAATCTGGTTTTGACTTGCTTGTCAGAAGGTCACAAAAGGGGATCAAAGACTGATTCCATAACCAGTCTGGACACTGCAACCGTCATAAATATGAGTCACTTGCCAAGCGTCTGCATTTTTTATCATGTGACCATGGGGGTGCTGCCATGGTCATAAGTGTGAAAAGGTGAAAAAAATAAATCATTTTTTTCAGCGCCGTTGAAACTTTGGCCGTGAGAAGAATGGCTATAAATTGAGGATGACTTGGATTCAGAATTATTCCAGTTATCAAGAATGAAGAGTCTTTCCTATGCTAGGGCAACCATTACACTACATTGGAAGGATAAAACTAGCTTGGATGCAAAGAGCTTGTCTAGAGCTGATTTGTTCATTGTTAAGATTGCAACACTAGGAAGGTGTGATCTGAAAGGACAATGTGATGCAATTATATTTCCCCTCCGTTGTGATGGTATTTTTGAGTGGCTTGCTGAAGGAATTATTCACACAATCCTAGCCCATCTTGGAACTTGCACTTCTATTGTGTTAGAAGAGAGCGAATGCACTTCAGGTCACTTATCTGCCATCTTCTAGGACCAAAGAAGGGGACCTTTTCTTCCATGGCCCCCAACTACTAGAATAGCACACACACACACCAAGATATGGTTGACCTCCACTCTTCTTGAGTTTTGGAAAGCCTTGAGACCTGATTCTAATGGATGATGTATTAGTGGGGTCCCTAGGTTACTGTTACTGCAAATGACTTTTTTCAGTTTGGGCTGTCTTTTCAGTTTACTGGTTATAAATGTTTTAATGGCTTATTTGGATTTTATGACCCACCCAGAGTCTATTGAAGTTGAAAATATTGGAGGAAAATCTGTAGGAAGGAATATCTGAATTTCCATCCCTTTTGGTGATTCTCCCTTCTCAAGCTCAGGTTTGTCCAGATATTTGTGAATATCTGAATTTCCATCCCATTGTTGACTCACCCTTCTCAAGCTAAGATTTGTTTTGTCTCCTCTTGAGTAATTCAGCCTATAAACACTTGAAGGTTGGTTTGCAAAGATGGGTCAAGCAAGCAGGAATATGTCTAGCAGCCCTCCAGAGGCAAGATCTCCCAAACAGGAAACGGTTTGTTTTTATAATCCAGCAACAAGGAAATACAAGATTATCCGTGTGATGGGTTGCAAATCAACGATTAAAAAGACTATGTTTAAAACAGGCCAGAGCTGCTGTCTTCTACTGGCTAAAAGTGACTGCTAAATGGCAAACCATGACTTCAGCTAGCTTAGCTGCTTTGTCCAACTTCCTTCTGAAGCCTAACCACAAATACAATACAGAAATTATTCTTCTGTACCAAACCTGCTTCTATTGTTTGCTAAATATTTCCTGCTACAGTTTATACACTGACTCTGCTCAGGAGCTCCAGACTAAAACATTTATGAATAAACACACTGCTTCATTTCATCCACAGTCAGAGGTGGTTTTCAGCCGGTTCTGACCGTTTCTAGAGAACCAGTAGCGGACATTTTGAGTAGTTCAGAGAACTGGCAAACCTCACCTCTGACTGGCCCCCGCCAACTCCATCTCTTCTCCACCTCCCATTGAGTCCCAGCTGATCGGCTGGGTCTTCTTAGGTTGCCTTGCACAGGAGAACGGGACTGGAAAGCAGGTCAGTGGGGTGGGGAGGGAATGGGGATTTGGCAGTATATCATGTATATCATTAGCTTTCATGGCTAAAGTGAGACTAAAACTCACAATCTCCTAATGTTTAGCCCAAAGTCACCTTCCAGCTTTCATACCTAAGGTGACACTAAAACTCGCTATCTCCTAGTGATTGTCCCCAATTCAACCCAGCTGGCTTTCATACCTAAGGCCGTTCTGACCCACGCCCTTTCCCAACAAATCAAACACAATCCAAAAGGAACAGAAACCTTGCAATGCTTTTGCAAAATGATCAGCTGTGATAAGCACAAGTCTTGCCAAGCTGTGCAAGACTTGCCAAAAGATAACAGACAAGAAATAATTTGCAATACAAGAATCTTCAAATACAAACTCAGCATACTGAAATGTCCATGAGGCTCGAGTTTCAAAACGTCTTTGCCTTCTGCAAAGAACGTCTGATTCACAGCTGGCTTTTATCTTCTTGAAGATAATCTGCCATTACCTTGCAGCCTTACTCCCGAGTCGCCCGTGCTGTTGAAGCTGCTCTTTCCTGCAAGCAATCCTGCACACACAAGCACTTGGCCCAGGCTCCTCAGGAACCTCCTCGTCGCTGCTGCCAGCCCCCGCAATCTCTGAAGGCAGCAGTCTACTCCCTGATGGTCCTGGCTCCTCAGCCGTCCGCACCTGCTGGCTGGCTAACCACAACAAAGGCAGGACTTGAACTCATGGCCTCTTGTTTTCTAGTCTGGCACCTTCATCACTAGATCAAACCGGTATAATATCTTGTTCTAATAAATCATCATCTCTGGACTCACTAGCACCACACGTTGAATCCTAAACTGGCTGACTTCATTGTACACTGTGTGATTTGTGTATCACGTAAACCCACATTACCAAGGAGAGCAAAATTGTATTGAATTCTGCCAAGCCCATGCCTTGCATCTGGAGGCTTTTTTCCTTATCCAAACCATTTTGCAAGATCCGTGACTTATAAATGCTGAGGAGGAAGAGAGTGACCAGGAAGTGCAAAGTTTTGTTGCAACCTGACCAACGATAGCTATTTGGGTCTGCTAGATGCTAATCTGGACTTTTGCAAGCCAGCGCCACTTTTTTTTCCATCTAGAAGAGCATCTTGTTTTTGTTAATAAGCAAACACTAACTGGAGAGTTAAAGTTACATAAGGGAAAAAAAGTGTTGATGTCACCAACCACACACTTAATCCTTATCCACTATCCCTTAAGGGAGATGAACCTAGAAGATTGTGTTTCCACAGGCTCATTAAAGACTAAAATTCCAGACGGGTTTGAACTGACTTCTACCTACCTTTCTAAATTTTTTTTTTTTTTAAAAATTACACTTTCCATGCAACTAAACCTTAAAATAAGCAGGCTTTATTCTATTTATATCACCTTGTTTCTTTTTCCACACCAAAGACAAATTCAAAAACAGCTGCCTAGTCACAAGCTCTTATCTTTCTGAAAAACAGGAAAGAGTAGTTTAAGTCTGCAAGCAAATCTGTGTGCGCGTGTGTATGGAGGTTGCACGTGTGTTTGAGCAACTTCCACCCGGTTGCAGGATTTGGGTATGGTTAGTCCAGGGACTATGGGTGACATGATAGAAGTGCTCCAGTTTTGAGGTGCTGACACAAAGAAGAGGAGAACAAATTATTCTCCAAAGCACCAGAGGGCAGGACAAGAAACAATGGATGGAAATTAATCAAGGAGAGAAGCAACGTGGAATTGGGGAGAAACTTCTTAAAGATGAGAGCATGACTTGCCTTCAGAAGTTGTGGATGCTCCAACGCAGGAGGCTTTTAAGAAGAGATAAGATAGTCATCTGTCTGAAATAGTATAGATTCTGCTTGAGCAGGGGGTCAGACTAGAAGACCTCCAAGGTCCCTTCCAGTTCTATTCTGACAACTTCAATTACCTGCCTCTCAGATGTACTGACTGGCAATGCCCATCACCCCACAACTAACAAGCCTCTGGCATGTATTAATACTTGGCAGCTGCATTTTTACACTAAACTGCCTTCATTTTAATCTGAGTTTTCTTTTACAGATAGTCCTTGAGTTACGACTGCAATCATACCTGTCAATTACAGTCATAAAGTTGTGATGATCATAAAGGGGTCATCATATCATGCAACCTGATTTCATAAAAATTTTTTTGCAGGGGCCTTTAAATGAACCTGGCAGTCGTTAAGCAAACCCCTTGTTTGTTGCGGGCCAGTTTACGGAAGTCTGGCCTGTAAGCCAAGGATTGCCTTTATTCTGTTTCCTTGACAGACTCCTGGAAAATCATTTTGCCCATCAAAAGGGCCCGAGAAATAATGATCAAACTGTTTTTTCAGGGCCTGAGTCATCCAACAATTACTTGTTCCACAACCTCAGCAACTTCTACTCACAAGGTACCTTCTCCCCACCTGGGTGTGGTCCAACAACCACAATCTGAATGAACAAGTCCACATTCACAACAGTTCCACATGAATTGTGTTAATCACAGCAGCTCTTAGTGACTCCCACGTTCCAGTATTAAAAGTAGGGTACAAATACACAAACAAACAAACTTTGTGGGCCAACCCAGCAGAGGCTCCATGTGCCCAAACATTGAGAGATGCATCAACTTACTTCTAGCTATTTGAGGGGAGGTCATATCTAGTTCCAAGTCCAGAAAACCATCTTGGTAGCAGCTTAATTGGTTTGTGTTTTTGCAGCAAAAACAAGAAGGAATTATGCTTATTCCTTAGCCAAGTGAGAAATCCAGAAAGACCAGCAAAGTTTCTTATGCTGGCTTCTTGCTCCCATGGCAAGGAGAAATTATGGTCTGTGGTTGGGACAACCGAGTGTTACTGATCCCCAGGGATCATCAGTTAAACTTTAGTCCAGATAAGCTGGCAAAAAAGATCAGAGTTGCTCACTTCAAACAGAGAGTCGCTCTCCTGCTGGATATGTTACACTAGGAAGAAGTCTGGGAGGCAGATTCCCTCTGTCCTTTTCTTTTTCTGGATTGTTTGGAAAAACAAAAGAGAAATCCGTGTTGATCCAATTGAGGTTGAGGCCTTGGCAAACCGATTGAAGACCCCTGACCTATTCCCAGTTTTTTTTCCTCTTTGTTTTACTCTCTCCCAGGTGGTCAAAAGGAAGAGAAAGGAAGGGAAGGGAAGGGAAGGGAAGGGAGAAAAAAGGGAGAGGAAAAAAGAAGAGAAGGAAAAAAAGAAGGGAAGGGAGAAAAGAGAAGAGAAGAGAATTCTGGGAGTTGAAGTCCACATGTCATAAAGGGGCCATAATTGCCCATCCCTGCCAGGATCTCATCAGCTCCATTCACCTGCAGCCTTCTTGGTCTTCTGCTTCCTCCCAGCCATTTCCCTTTTTCATTCACACCTTTTGTTTTGCAAATTCTATCCTGACTCCGTCTATATAACCAAAGCACCCACGACATCCATCTCCGTGCAGCCCTGTCCATTCTTGACTCTTCCTCTTCTGCCTTCATCCCAAACAGTTCTACAGTTCCCCATTTCCACCAGGTTTCACTGCCTTTCATTTCCTGTAACAGCCGTGGCCAGGACGACATTCGTATGCGCAACGATTCCTCCTCTTTTTAAAGAAATCAAAACGTTGCAATTATCACAATGCAACCTGCCCCTTTTCTGCCGGCTTTTGCAAAAATCCTCTGTTTCCCATCTTTCATCAATGCTCTATTTTGCCACCATCGATGACACAATTTGATGACTCAGTTTCCCCTGTCAACTCCCTGAGTACATGATATATTCATTTTCTCATCCTTATTCAACACTCTCTGTTTCAACAGTACAAGTAGTTTCTCGACCTACGGCCACAATTGAGCCCAAAATTTATGTTGCTATGCAAGACATTTATTAAGCAAAATTCTGCCTTATTTAATGACCGTTCTTGCCAAGTTGTTAAATGAATCATTATTGATGCTTCTTTTTCTTTTCTTTTTCCTGCCTTTCCTCACATCTCTCTGCCCCTTTCCCTCCCCTTTCACTGCTCCTTTAGTTACATTTGTACTTTGCATTTTATAATATTGTATAACCTAATTAAAAATGTTTGGGGAAAAAAGCTAAATGAAAGGATGTAAATAAAGGACGATCTTCTGCAATTCAGCAGACAAATTTCAGAGCTGCATCAGGTTCCCGAATCGGCTTTCCATCTGTTGTCCATCTAAGGCTGTAGCTCAAAAGTTGCAGTGAGATAATTGGCTTCACTCCCAGTCCATTCTTTTTTTTTTTGCATCTAGTTCAGCCTTCCTCAATCTCAACCTTCTAGCTAAGTTGGAATTTCACACCCCTACAGTCCAGCCAGCATATTCATTAATGCAAATTAAATGTAATGTATTTAAAGGACACCAGTAGGAGTGGACTGATTTAGCTCCCTCATCCTTTAAGGTGGCTTTAGGGTTCTCATAAAAATCAAAGCAACCTACAAAGCTTTAAATCTGTCTACATCCTAAGAATCATGCTCTTTCACATAAGCAGGCCAGTCTGGGTCTTGACAGAATAAGAGCACTGTAAGGGACCTTAGAGGTCTTGCAGTCCACCCCCCTGCTCAAGCAGGAGACCCTATACCAGGGGTCTCCAACCTTGGCTCCTGGAAGCCTGGCGGACTTCAACTCCCAGAATTCCACAGCCAGCTTGCTGGCTGTGGAATTCTGGGAGTTGAAGTCCGCCAGGCTTCCAGGAGCCAAGGTTGGAGACCCCTGCCCTATACCATTCCAGACAAATAACTGTCCAGTCTCTTTCTTAAACATTTCCAATGGTGGAGCACCCACAATTTATGAGGACAAGCCATTTCACTGGTTTATTCTCACCATTAAGAGATCTACATTTTAATTATGAACAGGGAACTTATTTTCCTATGTGGTGGACATGCCCTCAAGCTAAAAATTATTGGTTTAAAAATTAGGAAATGGCTGGAGAAAATTACAAAACAGATAACTCAATTGAGACCAGAGACGTGCTTATTGTGTATATTAAGAGATAAAGTAAGTAAGAAACTCCAATATATTATATTAGATATAATAACTGCAGCAAGAATAGCCTTTGTCCAGAATTGGAAAAGTGACAGCATTCCCTCCGATATTATGATTATAAAAAAGGTTTTAGACTGTGCAGAAATGAATAGGCTTTCAATGGAAATGAAGGAGAGAGAAAAGATGGAGTACTACGAAATTGAGAATTTATGGTATAATTGGCTGCAAGGTAGACACAAGATAGACGGATGAAATGAAAGGTGCGATGAAATAATTTGGTATGAATAGGCATAACTATGTATACTTATGTATAAATATGTAAATAACTACGTAAATATATGAAAATATGACATAAATCAAATGTAAAATAATTTTAATAATATTTAGTAATATTCTATATACATAAAAATATGTCAAAGTGAGTGAACACTATTACAAATATGCTGCAATGAATGGAAATACGTTTTTAAATTGTTTTTTAATTGTAGAATTTGTTTAATAAAGTTTTTTTTTTTCCCCCGGAAGGAGGGAAGGCTGTGAGTCAACCTTATCCAAACAAGGTAACATTATCAGTGCTACAAGAGAATGGGGTTTGGGGTGAGGAGGAGGAGGAAGAAGAGGAAAAGGAGAAGAACTATGGGGGTCCTTGGTGCTCTCTGAGCTTGGCGGTTTTCTTGCAGACGTTTCATGGCCCAAACTAGGTAACATCATCAATGCTAGAAGGGAATTAGGGGGAGGAGGGAGGAGGAAGAGGGGTTATTGATGAAATCTCCCCAGTCAGCTCCTTCTTCAAGAGGCAACTGGTTTGCAAAGTCTCCGGGGAGGATGGTTGGGTGCCTTAAAAAGATGCTTTTCCAACCCTGAATTTTCCCATGGCAGCCTGGAGGGTCTGCCAGCTCGCACCTGGTTTTAACAACAGATTTGCAGCTCAGCTGTTCCTCTCTGTATTAGTCACACATGTAACAGGGCTCACCAACAGCCTGGCCCTCCCCTTGGTTCTGCCAGGATAAAGACACCGGGGTGGGTGGCATTCTTCTTTATGAACATAGAGTTAGAGGGATGTTGCCCAGCTGGCAGGGACTCCCAACGCAAAGTGTCGTTGGAAGACAGTGGGGCATTGAGGCTGGCAGAGGAGGAAGGAGAAGAAGTTTGGAGATCTTCTCCACCATTCTAGCTTCAGGCAGCTCTATGACCTGAATCCAAAGTCAAAAAATGTCCCCTAAATCAGAGGTGGCATTCAGCCGTTTCTTACCAGTTCTAGAGAACCGGTAGCAGAAGCTTTGAGTTGTTCAGAGAACCAGTAAATCCCAGCTCTGACTGACCCCACCAACCCCATCTCTTCTCTGCCTCCCATTGAGTCCCAGCTGATCGGCTGGGTCTTCTTTGGTTGCCCTGCACAGGAGAACGGAGCTGGAAAGCAGGTCAGTGGGATGAGGAGGGAAGGAGGATTTTGCAGTATCCATCCCCTGGCACGCCCACCAAGTCACACCCACCAAGCCATGTCATGCCCACCAAGCCACACTCACAGAACCGGTAGTAAAAAATGGGTAGGTACCTCATTCTGTCATAGAATCAGAGGTGGTATTCAGCCGGTTCTGACCAGTTCTGGAGAACCGGTAGTGGAACTTTTGAGTAGTCCAGAGAACCGGCAAATCCCACCTCTGACTGGTCCTGCCAACCCCATCTCTTCTCTGCCTCCCATTGAGTCCCAGCCGATCGGCTGGGTCTCCTTTGGTTGCCCTGCACAGGAGAATGGAGCTGGAAAGCAGGTTAGTGGAGTGGGGAGGGAAGGGGGATTTTGCAGTATCCTTCCCCTGCCACGCCCACCAAGCCACACCCACAGAACCTGTAGTAAAAATCTTTGAATCCCACCACTGTCCTAAATAATAAGATGAACAACTACATAACTTTGCTGAATGATTAAATAAATAAGTTTTCAAGATGTTCTCCACCATGTCCAGCTCCAGGCAGGTCTATATCTTGAGTCTAAAGTGTTTTTTAAGTCCTATTTATTATTTAGAGGAGGGTTGTCTGGGGGCATCGGCAGGGGTGTGTCCTTGCGCCCAAAGCCCAGACCTTAAGTACATCATGCCTTGTGATGTGGTCCCCTAATCTTCTTCGTTGCTCTTCTCTGCATACTTTCCAGCATCACAACAGCTTTTTTTTTTTTGTATTGTGGTGACCAGAACTGGGTGCAGAATTCTGAGTGTGGTCCCACCAGTGCGATATAAATATTGTGATATTGAAGTTGGTGGGGTTCTTGCTTCGTGGATTGGGCTTCCAGTGCAGAACCCCTCTTCTGACATGTTCATTTATACAAATATCCACTATAGACGGTTTTCCAGGTGTGTACCAACCCTCAAAAGATTTTAAAAAAATATTTAAAGCCCTTATTCTTAACACTGGTACACCACAGGTTGCGTGTTGAGTCCCTTACTCTATACTCTTTATGTGCATGACTGCATTCCCACTCACGCTAGTAATACTATGACTAAATTTGCAGATGATACAAGAGTGGTGGGACTTATCTCTGGGGGGGGAGGAGTCTGCCTACTGAGATGAGGTAGACTGGTTGCTTTCGAGGTGTGGAGACAATAACTTGGTCCTCAACACCAATAAGTCCAAGGAGCTGATAGTGGACTACATAGAAGGAACAGATCAGACATCCAGCCTTTGCTTATCAATGGAGACGGAGTGGAGCAAGTGGCCAGTTTTAAGTTTCTGGGTGTTACCATAAAAGAGGACCTGACCTGGGGGGCCCACATTACAGCCCTGGTCAAAAGGGCCCAGCAGAGATTATACAACCTGAGGCTTCTCAGAAAACAACAACTGAATGAGAAACTGCTGGTGACCTTCTACCGCTGCACCGTAGAGAGCATCTTAACTGACTGCACCTCTGTAGGGTTTGCCAATTGCACAGGGGCAGATAGGAAAGCACTCCAGAGGGTGAACGTCATTGCCCAGAGGATCCTGGGTTGCCCTCTCCCCTCTTTGGAAGAGCTTTATAGCTCCTGCTGCCTTAAGAAAGTTCAAGACACCCTCATAGATGTTTCTCTTCCTAGGAACCCTTTTTTTTTTTTTGAACTATTACCATCTGGCAGATGGTACAGGACAATAAAAACAAGCACAAATAGGCTGATAAACAGCTTCTCTCCCAGGGCAGGAGTTCTTTTGAATTCTGCTGTCTAGTGCAATATTAATGTAGTATCAGGGGTTTTCAATTCAATGTGTGGAGTGTGAAGGATGTGTGTTTGTGTTTATTTTCATAGTCATAATGTACACTGAGGATGGAATTTAGTTTCATTGTATGAGGTGCAATGATAAGAAACTAAACTAAACTAAACAAGCATCCCAGGTACGTGTAGGAAGGGCATACCTGTGTCCTTCTACTCATTGGCTGTTGGTCCACCTATTGCAGGATTAGCCACTTTAACCTCCACAGCTCCTCAGGATCTGAACCCAGAGCCTCTTTCCTATCTACCATCATTTCCCATTTTGACAAAGTTACATCAGGCAATCTTTGCACAACGCAGGTTTACAGGTTGTTCTCGCACTGATGATGATACCTAGTTGGATAATGAAACGTCAGCAAGAAAACAACTCAGCTCAGAGAGCACCAAGGACCCCTCATGTCAAAGCTGAGCTGCAAATATTCTCCTTTATTGGCACCACATATGGGTGTCAAATGCTTCAGAAAGCAGGCAAGTGGGAAAATTTGGCACATTCCATCATTTCTCCCAAGACCAGCACTGATGATGCCACCTAGCTGGGTCATGAAATGTCTGCAAGAACACAATCAGGCTCTGAGAGCAAGAGGACCCTTCAGTAGTCCTCAGTTTACAACTGTAATGGAGCCTGGCATTTCCGTATCTAAGGAGGTTCTTCAGAGCTGAAGAAGCTTCTTGGATGAGAAGCAAAATGTCTCCAAAGAAAAAGGAAGAAAAGTCCAGTTGCCTTCTTGAAAAACACCTTTGGGACAACCATGACCTCGATGATTGAGAAACTCTACAAACTTTTAGCTGCAGTATAAATTTGGGACGAACATTCTGAGTGGTGTGGGAGAAGGAACGGGTTTCCAGAAAAATTGCAACCATAAGAACCTTTTGCACTTCAGTTTGAGATGCAGACAACAGAGACTCATCCCCAACAGCCTCCGACTGACTTCAACAGGGAAGGGACACAGGGCAGAAATCATCCAGCAGCCAAGAAGGCTCCACAGCCATTGGCAGCACCCAGGTGACCCTGAGGACACAGTTAAAACCTCCAAGTGGCCTCAATGACTCTCTCAAAAGATGAAAATGACCAGCTGTCTGAAAGGAGCATAAATCCTTCCACTCCCCACTGTCCAGTCAAGAATTGAAGAAGCTTCTTGGATGAGAAGCAAAACGTCTTCCAAGAAAAAACAAGAAAGTCCAAGTGCCTCTCAAAAAAAAAGCACCTTTGGGGCAGGGAAGAGCATTTGGGTGAATCATCTATGCAAACAAGATTTGGTCCAGTACAAGATTTTGCCATCCTGTCTGCAACACTAAGCATGTGCTGGACACTGAATATGTTCCCATTTTATAAGGCGTCTGTTCTTTTATTCTCCCCAGAGGCTGATGGAAGTTGTAGCCAGCACATTCGTGAAATTCAATTAGTGACAATCACCATTAGGATAATCCATTTCAAATGTCCACATGCAGTTGTCCCCGACCATGCCCTCTTCCAGGACGTTGCACAACAACTCCTGTCATCTCCACCTTGGAGGAAAAGTTGTGGCCCAACCCAGCTGAAGGGGTGCCGGATCTGGGGAAAGCAGTAGACTTTTAAGCAACAAGATGGAATGAACCATCCGGAACAGAGGCAAGATAAAATTAAATCAAATCATAATTAAAATGAGCAAGCTAATGTTTCTTCAACTGCAATGTATTTATATCATCAGCTCTTGTTTAAAATCCAAAGCCTGAAAAGTGTTTGCTAGCCAGAGCGAGTGCGATAATTAAACTCAGCAAAAATTATTTTAAGATTTAAGGACTGACTGCCATTCTGCACCCAGCAGCTGCCAAATGCACCAAGCCAGCTGCTTGGGATCGATTGACAAGAGTCCAAAAAGGAGATGCAGAAGAAATCTTCAACCCCAAACACCTCCTTTTTCCTTTCGCCCAAGACTCACAAACATCCAACCCAAACCACAAAGAGAGGTCTTGTATTGTGCCTAAGGCCACTCTTGTAGATTTCAGAATAACACAGTTGGAAGGAACCTCAGAGATCTTCTAGTCCAACCCCCTGCTCCGGCGGGAAATCCTATCCATTTGTCCAATCTCTTCTTAAAAACTCCCAGGGTTGGAGCACCCGCCCACAATTTCAATAGGGATCAGACTCAAAATCCTGGGAGTCTGTGCACCAATTGAAAATAACTTTGCCGAGTTCAAGACCAGCATGGAGAAGGCGTGGAGACAACATCCTGGATCAAGCAATCACCAACTACTCACCATCGATCTCAATCGACTTTTGCAAGCTAAAGATGGAACACATTTCAGAGTCTGCAGTAGTGGAGGGATACTCCTGGTAGCAGGAGGAGGATTTAGATTCAGAGTAGTTCTCCGTGAGAAAAGGACCACCGAGGTTCCTTTCTCAGCCTGCAACTCTTTTCATAAAAAGCTGTGGAAAACAGAGAAGCAACTTCGGGAGTGAGGTGTGGAGAGGGCAAAAAATAGAAGAATAAGCCTCGGGACGATTTTAAAGATGTAATTAAGGAAAAGTAAACCTTGCTCAGTGGAAACGCTGAGTAGCAGAGCAATAGCAGGTAATCAGCACTTGCGGACAGCAACACCGAGTTTTCAACTTTACTAATAACACCCTGCATGGGTTAAGTACAGATTTGTGATTTTGTTTTTAGAAGGCATTGTCCAAATGGGCTTTTGCATCAGCCTAGCAAGAAGGGGAGTTTGAAATGGGGGTGCCTCTGGTTTGCCCAGGCCTACTATGACATGGGGGGAGGGAGAGGGAGAGGCAAATCACCCCATTAAAAGCCATACCACCCCACTACCAGAAAAGAAAGCCTTTGTGTAGCCGATCACTGAGAAATGATTGGGGGAGAAAGAGCCAAGTCAGTTCGTAAGGCTCTGGTCACACAGGGTTAATTGGTTTATTTATTTGTAAAAGAAGTCCCTACTGGTTTTACCTGGCCATTTGTAGGCGCGCCACTCATCTCTGTTTCAAGGCCATTCAGACAGCACTCTGCGAAGGCGTTTCCACTGTCATGTAGCCAGCATAACGTCACAGAAGGACATTTCCTCCCCACCAACGGGGTACCTATTTATCTACTCGCGTTTGCATGCTTTCGAACTGCTAGGTTGGCAGGAGCTTATTTCTTTCTATCCCTCCTTGATTTTTTTTTTTACTAATAACTCAAGGTGGCGAAGTATCCAGCACACCTTCCTCCTCCTCTTCCCCCGCCCCCCCCACAATAACAGCCGAGTCAGGTGGGCTGGGCTGAGAGGCAACAAAGTCACCCAGCTGGCTGGTTAAGGCGAGGCTTGAACCGTCTGTGGCTTTGTAGCCTGGTGCCAAGAGGGGACTCCCAGTTCTTCACGTTCTTCCTTCTCTCCATGTTTTTTTTTTTTTATTACATGCTCTGCTGATAGCACCAGTTCCAAGAAGCTCAATGGGGCTGGATAATTTCATCCTTCATAACTTTCATGGTTAACGTTACTGAGAGGCAGGAAATACCGTTGGAGAAAAGATAGATGCAGGTAACCTGAAACTTTGGGCTGCATAAATGAGCCCAAGCAGCCAATTTGAAGCTGCAGTCTTCCTGGATAAGTAAGCAGGGACAATTTCCTTCCTTCCTTCCTTCCTTCCTTCCTTCCTTCCTTCCTTCCTTCCTTCCCTTCCTTCCTTCCTTCCTTCCTGCACTCCCTCTCCTCTTTCCTTCCACCCTTCCACCCTTGCTCCCATTTCTTTCCTACCCTTTTTACTTCCTTTCTTCCTTTCTTTCCTCTGTCCCTCCCTTCTTCCTTCCTACTCTCCTTCTCCTCTTCCTTTCCCTTTTTTCCTACTTTTTTCTTCCTTTCTTCCCTTCTTCTCTTCTTTCCCTCCTTCTTGCCTCCCTCCCGCCTCTCTCTCTCTCTTCCCTCCATCTCTCCCTCCCTTCTTCCTCTGTGGAATCTGGAGGGGTTTAAGGGACAAAATAGGTTGCCTGAAAGCCCCACTGAATTTTTTTTTTTTTCAGTTTAAGTTGGCCTATTTATCTTTTTGACATCTCCTGTGCTGTGGTTTTGTTCTGAGCCAGGCTTTGTCCAAATTAAGGAAACACCAACTGAGTGCAAAATCAAACCTATTTTAATGCAACGCGTAGAAGGCTGCCAAGAAACAATTACTGGAATATAAACCGACAGAAGTTCCAGCAAGGACAAACCAGAATTCACAGGGCTTCCATGAGGAATCAGAATCTTATGATCTTCTTGGCTTCCTGCAAAGAGTACGTCACCAAGGGCTGACTTTTATCCCTTATGGGAGTGGCAATCACCTCCCAGCCTTACTCCCAAGTTGCCTCTTCTGCTTCAGCTTCTCTCCTTCTAGCAGTCCTGTGCACACACGCACTGGGAACAGGCTCCCCTGTCCCCTGCTTCACTGCTGCCAGACTCCAAAGGCAGCACCCTACTCCCACATGGTCCTGGCCCCATCCCTGCATCGGATGTACGACCCTTGTCCAAATCCACCCCAGACTCCCAAACTGGTTCCCTTTCTTCCTCACTGTCCAATATCTCTGACATCCGCACCAGCTGCTGGTGAACCACAGCAGGTTTCCCATCAGGCTTAAGCCTCCCATTTTGTCCCTGAAGCTTCCCCTCCATCTCTTAAACCAGTAGTCCCCAACCTTTTTTGTACCAGGGACCAGTTTCACGCAGAAACACTTTTTCAAGGACCGGGTAGGGGCGTGAAGGTTCCAATAACAATAAATAAATAAGCAATGAACCCGTAACCTACCCTTTCCGAAAAAAACTCTCATTTTGCGAGGGCTAGCTTGCATTGCTGATGCAGGATAAATATGCGCCAAAGAGTCAAGCGCGGAAGTTAGGCGGGGGTGGAAGTGGTTGTCTTTCAAAATAAGACACCCAGATCGAGCAAAAACATATTTTTATATATATTTTAATCACGCTTATTCATTCTTTGAGGCCCGGTACAAAAGGATCCACAGACAGGTACCGGTCCGGGGCCCGGTGGTTGGGGACCCCTGTCTTAAACAACATATTCAGAGTTCAAAATGTCGCCCTACCTACCCAAAACCTCTTGCAGCTCCATGTAGCGGGAACACGGCCACATCACAAAAAGGGGCTCCCTCCTGCACTTTTAACAGAACTAAATAATCCACCACACCAGCGTTTTGGCAACTTGAAGAAGTGGGGATTCAACTCCCAGAATTCAACTTATTGATGGACGGATTTTGATTTCTGCAAAAGCCCTTAACACAGAGGTCTCCAAACTTGGCAACTTTAAGACTTGTGGACTTTGGAGTTGCCAAGTTTGGGGACCCCCGCCTTAAACCATCTTTTCTCAACCCTTTTGAGGATCCCACAAAGAACTAACTGCCTTTTGGCTGCCTTGTGTTCAGGTTCTTGTTACTTTCTTGCAATCCTGGTTGTTATTTGTTTCATGCTTTGTAACAGTGGCTGGATTGTTTTTAATTAAAGGTTGTGGTAAGCAGCCCAGAGGCATGCTTCGTGAGGTGTACAGTTATATAAATTTGCTGAATAAATCAGTTTGCTACATAAAGGAGATTGCTCAGGCAAAAAGGTTTGCACTTCTGCCTTTAACCACAAATATTGCCTTTTGGGTGGTTGTGCTCTCTCAAAATCATAAAATGGGTCTTTAGCTTCTTCGCTTTACAACTGTCAAACTTATGACTGTAATTACCATGCTCAATTTTGGTTTATAAGTCAAGGATTACCCATAATTCTTTTTAAATGTACAAAACTGTTATCATACTGCTGAAATGATAAGAAGGTTGTGCAATACAGTTTTCCAGGTGGATTAAAGACCAAGTAAGCTATATACGCTATATATAAATTTAGGGCAGTTTTTCTGTGGATCTTTTTGCTGGTTTCATGGATTGTGTAAACCCAGGAGTCAGATTGATGGACTCAAAAATATAGCATGCGGCGTGAATGAGCCACAAGCAGTCCTGTCAGAGAAGGTGGGTTAAATTTGAATTAAGCATGAGTATGAATGAAAAGGAAAGGAAATGTGCAAAGCTGCTTTTCCAAGAATTTGTCAGCCCAATCTGGCACCCTCCAAGCAGGATCGGCGACAGGTCCCATCATCCTTGTCAGACTGGATCCAAAGATAATCTTTACAAACTTTATGCGAAAATAAATTGCCAAATCTTAGGAAAATAGCAATAGCTGAGTGCTTCTTTAGTTTGTTTATTTCGCTGAAACATACATTGTTGTTTTAAATCACGTGTAAATATTATTTTGAATGAAGTTCTCTTTATAGGCAAAAACCTCTTATACCACAAGGTGGTCATAAACCTTTTTATTTATCTTTTTCATCTACTGTTCCTCCTCTTTTATGTATCTTGGAACCTATGCTCCTTTCCCTTTTGTTTTTCTTAATTTGTCTGCGCCATAGAACTGATAACCAAATCCCTTTTTAGATTATCAATTCATCTGGAAACAAAATGAAATGAATTTTCTTTTGGCTTCCTAACCCAACACGCTGGGGCTGCATTGTCTTCAAATTGTAACACAGAGATACTGCAATGTTTCCCAAACTTGGCAACTTTAAGACATGTAGATTTTTTAAATATATATTCAATAAAGTTTGCTTTAAAAAAAAAAAAAGATGTGGATTTTTAACTCTCATAATTCCCCATGGCTGGCTGGGGAATTCTGGGAGTTGAAGTCCACACATCTTAAAGTCACCAAGTTTGAGAAACATTGCTAGAGGATCCTTCCTTCCTTCCTTCCTTCCTTCCTTCCTTCCTTCCTTCCTTCCTTCCTTCCTTCCTTCCTTCCCTTCCCTTCCCTTCCCTTCCCTCCCTTCCTTTCCTTTCCTTCCTTCCTTTCCTTCCCTCCCTTTCTTTCCTTCCCTCCCTTCCTTTCCTTCCTTCCTGCTCTTCCTTCCTTCCTGCCCTTCCCTTCCTTCCTTCCTGCTCTTCCTTCCTTCTTTTCCTTCCTTCCTGCCCTTCCTTTCCTTCCTTCCTTCCTTCCTGCACTTCCCTTCCTTTCCTTCCTTCCTTTCCTTCCCTCCCTTTCTTTCCTTCCTTCCCTTCCTTCCTGCTCTTCCTTCCTTCCTGCCCTTCCCTTCCTTCCTTCCTGCTCTTCCTTCCTTCTTTTCCTTCCTTCCTGCCCTTCCTTTCCTTCCTTCCTTCCTTCCTGCTCTTCCTTCCTTCCTGCCCTTCCCGTCCTTCCTTCCTGCTCTTCCTTCCTTCTTTTCCTTCCTTCCTGCCCTTCCTTCCTGCCCTTCCTTCCTTCCTTCCTTCCTTCCTTCCTTCCTTCCTTCCCTTCCTTCCCTTCCTTCCCTTCCTCCCTTCCTGCCTGTTAAAAAGACAAAACAACGCTGGGAGTTGTGATATTGTTACAACCCTGACAATCAGAAGAAACCAGATACTAAAAGCCTCACTCAAACATCATCCCCAGATCTGGGACCCGAACCCAAGTCTTAAGGCTTTCTAAAACCCAAAGGGAGTGGGTACCACCCTATCTCGGGGGGGGGGGGGGGGTAGTTCCAGAGTGCAGTCTGGGCAGAGAAGATCCCCTTGCCCTCTCCCACAAAATGACACATTTTAATAGGGGGAACCTGGAGTGTATCCATGCTGCCCCAATTACCAGCCTGCTTTGCAAAAGTTGCCAAAGGCTGGGGATTATGGGATGTGGAGTCTAATCCAGCCAGAATGCACCTGTCCCTACCAACTATTGGGTGAGCTTTCATTTTCTCCAAAAGCGTCAATTCCAAAAAACATTCTTTTAATCCAGATTAAAAGAGGGGCTTTTTGGGGGGGGAAGGTGATGCAGGATTTAAATCAGCGGCGCTCGAAAACTCTGGGCTGATATTGCTTACGCACAATTCATGACAACATTTGGTGCTTTCACAATAAAGCTCAATAAAGCTTTAGGAGTCGCAGGCGCTCAATTGGGCGTTAATGAATTAATGAATTAAACCTATAGGCACACACACCCCTACTTCTCTTCCCTGTGGCGACCAATAAGCATTCTATTGCAGAATGAAGCTTCTGCTTGCAAATAAATCCAATTTCAATTTCATAATGCCGGGCATAAAGGTTGGGCCAGACAAGAGAAACCTCAGCTAAATTCCCATCTCATTTTCTCTGCAATGTTTCAAAGCCACCTCACTGGCCGAGAATGTAATATCGGTACTCCTTGACTTACAACCACAATTGAGCCCAACGTTTCTGTTATTAAGTGCATCTGGCCCCATTTCATGACCTTTCTTGCCACCGTTGTTAAGTGAATCCCTGCAGTTTATAAGTTGTAACCTGGTTGTTAAGTGAATCCGATTTCCCCATTGACTTTGTATGTCAGAAGGGTCACAAAAGGGGATCACCCTGCAGCCATCATAAATATAAGCCAGCTGCCAAGCATCTGGATTTTGATCACATGACCCTGGGGAGGCTGCAACAGTTGTAATTGTGAAAAACGGTCACAAGTCACTTTTTTTATTGCTGTCGTATCTTTGAACCATCGCTGAATGAATTGTTATAAGTCAAGAACTCCCTGTGGGCCAGAGTTCCCACCCAAAGATCACTGTCGCCTTCAATGGGAAACGTTTGTACAAACAATCCTGGACTTACCACCAAAATTGGGACTGGGCACTTTGGTCACTAAGTGAGGCAATTGTTAAGCGAATCCTGTCCAATTTTACTACCTTTTTTTTTTTTGCTACAGCTGTTAAGTGAATCACGTGGGCCTGAAGTGAATCCAGATCCCTCACTGACTTTGTAGGATGGTTGCAAATGGATTGTGTGATTTAATGACCGCATGGTTCACTTAAGAACTGCAGTGATTCGCTTAACATTCATGACCAAAAGAAAAATGGACACAAATCACTTAACAGCCACAAACCCAGTTCCAGTTCTTCATGTTTTAGTCTCCAGCTGTCAGGATTCCAGCAGTTCCCCCCATTTAAATCATGAGTTTCAAGCCATACTTCCAAAACTTCAAAAGGATTTATTGGGAGTTAAAAAGTCCGGCACTGCCTGGGTGTAGCCAACTCGGAGGCACATAATTCACTGTCACCCTTGACCCTGGTTTTTCCCCCACCCCTCTGGGTATATCATAATTCATATTCTCCGATGGGACACACCCATAGCCAAGAATCTTCAATCAGGCTCTCTAGTTAGATGTTTGCACAGCAGAAACTTCAGTCACCTAATTACTATCTTTGAAAAACTATTTATGGAATGCACTTTTGGTTTCCAAACTGCTGTACTGCTCCCCCCCTCCCTTTCTGTTGGCAACTCTAAAAAGACCAGAGAAATATTTTATGAGTTGACACCAGCCCTCTGATTGTCTTTGCTGCCCTTCTCTGCACTCTTTCCAGAATCTCAACATCTTTTTTTAATTTTTTTTTTAATTTTAATTTTTTTTCCTCTGGTTTCTCTTCAATTCGTATAAATCTTTCGCATTTTACTCAACATCTTTTTTTAATATCGTGGGCAACCAAAACAGGATGCAGTGTTCCAAGTGTGGCCTTACTAAGAAAAAAGTGGTACTTAAACACTTCATGCGATCTTGATTCAATCCCTCTGGGATGGGTAGAAGCCAACCAAGCCAGGAATGTCTCGAGATACAATAGACAGCCTGGGAATCCACTCCTTCCACCTCTCCAGTTCAAGAACAGGAAGAAGGAAACATGGGCGGCACGGATATTAATTCCTGATAAATTGCAAATTTGCATCCAGTTCTCCTCGGATGTTTCAGACTGCTTTGCCTATCGAGGAAATAACTCACCCAGCTCCGTTCGCTCATTGTAGAAAGATTTCCCAAGAAGTTCAGGGCATCCTTCCAAGTCTCAGATCATTTCTATTTATGTTTTTAGGAGGCTGGGAGTGTCACCACCCATTTTCAACACAGCAGAAAAATATTTGGCGGGATATTGACTTTCCTCATAGTTTGTGTTTTTCTTGCCACTCTCAGGGCCGCCCTCTAAACTGGAGAGGATCAAACTTAAAGATATTGGACAGAGCTGCCTAGCCTAGCCTAGGGTTTCTCAATTTTGGCAACTTTTAAGACGTGTGGACTTCCAACTCCTAGAATTGCCCCACCAGAGTTGAGGCCCACACATCTTCAAGTAGTTAAGGTTCAGAAACGTTGCCCTATAAAATGATGCAGAGGGTCCCGGAAGCTCATTTCTTCCTTAAGACGCTCTATTTAGCCGAAAAACCATCCAGGACACGCTGACTGCAATGTGGGTAATGAGTTGGTGGCTGGGGAATGCTGGGAGTTGAAGTCCACGTGTCTTAGAATCCCGGAATTGCTAAGGTTGAGAAACACTGAATGCCATTTCTCACTCAGCCCGAGCAAAAGAGAAATGTATCCTGACATTTTTTGGATCCACCTCTTTCTCTCATTTCAAGGCCATGAGTGAGATACATACTTTTGATAGATCAATGATATATCAATATTAATTCTGATTCTGCCAAAGCCATGGCAGAATTATCTGGCAGGATTGGCAGAGGACAGAAGGTGAGGTTGCTCTGAACGATGGCTTGTGGAGCAAGGGATAGTAGAGCTGTGTGTGATCCCATGCCTGCAAACCTCTAGCCAGTCATGACATTTTTATTTGTTAATTTATTTTAGGGGTTGTTTTTTTTAAACCTGCCTTTATTATTTTTTTAAGTAACTCAAGTGGGGAACACACCTAACCCTTCCTTCTCCTCCTCTTTCCTTACAATGACCACCTTGTGAGATGGGTTGGGCTGGGACTGAATGGCCCAAAGTCTCCCACCCAGTTTTATGTCTAAAGGCAGGACTAGAATCCACTTTCTCCTGGTGATTGGCCTGAAGTCACCCAGGCAGCTTTTATACTGACGTGGAAGGAGAACTCACCATCTTCTGGTAACTGGCCAAAAGTCACCTAGCTAGTGTTCATGCCTAAGGCATGAACTCAGGGTCTCCTGGTGATTGGCCCAAAGTCAGCCAGCTGGCTTTCATGTCTAAGGCAAAACTAGAATTCATTATCTCCTGGTGATTGGCCCAAAGACTCTCAGCCAGCTTTCATGCCTAAAATGGGACTAGAACTCACCGTCTCCTGGTGGTTAGTCCAAAGTCACCCAGCTGGCTTTCATGCCTAAAGTGGGACTAGAACTCACCATCTCCTGGCGATTGGCCCAAAGTCACCCATCTCACCACCATTTTTAGCCTGGCGCCTTCAGCACTTAAGCATTGTTTTTTTTTAAAAAAAAAAATAGTGCTGTTCTCTTGTGGTGAGCAAGATTTTTACAGACTAGATACGGCAAGCCTAAATTTTACTCTGATTCATGCTTCACACTACTGTACTATGGAAATTCCAGATATCAGTTGATTATAATTGTATAATTGCAGCTGTAATGGTTGGCCTAAGCCATCATGCTAAGCCATGGGTTATCTAGCCTGTTATTGTCCTTCTGGAAGCATGAACTGAGATGAATACTACCGATAATAATTATACAAGCTGAAAATCATTACCCAAAAGACGATAAAACAGAAATTTGTGGCGTAATGTGTGAAAACATGCTCCCTAGCCCATTTCCTTTCCGATTCAGGAAGCCAAGGCAATGTTTGTCTTTCTCAATGGAGCCCAGACAATCTTCTCTTCCTCAATTAGTTAATTATTCGTATTATATTTCAGTTCCGTACAAGGTCAATTGATAAAAAGCCAAAGCTATAAACTTAAAAATCAGAGGTGCAGATCAGGTATTATACAAAGCATGACACCAGAGATACTGAAGCATCTGAAGCGTGTATTGATTGATTGACTGACTTGTATTGATTGATTGACTGACTGATTGATTGATTATTTTTGGGTTCTGGAGAGAGGCACTTCGGTCCCTCAGGGGCCCCCAAAGGCAGCCCTGTGCCTAGCCAACCATCATTAGGGGGACCAGTAAACCCACTGAGACAATCTCAGTCCTGAAATAGAATAGGAGAAGGAAGGAGTGTGACTTGAGGTGGGTGCCTTGAGTTGCTTACCAAAAATAATATGGGATGAAAATAAAGGAAAAAAAAAACCCCAGGTTTCATGAAAGTTGGTGTAGTTTCCACTTGTTAGGGCTATTGGTGTGTGGGTGTCACAACAAAGCCTTCCAGTGTTTAGAAAAGCGCCCCCATCTTAATAAAAAAAACAAATAATACAATCTAAGACCAGCCGAGTTGGCTAACTTCGACAGTCTAAGCACGTAACGCTATTTGCACTCTGCACCTGCCCAGGGGCACGCTCTTCCTCTTCTCTGTTCTGCGGCTCTTTCAGCGATTCCATTTCTTAGCTGTGCCGGGGGGGGGGGGGGGAGAAAAAAAACTCGGCTAACCGGATCAGCAGTTAACGAATTCACTCAACTGGCTAGATTCGCACAACCTTAAGACTCGCCGAGCAGATTCAGGTACCCCGGGCGGCGCGACTTCAATCCCTCCAAGCTGTTTCGCCGTCGGCTCCGGCCGAGAAAAAGAGACCGAAAGTGAAAGCTACGCCGAGGCGAGAAAAGGAGCGACGCGAAAAGACCTGCGTTTTGCGATTCACACGTGAACCTCGCCGCAACCCACAGGAGCGCGGAGCCTCGCTCCACGAAGCCTGCCTTTCCCAAACGCCCCGACGACGAAGGTTGCTGTCTTCCGCGCTGGACACGCGTCACGTGTGAAAAGGCTTCCGGGAAGCCAAGCCTTGCCTCCCTTCCAAAGCGCTCCGGAGCGAGGAGAGAGAGAACTCCTCGACATAGCCCAGTCCGACGCTCTTTGCCCTGCCGGAGGAGAGACTCACCGCTCAGCCGCGTTCCGACGCTTCTCTCGGCGCCGCTTCAGGGCAGCAACAGCCCGGCGCCGGGACAGAGCATCGCCGCCGCTCCAGGGCTCCCCGCCGCCTCGCAGCGCCGGCCCGCTTGGAATCAACGCCCGTCCGTCCGTCCGTCCGACCCAACCCGGGTTCGGGCGCCGCTCCGCTGCGAGCGAGGCTGGTGCGCCAGGCGCGGCGGCCGGAAAGCGGCGGGCGGGGAGGAAGGGGCGGAGGAGCTCAGCCGCCTTCGGGGGGGGGGGCGGAGAGGCGAGAGCCCGCCGGGGGGCGGCCGCCAGTCTCGGGGCTTCCTCGGCAGCGCCGCCCGTCTGTCCAAGCGGCGGCGGAGGGAAAGACCCAACCCGGCCGCCTCCCGGGAGAGCAACTCGCGCTCTGCCTTCCTCCGCGGGGAGGGGGGCTCTTCGCCTCCCCCCCCACCCCCACCCCCACCCCGAAGGATCGGCCGCAAACGGCGGGGAGGGGAAATCGATCCCGGCGTGGCTCTTGACGTGGCTTTGGGCGTTGATTCCTCGTGTGGACGGGCGGGACAGGGCTCTTGTGCCCGCTTTCTGCGAAGGGAACTCGGAGCGCCTTCTCCCGCGCCTCCATCCCGGGGAGCCATCACGGGTCGTTTCCTCCCCCCCCCTTTTTTTTTTCTCCGAAGGGAATTGTGTCCGTCCCGCCCCCCTTCGACCCGAGGACCCCCTCCTTCCATCCAGGGGGGGGGTCTCTGCATGCAATCGGGGTGGGGCTGAGAGCCGCCCACGTCCCCGGTCACTCCAGGGCCGCTTGGGAGTCCCGCAGGCTCCTGCGATCATTTCCCCGCGTTGAAATCTTCATTGAAACACGAAGTAGGATTGAGGCGCCGTGTGAACCAGGAAGGTGCTGAGCTCTTGCTTAGGGGTGCCTGACTTGGTTCTTGTTGTGGCAGATGAACGAGCCTCTTGCCCGCTTTGGTCACTTTTTATTGATTTCTTTGGGGGCAACACATTCCCCTCTGCTTCCTAGACTACTACTTCGGGTCTTTCCAGCCACTGCCCACTTGATGCCAGCGCCTTTTGATTGTTTCCTGGCAGCCCTTATGGATTGCAGTGGTACATAGGATGTCCTGCTTGAGCAAGAGCTGGACTAGAAGACCTCCAAGGGCCCTTCCAGCTCTATTCCGATTGATTGGTTGAATTCATACATGCTCAGCTCCATCGCTTCCCAGCTTCATTATTCCCTTGGAATCTCAGCCTCTCTGGAGTTGCTTTGCTGCCTGTGAGTAGTAGTCTCTTAGTAGAGACTCTTGCTGCTGGGCCGGCCACACAAGGAGCCCCCCACCTCGCCCCAGGTGAAATGAAGGAGAACTCTGCCTCTCTCCTTAGAGTAAGCTGGCTGGGGATATTCTGGGAATTGAAGTCCACCAGGCTTAAAGTTGCCAAGGTTGGAGACCCCTGGCCTTAGACACCCCCCCAAGGCAAAAAAAGATGCTTGAAACCCTAGAACCGTATTGGGGAACCTATGGCACACGTGCCGAAAGTGGCACGCACAGCCATCTTCGCCGGCATGCGAACCGTCACCCCGGAGCAGGTCCACTGAGCATGTGTACATGCCACACAACCGCCAGCTGATCGTTGGGTACTTTCCAAGCATGTGCAGGGTGTTAGGAATCTGTCCACCAATTAGTTGGGTTGGCAATATATAAACCAACAATATATGTTTGTAGCTTTAAGACAAAGTTACTGTATTGATTTGTACTATGTTCCGATTGGTTGATTGTATTGTGAATTGCCACAAGAGGGAGCTAGAGATCATGGCTTGCTCTCTCTGACATTCTATATCTCTGACATTCTGTTGCTATCTCAGTTTGACTCTGAGACTCTGTTGCATTTATGCTGTGCTTATACTTTGATATTTTTGTTTACTGGAAATGACAAAGGGAACCGGTAAGAAGACTTTGTTATTGGATATTCTTTGGACTGTAAAATGTACATGACCTGGACCGTTTATTGGACTGTGCTATTTCTTAAAGTAAACTTGAACTCAATTTAGTGTATCTGTGTGTGGCTGAATAATTATTCATAACTACTCTCATAAACATTTCCATGTGCATATCCTTGTTACTCAAGGGTTATTCTGTACATATCATAACACAAGGGGGCGGGGGGGGGATTCAAAAATTTTAACAACCGGTTCTCTGGGCGTGGGTTGGTGGGCATGGTTTGGTGGTCATGTTGTTGGCTGGATCCGGCCAACTCAATATTACTCACATCGAGGCACGCATCTCCTCCCCTGGCCTCTCGTGATTGTGGGGATGCTGCAACAGTCGTAAGTGTGAAAAATGGTCATAAGCCACTTTTTTTTAGTGCCATTGTAACTTTGAATAGTCACTCCACACAAGCAAAGTACCGGCAAAGAAGGGAAAAGACACTCCAGAGAGGTTCCTGAGACAGGAAGTCTAGTCCTGCCAAGAATGTAACCAGGGTTAACGGAGAGGCAGTTTCTGTAAGCAACACCAGAATGTTTCCTTCCTGCCTTCCTTACAGGATTAGGCAGTAATTTCTTCTTACAACTGGTTCTCCGAACTGCTTAGAATCTTAACAACCAGTTCTAGCGAATAGGTGTGAACTGGTAGAATCCCACCCCTGGGGGGGGGTAGCTATGTGCATTGCCTTATGGGTGTTGGCATGCACACTTTTGGCACGCGAAGACGGAAAAGTTAGCCATCATTGCCCTAGAAAGAGCGCAGAGAAGGGCAACGAAGAGGATAGAAGATCTGGAGGTCGAATCGTATGATGAGCAGTTGCAGGAACTGGGCAGGTCTCGTCTAAGGATGAGAAGTTTGAGGGGTGATGTGGTAGCAATCTTCCAGTTCTAGAGGGGCTGACACAGAAGAGGACCTATTCTCCAAAGCATCAGACGGCAGGACAAGAAGGAAGCAGAATTTCAGGAAGGCCTCGATTTCCAACTGTTCATTTAGTCACCGTTCAAAGTTGCAACGGCACTGAAAAAAGCGACTTAGGACCGTGTTTCACACTTACAACTGTTGCAGCATCCCCTGGGTCACAGGATCAAAATTAAGACGCTTGGCAAGTGGTTCATATTTATGGTGGTTGCAGTGTCCCAGAGTCAACTGATCCCCTTTTTTGCAAAATTCTGACAAACAGGAATCCAAATTCACTTAATAACTATGTTACTAAGTTAACAGCTTCAGTGATTCACTTAACAACTGTGGCAAGAAAAGTCGTAAAATGGGGCAAACTCGCTTAACAAAGGTTTCACTTAGCAAAGCAAATTTTGGGCTGAATTCTCGAGGAGTACCAGTAATAGAATGCACCAGAGGAAGCACCAAAGGTAGACCATGGGAAGAGTAAAATACGCCACACACACCTCCGCCAAGTAATTAAATCCATAAAAAGCCACATAAACCCCTTTCTGGGCAACAATAGCAGTGGCTCATTCATTTGCCGCAGAACCAGTTATGCACCCTTAGCAGAGCCCAGCTACTTCCTGGTTCACACGGAGTGTTCCATCTACTTTTTGTGAAATGAAGAATTAAACGTGGGTATGGAAGGAGGCCAGGGGCCCACACAGGAGCCTGGAGTGATTGGGAGGTGGAAGATTATTAATTCTAGATCCAACCTAGAATTAAGGAGACATTTCCTGACAGCAAGAACAATTAATCAGCAGAACCAATCCAGTCTATTTTGGAAAACCTCTAACACAGAGCACTCACCACTCTGGATCAACAGAGAAATAATTTAACCACTGGTTCTCTGCCCCAATGATTTCTTCCAACAACCAGTTCACCAAACTGCTCCGAAAGTTAACAACCGGTTCTCCTGAACTGGTGCAAACTGGCTGAATCCCACTACTGGATGTCCTCAACTAGGAGATCCACTTGAGGAGATCCACATCTTGAGAATCTAATGACCAGGTTCAAATCTGGAGACCTGATGCAAAGATAACAGTCTTAATTCTGGAAAAGGTGGAAGGAAAGAAGGAGAGGACAATCCGTAGCAAGGTGGAGGGACTCTTTTGAAGTAGTGATGGGGACATTGTTGGAAAATTGGAAAGACCAGGTTAGGGACAGATTGTCAAGAAAAATATCTATCTGGTTGCTAAGTCAACATCAAGTTGATGGCGCATTGTCCATCCAAATCAGTTGTATGATTTAGCCAAGACAATTATCTGGATGATGAACTCACCAACAGCTCAACCTGAGATGCAGGCTAGAACATAGCATAATAGTTGGAAGGGACCCGTGTGGTCTTCTAGTCCAACCCCTGCTCAAGCAGGAAACCTGATACCATTCTGAACATATGGCTGTTCAATCCCTTCTTGAAAAGCTCTAGTGATGGAGCACCCACAACTTCTGAAGGTAAGCCATTCCACGATTTTAATTGTTCTCATTGCCAGGAAAAATATCCGTGGAACAGCCTACCTCCAGAAGTTATGAATAATTTACATCTCACTGGGCTCACCCATTCATTTTTGAGACGGGTGGAGAGATCATGTTTATTACCATATTAAACCACCATCATAAAAGAATTACGCTGACCAAAATTTGCAGAAGCAATATCAAGCCAAAGGAAAGAGGTATAATTCAACGGTAGCACGGTAAGATTTTTTATTATTGTGTAATTTATTTCGAACATGTGCAGAATGACAATAATAATCAATACAACAACAGTAATAATAATAATAATCATAATAATGATAATAATAATACACAATAACATGTCCGAAAAGGAGTAGGATGAAGCATAAGCTTATTTAATCCTACCCCTTCTTCACTTCCCCATGAATTCAACTTATATCAATAGAATGCATAGTACAAAAATGATGATAATAATAATAATAATAATAATAATAATAATAATAATAATAATAATAAATAATTGAAGTACTAAACATATACATATATACAAAAAAACAAAAACAAATAAGCAGATAGAAAGTAAGTAACAAATATAATTAATAAAGAAATCCAGAATGTTCGACCCCTTCCTCTTCCCTGTACCCAGTGAAAACCATGTACCTGTATCGCTTTTTAAACTGGATCATGCTTGGACATTGCTTGAGCTCCACACCTAACTTGTTCCACAACCTCACTCCACAAACAGAAACACAAAAGCTTTTCAGTGTTGTACGTGCCCTCTGTTGTTTAAAATTGTGCTCCCCCCTCAAATTATAATTCCCTTCTCTGTTGAAAAACATTTTTTGTAAATTGCCAGGAAGTGCCTTACGTATCACTTTGAACATGAATTGAGCTGTTTGAAAATGAATAATGTCGGTGAGTTTTAATGTTCTGGATTTTACGAATAGTGGATTTGTATGATCTCTGTAACCGGCATTATGAATTATTCTTATGGCTCTTTTCTGTAATATGGATAATGAATTTATTGTACATTTATATGTGTTACCCCAGACCTCTGCACAGTAATGTAAATATGGTGAAATGAGTGAACAGTAAAGTATGTGGAGTGATTTGTGATCCAGAATGTGCTTTGCTTTGCTGAGAACTGAGATGCTTCTTGATAATTTGCTTTGGATATGTTTTATATGAGCTTTCCAGTTAATCCTATCATCTATTATTACCCCTAGAAACTTATTTTCGTACACCCTATCAATATCTACCCCATCTACCTGTATATGTGTGTGAATGTTTTTATTGCAGTTGCTAAATATCATGTATTTGGTTTTACTTAAATTTAATGATAATTTGTTCCTGTCAAACCATGTTTTTAATTTGCGTATTTCCTCAATGACTCTCCCCAGTAGTTTGTGCAATTCCTCCCCAGAACAAAAAATGCTTGTGTCATCTGCAAATAATATTAGTTTTAATACTTTAGAAACTTTGCATATATCATTTATATAAAGAATAAACAATTTAGGCCCCAACACTGACCCCTGGGGGACGCCACAAGCAATGTCCAAGCATGACGAAGAATATTCACCCACCTTCACAAATTGTTTCCTGTTGCTCAGATAACTTTTCACCCAGTGCAGTACTAACCCCCTGATCCCATACCTCTCAAGTTTATTGATTAAAATGTCATGATTTATTGTATCAAATGCTTTTTTCAGATCTATAAATATTCCAACTGAGTGTAATTTATGATCGATGGCATTGGTGATCTCTTCTATTGATTCTGTTAATGCTAGTGATGTTGAACTGTTTGATCTAAACCCATATTGACTATCGGAGAGTAATTTGTGTTTATTTATGAATTTATCTAGTCTGTTATTGAACAGTTTTTCTAGGATTTTGGAGAATTGTGGAAGCAAGGAAACAGGTCTGTAGTTTGTAAAGTGGTGTCTATCCCCAGTTTTATACAGCGGTACAACTTTAGCTATTTTCATACTGTTAGGAAATTTACCAGTCTGGAATGATAAGTTGCAGATGTACGTTAGTGGTTCTGAAATCCCCATAATGACCTTTTTTAAAACTTTCATATCAATTTCATTTAAATCCGTAGATGTTTTACCTTTGCATTTATTTACAATATCTATTATTTCCTTTCCTTCCACTGCTGTAAGGAACATTGAACTGGGATTCCTTTCTATAAGGTTGTCACTCCACTTCTTAGCTAAACATGCATCTGGGATTTCATCTGCCAGCTTTGGTCCAACATTTACAAAAAAACTATTAAAACTGTTGACAACATCATCCATATTATCAATTTTCATATTATTTTCAACAAAATATTGAGGGTAGCTCTGTTGCTTGGTACCATTTTTAATAATACTGTTTAATATGTCCCACATTCCTTTAATGTTATTTTTGTTATTAGATAATATTTTACTGTAATATTCCTTTCGACACACCCTTATAATATTAATTAACTTATTTTTATATTTTTTGTATTTATTTTCTGCTTCTTTCGTTCGTTTTTTAATGAACTCTCTATATAGTGTATTTTTCTTTTTACAGGCATTTTGTAATCCCTTTGTGAACCATGGTCGATCTTTGTACTTTTGATTTCTGTCATATTGTTTTATTGGACAATTTATATTATATAATGATGTAAACATTTTTATAAAAGTTTCATATGCACTATCAATGTCTTTTTTATTATATACATTCTCCCAATTTTGTGCCAATAAGTCATTCTTTAACATATTCATAGTTTCCTCTGACCTCACTCGCCTGTATTTTAGTTTCTTCTCTGGGTGATCTCTCAGCTGACTATTATTATAAATTGTAAAAACTGGTAGGTGGTCACTGATATCATTGATTAGTAGTCCGCTTACTGTATTATTTTCAATGTCATTGGTGAATATGTTATCAATTAGAGTAGCACAGTGGGTGGTAATTCTGCTAGGTCTAGTGATTATTGGATGTAAACTCATGCTGTACATTGTGTTAATGAAATCATCGGTTATTTGGTGCTTATTTGGATTTAACAAGTCAATGTTAAAATCCCCACAGATGAAAACAACCTTTTGGTTAGTCTTCGAAAAAAATTCTCCAATCCATTCCTTAAATACCTCAACACTAGAGCCTGGTGCTCTGTATATGCAACTGATTATTACATTTTTACTTTTTTCATTATACATTTCAATTGTTATACATTCTAACAAGTTATCAATCACAATTGTCATATTTTCTACTACTTTGTAATTCAAGTTTTTGTTCACATACACAGCGACACCTCCTCCACTCTTATTCCTTCGGTTTGCACAGTGAAGTTCATATTGATCCAGTTCAAAATCCATTCCTTTAGCTGTATTGATCCATGTTTCTGATATTGCAATAATTTTGAATGGTTTTATAAACTGATTTAAATATTCCTTAATGTTATTAAAGTTTACATATAAACTCCTACTATTGAAATGTATTATTGATAGTTTGTTATCCATTTTAATGGTGTCGTTGTACTGTTCCTCTGTATAATAGCAGCAGTTGTTGTTGATATTAAAGAAAAAATGATTGTCCGGGTCTATGTCATGCTCCAGATCCAGTAGATCATGATCAGTGTGTTGAAATGTCTGAAGTTCCAGGTTACCATGATCTGCAATCCTTAGTGATAAGCTGTCCCTAGTTGGATATGAATGAGCCATATTGGTGTGTTGTGTGTACTGTCATACCTTCGAGTCCGGGATGATGCTCATTCATACCTGACCAGTTCCTCAATATTTCTGATGACCAGAACTTTGGCTTGCTCTGGTGTCCCGTTTAGTTTAATGAATATTTTACAGTTCGATGTCCATGTGTGCTGTATTTTCCCCTGCCTCTTCATCAGCCGCGCTTTTCTGGCGATATCGGCGTTTTGTTTGGTCAGATGCTCGTTGATGAATACGTTGGTTCCTTTCAGTTTCCTTCCTTGCTTTAACAGTGCAGTTTTCTGTTTTTTGTTGACAAACCTCATGATGATGGCTCGTTTGTCGCTGTCATCTCTCCGGGGCAAAGGGTGGCAGGCCTCGATGCAACTACGGTCCATTTCGATCCCTTTGGACTGGAGGAAAGCAGCCACCTGTTGCTCCACGGAGCTGCCATCCTGCTCACTGGGCTCCCCCCCGCTATCATCGGTCACCGCCCGGGCGTATGACCAGGGTTTAATCTGGAGCCCAGTCACGATCACGTCGTTGATCCTGGTGTACTGCTCCAGCTCCGCCACACGGCTCTCCAGGTGCGCCAGACGCCGGTCCTTTTCGGCGTTCTGGATCCGGAGCGCCTTCACCTCCTCCACCAGGTTCAGAATGGACTTCTGCTGCTGTTTGACGACAGAAATCTCTTCGGACAAGAAGTCCAGAGACTTCTTAATGTCGTCGCCCTCCTCAGCTGTCAATGCCCTCTTTGGGCCCATGTTGCTAGTGACGAGCTAGCGTCTACCTTAGCCACCTACTAGCTAGTTTGTCAACTAGCCGCCGAGCTCCGTTCTTTCAGTCCGTTTTCCAAAACTCAGCGTCGTTAAACCAGGCAGTGGTCAGGCCAGTGTTGTCAACAGATAGTCCAATGTCCGCAATCCCAAATCAGTCGCCAATAACACAGAAATAGTCCAAAAACCGAGCAAGAAAACACCAAAACACACAGACTCCAAACTTTTCTCCAACAGGAAACGGGAAACAAGCTATGATCTCTCTCTCTCTCCCTCGCCCCGTCCCCGCAGCCTTTCTTTCTCACGGCCGCGTCCTCCCGGCTGCCTGCACGCTCGATATCTTAAATGAAAAGCCTGTTATTTTGTTATTTTTTGCAGCAGAGGAGTCAATATTGGCTGTATACTTACTGCGTCCAGCAACAAAAACGTTTGTTCGGGAAGGGCGTTGAACCACTTTGTGTTTTGTGAATACCAGTTGTAATTTCTCCAACATGGAGCAAACTCAAACAGAAGCAGACATGTTACTGGTTTTAACTGATATAACTGGCAGATTGATTGAAGAGGCCAGAAGAAGGCTTGAAAGAGATGAATTAAGGAGGCAGCAACCTCAAAAAGAAGATAATGAAACTCCTACTGTGTGTGTGTGTGTGTATTTGAGAAGTAAATGCTTTTTCGAGACAAAAAAGATTCCATGAATGACACATTGGTTCAGACAACCTGAATTCACACCCTGGTTTGTTTGTTGAAGCTTAGTGTACCAAACATATGTTATCATGCCCAGATGGCCAAGTTAAGTAGACAGGAAACCTGTTGGCTGCTACACCATGTGGGAATAGTGACCCAGAAAATTGATGATTACTGTCACATGGGGAAGTGTCAGATATTAATCACACACACACACATATCCCTCACAGCACAAGCACACAAGAAAAATGCCACTCTCTTCATTTCTCTTGTCAGCTTGATATTGGAGTGGGATAAAAACAGACCCTTGGAAATGATAAGAGGAATATAAGTGGTCTTCCACTTACGACCAGAATTTCCATTGGTAAGCAAGGTGGTTATGTGAATCACGCCTGATTTTACTACCATTTTTGCCATGGTTGTGTTGTGGTTAGCTGGCAGCAGTTGCAGATGGCTGAGGAGAGCGAGGACTCAGATGAGGGGCCAGGACCATCAGGGAGTGGACTGCTGCCTTCAGAGATTGGGGGGGCTGGCAGCAGTGATGAGAAGGTTCCCCAGGAGCTTGTGCCAAACTCGCGTGCATGCAGGGCTGCTCATAGGAAAGAGCAGCAGCAGCAGCACGGGCGACTCGGGAGTAAGGCTGCAAAGTAATGGCCCCTCCTTCAAGAAGATAAAAGCCAGCTGTGAAGCAAACGTTCTTTGCAGGAAGCAAAGACGTTTTGAAACTCAACCTCGTGGACATTACAGTTGGTATTTGAAGACTCTTGTGTTGTAAACTATTTCTTATCTGTGATTCTTGGCAGCCTCGCAGTTTTGGTGAGGCTTATGCTTATCAAAGTTAATTAGTTTGCAGCAGCCTTTTAACCGAGGATTCATAAGACTCATTAAAAGGTTTCTGTTCCCTTTGGTTATTGTTTGTCTTATTGGAAAAGGGTTTGGGTCAGAACAGGTTGTTAAGTGAGTCACAGAATCATTGCAGCCAAGTAAATCACACGGTCATTAAGGAAATCTGGTTCCCACACCCAATTGATGTTGCATATGGGAAACTATCTGGGAAGGTCAGAAACTGTGACATTGCAGGTGGTAAGTTGGCTGGGACACTGCAACTATTGTAAATACACACGTTGCCCAAGTGCCCAAATTTTGACAATGTGTATGGGGGGATGTTGTGATGGTTTTTAAGGGCAAGGATTGGACATACATCGCTCCTTTCAGTGGCGGTGTAATTTTAAATGAATACTAAATGACTACAGGTAGGCCTACGAAAGTTTATTTAGTGACTGTTCAAAATTACATCACTGAAAAAAGTGACTTAAGACTGTTTTTCACATTTAACTACCGTTGCAGTATTTCTGTGGTTGCATGATCAAAATTCGGATGCTTGGTCATTGACTCGTATTTATGACGGTTGCAGTGTCCCAGGGCCACAAGATCCCCTTTTGAAACCTTCTGACAAACAAAGTCCCTGGGGAAACGTGATTCATTTAACAACCATGTTAATAAATCAACAAACTCAGTAATTCACTTAACAACTGTTAACAAGAAAGGCAGAGGTGGCACTCGGCAGGTTCTGACCAGTTCTGGAGAATCGGTAGCGGAAATTTTGAGTAGCTCAGAGAACCGGCCAATCCCACCTCTGACTGGCCCCGCCAACCCCATCTCTTCTCTGCCTCCCATTGAGTCCCAGGTGATCGGCTGGGTCTTCTTTTGTTGCCCTGAACAGGAGAACAGAGCTGGAAAGCAGGTTCTTTTGTTGCCCTGCACAGGAGAACGGAGCTGGAAAGCAGGTTAATGGGGTAGGGAGGGAAGGGGGATTTTGCAGTATATCCTTCTCCTGCCACGCCCACCAAGCCATGCCCACATAATTGGTAGTAAAAAAATTTGAATCCCACCGCTGCAGAAAGGTCATAAAATGGGGAAAACTCACTTAATTAACTGCCTCACTTAACAATATAAATTTTGGGCTGAATTGTGATTGTAAGTCGAAGATTACTCCATCGACCTCTTTGCATGAGTTAATTAAGTTGAAATCAGGGGTGGGTTTCTCCCGGTTCTGTCTGGCTCTGTAGAACTGGTAACTCTGAAGAGCAGCAGACATAGAACCGGTTCTATGTCTGCTGCTGTTTTGGCCCACCTGCCCACCTGGGCTCTTACCTGACCTTTATTTCCTGCTTTTTCAACCTCAGCTGCTCTGTGCGGTACAACTGCAGTTGAAAAAGCAGGAAAAAAGTGCTTTTTCAAACGCTGCTTCCTTGCACGCAGCGCTGCTCAGCTGTCCAGGCAGCAAGCTGATGACATTTCTCATGTGCGCGCAGTAAATCACCAAACCAGTAGTTACACCAGTTGGATCCCAAGATTTGAAACTGTTCTCCCCAAACTTCTTGCCTCATGAACAAATGTGCCATTTATAAGACCACAAAGTTGCTTTCTATCCTTTGTTTAGACTTCTCCTTCCTTTCTCAGTTTGCTCAGGAGTGCTGTGTGAACACCCTCCAAACTGAATAAATTGTGGCTCATTAGGTTTCTCATTAGCATATAAAAATATTACTTCCAAAGTTCCTTTGTTCTATATTGAGGGTGCTATATTTTTTAAATCTATATCCCATTTTGGGGGGGGGGGGGTAATGGTAGCTAGTGTGTTATTTTTGTGTGTTTTGCTTATAGCAATAATATTGATCTTTGCAGGAAAAAGATTCCATTTCTATCACTCATCAAAGAGGTATTTCTTTTGATTGTATTTATCAGAAGACCTTTGAGTGTCTCAAGTTAGAGAGGCAGAATGCAGCATTTTATTATGTGCTATATATGTGCTTTATAGTTCATTTAGTGACCATTCAAAGTTACAACGGTAATGGAAAACGTGACTTATGACTGCTTTTCTAACTTACAATTGTCCCCACGAACATCATTCAGAATATTTCGAAGCCCAAATTCTGCCCCATTTTGCCAAATCTCTGGCATTCCCAACACTGTTTAATGCAATATGACCAGCTAGAAACTGGGGGATGCTCTTCACCAGTGGTGGGATTCAAATTTTTTTACTACCGGTTCTGTGGACATGGTTGGGTGGGTGTGGCTTGGCGGGCGTGGCAGGGGAAGGTTACTGCAAAATCCCCCTTCCCTCCCCACCCCACTAACCTGCTTTCCAGTCCCGTTCTCCTGTGCAGGGCAACCAAAGGAGACCCAGCCAATCAGCTGGGACTCAATGGGAGGCAGAGAAGAGATGAGGTTGGCGGGGCCAGTCAGAGGAGGGATTGGCCGGTTCTCTGAACTACTCAAAAGTTCCGCTCCCAGTTCTCCAGAACTGGTCAGAACCAGTTAAATACCATTTCTGCTCTTCACCCCTAATTTAGTGGGCTTAGATGGAACACACACACCCATGTCATAGTCAAAAGTCAGGATTCACACGCTATATTGAGACTTGGTTTAATCTTCTAATACATTTTCTAGAAAATGAATTTCTAATTAACTTTTGAACAAACACAGTTGACTTTCACAACATAGTAAGCCAAGCACCATCAATATCATGACTTGTGCAAGGTGTGAATCTAAATCTAGACATGATTTGTCTTAGTGAATCTAAGTCTAGACATGATTTGCCAAGATATTCCTGAAAACAGTTTTCTCAGTCCAATTGTTCTCGTATGATTGGTCTTGAAAGCTCCTTTATGTGTTCAGTTACTGTTTATTCCAGTATTTGACTAGGTGGCTCAGAACAGGAGTTACAGGAAGACGGAAACTGTTTTTATTGAGACTGGCTGTAGTAACAGAGGAGTGGGGGCAGGATCGCTCGATGGTTAAAGACACAGGATCGAGACTGAGCGCCGCGCAAGAGTGAGCTTCCATCCTCACCTCAGCTCCTACCCACCTAGCAGTTTAAAAGCATGCAAAAGTGAGTAAATAAATAGGTACTATTTCTGTGACAAGGTAACGGTATCCGGTGTGCCTCGGCATAGAGTCATGCTGGCAACATGACCACAGAAGTGTTTTTTGATAATGCTGGCTCCCTCAGCTAAGAAATAGATGAGCACCACCCTCTAAAATCAGACATGACTGAACAAGAGAAACTTACCTTTTATAGTAACAGAATCAAACAGTCTGATGATACTATACTACTTTCTCCTCGTTCCCCCCCCCAAAAAATTATATATTTATTTTATTCATACTATATGTTAACTTATCTCACTCTGAAAGTTACAAATATATTTATCTAAAGCCATGGTTTTTCCCCCTCCCAAACTCTTCCACTTTAAAGAAGTGTGGACTTCCAACTCCCACAATTCCGCAGAATTCCACATCATGGCTGGGGAATTCTGGGAGTTCACAACTCTTAAAGGCTGGCAAATTTGGAGGGGGGACAGTTCTGAAGCCTTTCCTTTATTATTATTATTATTGTTATTATTATTATTATTATTATTATTATTATTATTATTATTATTATTATTATTATTATTATTATTATTCAGTGATATAAAGGTGTCTGTCTGAATTGCATCTAACAGATGAGAATCTCTGCAGCTGAACTGCAGGGTCGTCGGTACTCTCTGAGCTAGGGAACATTTTCAGTGCAAGTGAGTGTGGGATTTGCTCCCTGATTATTTATATTGTAGAAATAGCAGTTGTTCCTTGGTGGAAATGTATTTCAGTGCTTCCTGAAACATCGGATACCTGTAACATCTGATAGTGCCATGTGGTTTAAATAGAAGAAAATCTCTGCAGCTCTGGGATGAACTGTGGAGTCCATGATGCTCTCTCTGAGCTGGTGATTTGCAGGCATTTCATGACCCAACTAGGTAACATCATCAGTACTAAAAGGGAGTGGAATTTGCAGAGACAGAGAGGAAGAGAAGGACTATAGGGTCCATGATGTTCTCTGAGCTTAGTGTTTCACTTGCAGACATTTCGTGACCCAACTAGGTATCATCATCTGTGCACTTCTGAATGTTATCAGGACATTCTTGACTTTAAAAAAAATTCCTCCTTCTCTTTTACCTAGGAAACAGTTCCTGCATACCTCCATCAAGGTCAACATTCTCACTTTCTACACTTACTAAATCCATCTGGTCCCCATCTTTTCTTTGGGTAATCTCGAGATAATTTAGGGGTTCAGGAGCTCAAGGACCACTTAACTTCTACCTCTCAGTTCTGCCACCTGCTTAACCTCTGTCTGCCTCCTTGAACAAAATCTTGGACTTACAGATAAAGGTGTTTGTGTATCCGAATTCTTAGAATTCCTTCTTCGCCATCCCATAGAAAACAACCACTGTTTCTCTATCACAATCCCATAAGGGCATAGTGCCATCTAGCGGGGGGTCTTTGGAAAGCCCCTTGAAGATTGAATTCATTCATAACATCTCCTGGTTCAACCAACCTCAGCATCAACCAAATTAAAGTAGCTCGTGATATAATAGAATAAATAAATATAGCTTTAAAAAACAGTGTTGATCCACACTGCAGAATCCAATACTTCTTTCCATGCACGTTTTCTGTAAAGGATTCCAAGTGCGTTAGTGCAAAATTAGTATACCTCCTCTGGCACCCTGTGTGAGCAACAGATATTTCAAGAAGCCAAAATCCAATTTTGCAGACTTCAGGTCTTTCCCCAAGGCAGAGTGGTGCCCAAATTCCCCATTCCAAAGCCCTGTAGTTCCTTGGTGTGTCTCCAAAGAAAACAGCAACATGGCCTTCTGGGTTGGTCGTTATCTTGAGGATGGTATTGAAAAAGAGCAGCAAAGGCTATTTTAACACCAGTAGGATGATTTGATAGTCTCATCCATAGGCTGGAGAAAGGCTTTCTTTAATGAAAGTCTCCACCTTACTCTCGTATCTAAAAGACTCTGGACAGTAGCAAATCTCCCTCAAAGCTGCAAGCTGGAGTTCCGTTTCTCCCATCTCAAAGGAAGGCAAAATGTAATCGTGGCTCTTGATTGGCCAGCTGCTTCTTGATGTCCTCTGAGATAGAATTGTGCCATAGCCTGGAAAGACAAAGGAGCAGTTTTAGGCACCCGAAGAATGGTACTACTGCCAGCTTACCATTTGCAGCAAAGCAAAGACCCTGCTTTAAAGCGGTTTTTATCCAATCCGTCAGAATAAACCTGGAAGAAGGGACTTTGGAGGTCTTCTAGTCCAACCCCCTGCTCAAGCAGGAGACCCTGTATCATTTCAGACAAGAGTCTGTCCAGTCTTTTAAAAACCTCCAGTGATGGAGCACCCACAACTTCGGAAGGCAAGCTATTTCACTGGTTAATTGTTCTCCCTGTTGGGAAGTTTCTCCTTAATTCTCAGTTGGATCTCTCCTTGGTTAGTTTCCATCCATTGTTTCTTGTCTTGCCTTTGGGGGCTTTGGAGAATAGCTTGATTCCTTCTTCTCTGGGGCAGCCCCTCAAATACTGGAATGCTGCTCTCATGTTCACCACGATTGCGCTGCTATCATATCACATATATATCATGCCCACAAAATGCAAGAAATAACTATCCTAGCTCTGACTTGGGTGCATATTTGGAATTCTTTTTGGCAGCTGAAGGAGGCAAAGACCTATTTAGAGCCATTCAAACACCAGTTAAGAAGAGTTATAAATTGTGGATCTGTTTTGAAAAGGGAGGGAGGGCTATTACTGTTGAAATACATGTATCACTGTTCAAAACCAAGGGAGAACAAGCTATGTGTATTTTTGTTACTTTGGTTTCATGCACATTTTTCTGGTTTTGTGCTGGTTTGGTCCTTTTTTTCTTTTTTGAATTTTGTATTTTAACTTTGGAAGTAATTTTTTTAAAAAAGAAAGAATTGCCATAGCGAAGGCTCCGATCTGGAAACGGAAAGACCATGAGTTCTAGTTCAGCCTCGGGCGTGAAGCCAGGTGGGTGATCTTGGGCCAGTCACTTTCTCCCAGCCCTAGAGAGGAAGCAATGCTAACTCACTTCTGAAAATCTTGCCAAGAAAACTGCAGGGATTTGTCCAAGGAGTCTCCAAGAATTGAACAGAAGGAGAAAAAAAACAAAACAGCTATTCTTAAAGTGGTTTCCCTCCCTGCTTCCTTTATTCATCCATGATGCCTCTTATTGCCTTGTCCTATTTTTCCCCCCCTGAGCTACATTTCCAAACAAAGCCTTCACTTTTCCTTGGTATAAATGAAGCATCTTTCAAAAAGCAAAAGGCAGCTGGAGGAGGAATAAACAGGACAGTTCATGAGTTAGAAAAAAGCCACGGATTATTTCAATGTATTATTACTTTGACCAGATTATTGCATGTACAAAGATGGAAAGATTTGGCATTACTCACCATGGAGGAAAGATTGGTGAAATTGACAGAACTTGCTGAGATGGATAAATTTACTTTTTTGATTACGGGTGACTGGAAACCTCTTATGGAATTTTTGCATAAATGTGAACGAATGAATGTGATTTATGGTTTTAATGATTAGACAGGGTTATAGAAAGAAGAGTTATCTGATGCAGCTTCAGAAGGGGCGAAATATTTTTGCACTTCTAACTGTTATGAAGAATATTGGAAGCCTCTTTCTATCTTTTTTCTTTCTTTTCTATTCTAGATTCTATGTGTTCAACTTTTTTTTTCTTGCAAATGCTGCTTTTCCTTTCTTTTGTTTTCTTCCTTATCTTCCCCAATGTTAATGTGTGCTAATTATCCTTTTCTTGTTTAAAGGTTTTAATAAAAATTATACAAAAAAATTAAATGCCCCTTATTTACTTATATCAGTACATATTGCTGTTTTGAAGTAGAAGTTAGAAGCCACCACTGATCTGCAAGCTTCTACTGTCCCCTTAAAATCTTAAAAGAAACAAAGAAGATAAAAATGTTATTGACCTATTTTGCAACTTCTCCATCACTCTAGGTCGTAATGCAACTTGTTTAACTTAGGGAGTTAAGTGAATCTTTTAAACATGGCTTATTATTCTCAACATACAACCACAACTGACTCCAAATTTTCTCTTGCAAAGCAAGACATTTATTAAGTGAATTTCGTCCCATTTTATGACCTTTCTTGCCACAGTTGTTAAGTGAATCACTGCAATTGTTAAGTTAGTAGCACTATTGTTAAGTGAATCTGGTTTTCCAATAGACTTTGCTTGTCAGCAGTGGTGGGATTCAATTTTTTTTACTACGGGTTCTGTGAGGGTGGCTTGCTGGGCATGGTGTGGCTTGGTGGGCATGGCAGGGGAAGGATATTACAAAATCCCCATTCCCTCCACACCCCACTAACCTGCTTTCCAGCTCCGTTCTCCTGTGCAGGGCAACCAATGGAGACCCAGACAATCAGCTGGGACTCAATGGGAGGCAGAGAAGAGATGGGGTTGGCGGGCCCAGTCAGCGGTGGTACTACAGTTCTCTGAACTACTCAAAGTTTCCACTACTGGTTCTCCAGAACCAGTCAGAACCTGTTGAATACCACCTCTGCCTGTCAGAAGGTCATAAAAGAGGATCATGTGGCCCTGGATGCTGCAACCATTATAAAAATGAGCCAGTTGCCAAGCGTCTGAATTTTGATGATGTGATAATGGTCATGCTGCAGAAGTTGTAAATGTGCAAAATGGTCATAACTCACATTTTTTGCTGCCATTGTAACTTCAAATGGTCACTAAATGAATGGTTGTGAGTCAGGGACTACTGTACCTGTATTTTACCAAATCTGAGAACCATGTTGGTCACAGTACAATAACCCCAGATCCTTTCCGATTCTGCTGCCAGCATTTATTCTTGGTTTATCACTTCAGGTTTTGAAATGATCATTGTAAGAATCTACTAAATGTGGCTTATTATAATGATAGATGAACCCAATAGAATGGAATGGAATAGAATAGAATAGAACAGAATAGAATAGAATAGAGAGAATAGACTGGAATGGAATGGAATAGAATAGAATAGGAATAGGAATAGAATTCTTTATCGGCCAAGTGTGATTGGACACACAAGGAATTTGTCTTGGTGCAAATCAATAGCTTATTCAATAAATCATGGATAAAACAAACAATGGCTTGGCATTTATGATTCCTGTGGAACCTGCTCTTCTCAGTTCCAATTAAATATGGGCAACCTGACTTATTAAATGCTACCAAGGTGGCCACAAAGGTGGCCAAAAAACTCAAGATGGCGGGCATGCAATGTGATCAAAGATCCTCCTCTTTTCATGTGGGATGCATATAAGAACCAGACAGAGCTCTGTACTATTCTGGTCACCGTCATTACTTTTTGGACCCCATCTTGCTGATATCCTTGGATGCACCCTCCCTAAACATCACCATTCAAACCACCCTTGTTCAACCTCAGCCTTCCAGATGTTTGGGCTGAGAACATTCAGGATTCTCAGCCATGGCTGTCCTGGCTGGAGTATTTTGGTGGGGCTGGAAGTCCACACATCTGGTGGACATCCCAAAAAACTTTATGGAATTTCAACTAACAAAATTGGGACCCACTTCTTATTCTTGGCCAGACTTCAACTGGGTTGCAGCACCATGCAACAGAAGGATTAAGAAGGTCTTCGAAGGTTGATAACTCAGCCTATGAATGCAATTTTGTTTAGAGCACTGAGAGGGGCTCTTACTACTCCTAGTAAGCTCACCGTATAGTCTGGATTCTAGGACATCGAGGAAGCTGCCTTGCTAACATGGAAGCACCATAAGTTGTGATACAGTTGTTGTCCAGACTAGAGAGAGAAGAGAAGAACATAACGGAAATTACTCTTTTTTCAATGGATTTTTATTTTTATTTTTTTAATATAACAATTCCATCTTCAATTGAACGGTGTGTCATCCAGGTACAAATATCTTTGTAAAATAGTAATCAAAATTTACATTCATTTGCAGTCATACATCAGTATTAATTCTATAATGTTAAAATAATAATATCCAACATACTAATCATAATATTTGCTTCTCTCTCCTAACATATTTTCTTTATTTCACTAATCTTTTGATTCCCTGTTTCTAACTTCCATTTTTGTTATTTAACCATTGATAAAATAAATCCCATCTCATATAACATTCAGTTTGCTCTTTCTCCTTAATTGCAAGGGTTGATCTATTCATTTCTGCACTCTAATATTTTCCTGATCACATTCTCATCTGGGGATCACCAGAAGAGAAATTAATGATAGTATCGAATTCCCCTTCCTAATAAAATCAAAACAGCTTCAAGGTCTTAAGGTACTTACTCCAGAAACTTCATCCTTGTCATCCCAGGGAGAACGATGGCGAGCTCTTTGGCAGTTTCATCACCAAGCTTATTCCAAGACAAGCTATAAAAAAAAACCAAGTTCAGATATGAGAAAGATTCTTATTCAAGGGGGCAACAGGGCAAGAAGTTCTAGGCATCCCTCTGCTGTAATAGCAATAATAGCAACCAGGAGCATCTCTGCTTTGTCGCCTGCACTGGTGGGTCTGTTTGCTTCTTCTGGGCATGATTCAAGGTGCTGGTTACTACCTATAAAGCCCTTCATGCAGAGGTGGAACTCAGCTGGTTCTGACCAGTTCTGGAGAACTGGTAGCAGAAATTTTGAGAAGTTCGGAGAACCGGCAAATCCCACTTCTGACTGGCTCTGCCAACCCCATCTATTCTCTGCTACCTGAGTCTCAGCTGAATCATCTGGGTCTTCTTTGGTTGCCCTGAACAGGAGAACGGAGCTGGAAAGCAGGTTAGTGGGGTGGGGAGGGAATGGGGATTTTGCAGTCACCTTCCCCTGCCAGACCCACCAAGCTACGCCCACAGAACCGATAATAATAAAAAAAATTGAATCCATTGCCTCCTATAGAATCTGTCCAGCTTGTTGGGAACAAGAATAACTGAATAACTGCATTCGGGAATGAGGAGTGCCTTTGATGACTGTTTCTGGTTTCTTTGAAGTAACAAGCAAGAACGTGAAATTCTGACCAGAACCAATTGAAAGTGGCCAGACATAGAAATTGCTCAGAAAGTTGAATTATAATAACTTGAAAACTGTGGGAAACGTACCCCTTGAATACTCTATACAAGATCATGCTAAGAATATGATGGGATGATATGAATGGTTTTATATAGTTAATTGGCATGCTCACTAGATGCTTGGTGACTCAAATGATGCCAGCAATGAAGAACACATTCCAAACCCAATATATCTGAACTGTGTTAACATTAACTGCGTTAACAGAAAGACAGAATCAAGATTACGTGAGGTATCAATGCCACTTTATAAAGCCTTGGTAAGACCACACCTGGAATACTGCATCTAGTTTTGGTCACCACAATGTAAACAAAAGACACTGAGAGCCTGGAAAGAGTGCAGAGAAGAGCAACCAAGAGGATGAGGGGCCTGGAGGCTAAAGCCTAAAGCGTACAGTGAACGTATGAAGAACGGTGGCTGGAATTGGGTATATCTAGCTTAGTGAAAAGAAAGATGAGGGGAGACGTGGTAGCAGTGCTTCAATATTTGTGGGGAAGAGGGAGTCAACCTATTTTCCAAAGCACCAAATGACAAGACAAGAAACAATGGATGGAAATTAATCAAGGGAAAAAACCAATCTAGAGCTAAAGAGTAATTTCCTTCAATTAATTTTAATTTAAGTAATTAACCTATTAATCAGTTGTGGGTGCTCCATCACTGGAGGCTTTTAAAAAGAGATTGGACAACCATTTGTCTGAAATGGCATCTACTGCTTAAGTAGGGAGGTTGGATTAGAAGATCTCCAAAGGTCCCTTCCAGCTCTGTTATTCTGTATATAAATCGATTTCTCCATTTTCTAAGGGCTTCTCACTTTGTACCTGTGGGACACCTAATACTTTACTTATGCATAAATAAAGAGATATTAACCTACCTTTCTGGTTTGGGCGCTATTTTGACCAGTAGCATACTGGGCTAAGTACCTTATCCTGATTTATGACCAACAAGCTGATTCAATCCTTCAGGACTGGCGCTGTCCAGATTCCATCATTAAACCAGAGGTCGCCAAACTTGGCAACTTTAAGACTTGCGGACTTCAACTCCCAGAATTCCTCAGCTGATTTGTGGAGTTGAAGTCCACAAGTCTTAAAGTTGCCAAGTTTGGGGACCCCTGAATTAAACAATGTCACTTATTGGGATCCTGGGAGTGTATCTACTCTGTAGCAGGGCTTGTCCTCTGGAAGATCTCTGCCCCACAAGATCTGAATAATCCCCTATCCTGCTGGTGTTTTGAAAGGGCCTGAAAGCCTGACTCTTCACCCAGATGGATTTTTGGGGGGTTTCTACCCACCTTATTTTGCCATCTCTATCCTTTTTTTGTTTCTTGTTATTTTTGATATCTAATTTTTCATGTTTGAAATAATTTGTTAAACCAACCAGAGTCATTAAGAGTTTGGCAGCATATACATTTTAATAATAATAATAATAATAACAATTGGCACTGACAAGATCACTATTGGTCAGCTGCAGAAGTCCACCTTACTGGGATCTGCTCACATAATCAGCCAATATATCACGCAGTCGTAAACACTTGGGAAGTGTTCAACTAATGATTTGTGATCCAGCATGGTTATCTCGTTTGCTGTGTATACTGTCATTTTTGTGTATAATAATAATAATAATAATAATAATAATAATAATAATAATAATAATAATAATAACAACAACAACAACAACAATAACAATAATAACAACAACAATAACAACAATAATAATAACAACAACAATAATGCAATCTCACAAAATCTCTTCAAGGAAAGGACAGCAGCTGAGTCCGACAATTAGAGTTTTGGAAGCACAATCGCTGATGTCACAGGCCTTTAGTCTAAAATTTAAAAAAGGGAGAAAAGGATCAATATCTATATCTGTATTTTGTGGCTATGTTTGCACAGTGCATAATTCATTTGCTTAGTGAACTGATTTTTTCCTGGATTGACCTGATATATTGAACCGTGAGCTATATTCCTAACCACCCTATTAAAACACACAGAGGAAAAAAACCAGCTTTAACCAAAGTTTAACACACTGTTTGAGTGTAGCAATAATGTTTGTAATTAACACAGTTCACTATCTATGGAGATTCTCAATCCTCCAGGTTATAGTTGTTCCAAATATGCTTTTTGAAAAAGCAAATTGACTTTCTTTGTTTTTTTTATTCTTGAAAATGTTTCCCTTCTCATCCAAGAAGCTTCTTCAGTTTTGAAGAATTTGGCTTTCTAGGAAAAAAAACTAAGTCCACTTGCCTTTAAAAAAAGCACCTTTAGGACAGCTCACTGACAAATTTGGTAAAGTGGTTAAATGTACAACAGAATGAAAACTGGGAGTCTATGAGTTTTAGTCCTATTTTAGACACAAAGCCAGCTGGGTGACCTCAGGCCAGCCACTTTCTCTCAGCCCTAGGAAGGAGGCAATGACAAACTATTTCTGAAAAAAGTCTTGCCACGAAAACTGCTCAGGGATTAATCTAGTCAGAAATCAAGACTGACTCAACACACACACACACGTATACACACATACACCTATCCATACAACAAACTGAGCCAAAGAATGTCATTCTATCTATCATCAGGTGAAACATTTTAGGACATGGTTTCCACTCTACCTTTATCCTCTCTATCCTTCTCTATATCTCACCCAGTTAGTCTGAATCCTTCCTAAACTGGTGGAGCCAAGAACTAGAGCCAATGGTTGGAGTCGGTCCAGATCACTACAGATTAACGTGAATCTTTCCCAATCCTGCAATTTGGGAAGTGAAATAGCCTATTAAAATTATACATCCTGAGGCTGAAGCTGTGATAATCTGCTACCACCGTACCATAGTCTTAAGCCACCTTGATTTATTCTCCTTGTAATATAGGCAAGGTTAATGCTTGGGTGCTTGGCCATGGTTTGTTTAACCATGCATAGTCATGGTTTGTTGAACAAGCTATAATGAGCTGGGTTCACACAGTCCAATAAACCAAAACGCTTCACTTGGAAGTTACAATTAACTTGTCCCCATTGTTATATTGGATCCAAACCAATTAAACTATTAAACCATTTAACTCATTAACTCATTATGACTTAAAATGAAGAATGTATCCTGCCACTAACTCTTCTCTTGCCTGAAACTGAAAACTTACTCAATCTTCCTGAGTTGTGAATATTGTGGCCAGGGTGTCATAAAGGACATCACACCTTTATCTCCAATGTTGTTTTCTGACAAGCTGCAAAGACAAAGCAAGAGAATCATACAACAATTCCAGGCAAAATCAACAAGCAGAGCCTTTAAGAGTCGGTCCTCAAGTCACGGCCGTAATGGAGCTTGGCCCATTACTGCTGTAACTCGTGATGGCCATAAAGCAGGTTGATCACATGACTGACCCAATTTTACAACCATTTTTGTGGCTATTAAGTCAAGTCATTGTGTAAATTGCTTATGGGTCAGTTTTGGCAAAAACTGGAAATAAATGCAGGTTTTAGGCAAAATTATCGTAAATCATGATCACTTCACAGTGGGACTCTGCAAACATGTGCTGTGTGGCTGCAGTGAAGTCACATCAGAAGTGGGATTCAGCAGGTCCTGACCAGTTCTGAAGAACCAGTAGCAGATGTTTTGAGTAGTTCGGAGAACCAGCAAATACCACTTCTGACTGGCCCCATCTTTTCTCTGCCTCCTGAGTCCCAGCAGATTGTCTGGGTCCCCACTGATTGCCCTGCATAGGAGAATGGAGCTGGAAAGCAGGTTAGTGGGATGGGGAGGGATTGGGGATTTTGTAGTATCTTTCCCCTGCCACATCCACCAAGCCATGCCATGCCTAAGCCATGCCCACAGAATCAGTAGTAAAAAAAAAAAATGAATCCCACCACTGAGTCCCATGATTACTGGGGAATTGTCAGAACTTCAAATCTAGGTCATAAGGCAGCTCTGAAACGTTTTCAAAACCCCTGGCCTTTGTGAACCTTTGTGGCTGGACCTCCTGTGTCACTTACTTGATTTCTTCTATCTGTGGACATTTGGCCAAGATTCCTGCCAAGTGGCCGAGTCCTTCAGAATCCAACTTACAGAAAGAGAGGCTGCAGAGACACCAAAGGAAATGTATGTGGGAAAAAGAAAAACGTGTGGCATTGCATACTTTTTTTTCTTTTTTGCAAATGTGCCACGCTGAGAAGGAGCAGCGATACCAAATGAGGACATCTGGGGAGACTTTGGAGACATCTGGAGATTTCAATGGAATTGTAGACAATAAACTGGACTATACAGCAACAGCAACACGACAAAATAGAAAGACTCTCCCTAAATCCTTTTTCAAAAAAAAAAAAAGGGCAGAGTTCTTATCACACGGTTTGTGGCTGCCAGCTTCAGTTTTTGGACCACACTTTATGGACATCCCTAGGGGCTTGGATGAGCTGTGTCCCATCTCACATTATGTTGGTATGATTCTAAGGGTTTTTTTTTTTTATGGCTGCAGTTTTTCTTGTAATTTGATGGTGGTGGGGGGTTGTTATATTATTTTGCTATTCTAATTTATTTTATTAAAAGAACATAAGCTAGACTCCCCGATAAACACGAAAGCTAGCACTGTTGAGTTGGATGCTACAATATCCCCCTGGGCATCTGGAGTGGGTTCTGGAGCACAGCAGAATGGCCATTGGGGTGCAGAAAAGGAAGATATATTTGGTTCTGGCTTCTAAAATGACCTCTGTTTCTCTTTCTATCTGTCTGTCCATCTATCATCTATCAATCATCTCTCTCTCTCTCTTTCTCCCTCTCCCTTCCCCTCCCTCCTCATCCCCCTCTCCCTCCACCTCTCTCTCTCTCTCATTTATCTCCTCCTCCTCCTCCAATTCGCCACCCCTGGGGATATCTGTCATTATTAAGGAGTTCCCGGCAGCTTGTAAGAGATTTGAATGTCATCTTGCTTGCTTGGAATATATGCTTTTTTGTTATGCTTTAACATTTATATGCCTGAGCTAATAATAAACACTTAAAATCCCTTTATTTAGAGATGTGCTTATTGTCTGTGGATCCAAAAGAAGCAATTGCCTAGGCAAATGATCATTGTCCTGACTCCTGGCAAAGCAATGATAAAGCAATATTATATCTCTTTTCTCAGAGAGTCAGAGAGCCATAAAAGGCTTATTTGATGTAACATAACTGTAATTGAGACTACAAAATGAATGCACAAAACTGATGAACCAACCGACACACTGGATGTACATAAGAGAGTTAATGTTTTAATGTTTTGTTGGTGTTGTGTATGTACCATAGTTAATAAAAGTATGAGCTTGAGGTAAAGTGCAGGGTTCTGGCCCTGCACTTCTGATTGGCTGTTAGGCGGCCAGATCGGATTGGTTAGTTCTTAGGAATCCGATTGGCCCTTAACAGAGGATTATTATTGGTTAAAAGAGCTGGCGTTCACAGCTTGCTATTGGACAATTCCCACAAGGGTTGCCTATATAAGGCAGAGTTCACTGTTGTTGTTTTGAGAAATCACTATGCAATAAAGAGCTGAAAGTTCACATTCAGAGGCTGTCTCCATTTACTCCGACCCATGTCCAAGTACTTAATAGTTTGTCTTGTTTGTTTCTAGAAAATTAATAAAATCGTTTCCAAAAAAAAAAGGCTTATTTGCTTCCATGAACACCTTTTGCTCACCGAGCGCTACACAGTATGAAAGGGTTTCCTTCCCCAATGTAATATTAAGGTGGAGCCAGTGAAACAGATTTACAGATGCAATATTCTTAACCTGGGTACTTACTGGAGGACTTTCAAATGTTTCTTGAAAGGCAAAATTGGAGCCAGTGTTTCCAAAGTCTTGTTTTCAATTCTGTTCCCCGATAATCTAGGTAGGAGAAGGGGAGTGGAGGTGAATGATCATGGATTAAAAGAAGAATTAACATTTACCTAACAAAGGAACTCTACATTAAGCCATGTTACAAGAGGAGGGGCTACTCCAGGAGGCTTGCAACAGTAGAACATAACATTATTACACATATAACAATAATAAAACAATGAAACAATGAAAATAAATAGAAATATGAATTAAAAGATGGGCAGGGAGGGAGCAGGATTTGTGGAGAGGGGAAAGTGGGATGCAATTGTTCTAGCAGCTACCTCCAGGGACAGACTGTCCTGATGGACACTCAGACCAACTGTCTTGTGGAAGGACAGAAGAATGGGGACAAACCTCATTTTCCATCTACAAGTCCTCGACTTTTGTTTGTTCAGTGACCGTTCAAATTTACAACAGCACAGAAAAAAAAATTGATTTATGGCCATTTTTCCACACTTACAAGCTCTGTAGCATTCCCATGGTCACGTGATCAAAATTCAGATGCTTGGTCACTGACTCATGATAGTTGCCACGTCCCACGTGGGGGTCACGTGATCCCCTTTTATGACCGTCTGACAAGCAAAGTCAATGGGGAAGCCAGATTCACTCAACAACCATGTTACTAATCGAACCACTGCAGTGGTTCATTTAACAACGATGGCAAGAAAGATCGTCAAATGAGACAAAACTCACTGAACAAGTATCTCGTTTAGCAACAAAAATTTGGGGCTCCTCGTGGTTGTAAGTTGAGGACTACCTGTAACACATTTTTACTAAAAGGCATCAGCTTTTGTGAGTTATAAGGACAGGTGTTAGCAGGCTCCTTCGGACATGATGTGACTTGGGTGGTGTCAGAATAAAAGGGATGGGCTTAAGAACTCCATAAACACCAAGCTAAAGGACAGTGTGAGGCTATTTCACTCATGGACTGGAGAAAAGATGATTAATGGAAATATAGCAGGCATCGTGTTGTCAAGAAATGTTTGCAGTGGTGGTATTCTACCGGTTTGGCCCGGTTCAAGCGAACCGATAGTAAAAAAACGTGACTGTTTGGCTGAACCATGAGTAAAAAAACAGCTACTGGTTCAGCTGAACCAGTATTTTTTTTTCCTCCCAACGATCAGCTGTTCCTAGGATCAGCTGTGCCAGGATTCCCTTCGCTGTCTTATTCCTTCGCCCAGGAGGCTTCCCTGAGGCCCAGGAGGCAAAAAAAGAGTATGCAGGGGGAGGTGTGCTGCAAAAAAGAAGAAGAAAAGAAACCATGCCTAGCCAGTCAGATGGCCATACTCACCTAGCCACGCCCACAGAACTGGTAGTAAAATATTTGCATCCCATCCCTTAATGTTTGCACTTTGTTAGGTTTCAGTGGGGAAAAAAGGATGCTTTAAGCAGGGGTCTCCAACCTTGGCTCCTGGAAGCCTGGCGGACTTCAACTCCCAGAGTTCCACAGCCAGCTGGCTGTGGAATTCTGGGAGTTGAAGTCCACCAGGCTTCCAGGGGCCAAGGTTGGAGACCCCTGCTTTAAAGAGACAAGCAGGGTGGGAAAGGAATCCAGATTAACAAAGGGTGATTGATTTACTTGAGTATTTCCAGCTTCTCACTCTCAACCAGACCTTCTACTATCCATTGTCCTCCAACTGAAGTGATGCTGTTGCAGGAAAAACTAGAGACAATTTGCAGGAAGAAAAGATATCAGTCAGGACAGTGTTTCTCAACCTTGGCAGCTTGAAGATACGTGTACTTCAACTCCCAGAAATCCCCAACCAGCATGGTTTTTTCTATGGGGGTTCAGATCATCTGCCAGGGATTGAACTCATGGGCCCTTGGTCACTGCAAGGGGTGTCACTATATACAGCAGGAGTGTCCAACCTTGAGAACGTTAAAACCTGTGGACTTCGACTCAATTCCCCAGCTAGCAGTACGGGACATCTCTGAGACATAGTGTATTAACCTGAGAAGCTCTCCAGGCCTAGTGGTCAGCTGTGTTTCAAGAAGGGCTATAGAGAGAGTCTTTCTTTAGAATGGTAAACAACAGCAACAGCTCTGAGACTTATATATGACTTCATCGTGTTTTACACTGCTCTCTAGGTGGTTTATAGAGTTAGCCTATCACCACCAACAATCTGGGTCCTCATTTTCCCAACTTCGGAAGGATGGAAGGCTAAGTCGACCTTGAGCTGGTCAGGATCGAACTCTTGGCAGTGAGCAGAGTTAGCCTGCAATACTGCTTTCTAACCACTGTGCCATCATGGCTCCATATAGCCCAGCTTTCTTACAACTCCCAGTATAGGATATCAACCCCACAGAAAATCCTATGTTTATGTACACCTGATGAGTCCCAAGTAGGAATGGAACTAATTGCAGACATTCAAATATAGTTAACATGACTGCTTATCATTATCTATTTTTTTTTCTTTTGTCCTATTAAAAATTGCAATTGATTAACGATTCTTGAGTGCTGCAGGCAATGAATCATTTTCTTAAGTTATAAAAGCATGGGACCTGACAATGAATTATGGATGATTTGCTCAATTACTTAAGTCACTGCATTCCAATAGGATTCATAGCTTTCTGCTGAATTGGAAAACATTGACCTGACTTAAGAGAGCCACTGATGCATGCTTAACAAAAAATCTGCAAGTAAGTATGAAATGGACAGTCCAGGGCATGGGACAAAGTTAAGGTCACCAGCATCATAGTCTTGATGTCTCCATCCTTGGGCTCCTGGACAACTTTTAGGCATTGCAAACTTTCACTCTTAGTTTTCCTATTCCTCAGCAGTAACTATGCAGTGGCCAGAGATAATATCACAGCCAGTCAGAACAGGTAACTTGAAGAATCATAGAATGGAAGCTGGAAGGGACTTTGGAGGTCTTCTAGTCCAATTTTCTACATAAGGCAAGTCCTTCATACCATCCTGGACAATCTTATCTTGAAAACCTCCAGTGATGACGTACCATCAACCAATCAACAAGAACTTAGCAGGTTCTGTATAATTATTGCCACAGGCTAGCTACCATCGCCTACCTGAGGAGGGCACTGCCACCCCAAATTCTGCCTTATACCTTGTAAGTCAATTAATATTAACTTGATTACAAAGTGCATCTCTTAAATTATGGGGATGACTTTTCTTTCCTCGGATTCAGTCATGCCATCTGTTAAGTACTTGGACATGGGTCGGAGTAAATGGAGACAGCCTCTGAATAGTGACTTTCAGCTCTTTATTTGCATAGTGACTTCTCAAAACAACAACAGTGAACCCTGCCTTATATAGGCAACTTTTGTGAGAATTGTCCAATAACGAGCTATGAATGCTAGCTCTTTTAACCAATAAGAATTCTCTGTTAAGGGCCAATCGGATTCCTCAGAACTAACCAATCCGATCTGGCCGCCCAACAGCCAATCAGAAGTGCAGGGCCAGAACCCTGCACTTTACCTCAAGCTCATACTTTATTAATTATGGTACATACACAACACCATCAACATTGGTATTTCTCCCACAGCAGAGGGAGGGACAATTAGATGGTGGGTCGGAATCCCTTTTACCAATTATAACCCAAATCAGAAATCTATCACTGTCTCAACTTGACCAATAGAAGGGCAAGAAACTTACTTGATTAACTTCACATTCTTCATTCCTGGAAGGATCCTAGCTATTTCTTTCATGCCTGCATCATCAATCTTGTTGTAGCTTAAGCTTTAAAAGAAAATGCACAAACACAGAGGATCAAAGAAAGAAGTCACGTGTCACTCGTGTAGCTGGTTCATGGTTCATGGTTGGGACTGACTATTTTTGGTAGAATCTCAGGATCCCCCAAAGCCAGGTGGAATATCTATGTTTCAGAATACCCAACGTGGCATTTTATGATTTCCGTTAGTTACTCTTTGTTTGGTTTTTCATCTTTGGCTGTCATTATCCTTTCAAAGAACAGCTACACAATGTGGAGTAGTTATCCTCCACTGGTTTTCTTTTCTTTCCCTCATAGAGGGAAATTGACCAGGGAGCACCCTTCCTTTTGTCTACTGACTTTCAAAATTATAGGACAAGAAGCCTTGATGGTGTCCCAGCAAGTGGCAGCACCAGGTTGGCCTTCTACACCCAGCATACAAACTGGGTGGAGACTGGCTGGGTTTGAAGTGGGATTGTGCCCACCAAGAGCTCCAACTATTGTAATTCCTGAGGGATTGCCTTTTTCTAGGAGTCTCCACCCATCCAACTTGAACCAACGGATCGGGCATGTGACAGATCCCGTCAGACAAAGAATGTTGCTTGCCAGAGACCAGAAGACAAGCAGAGTGGTCCTGCTACAGTAGAACCTCTAGTTACGAACCAGTGGTGGGATTCAACTTTTTTTTACTACCAGTTTTGTGGGTGTGGCTTGGTGGGCGTGGCAGAGGAAGGATACTACAAAATCCCCATTCCCTCCTCACCCCACTAACCTGCTTTCCAGCTCCGTTTTCCTGTGCAGGGCAACCCAAGGAGACCCAGCCGATCAGTTGGGACTCAATGGGAGGCGGAGAAGAGATGGGGTTGGCGGGGCCAGTCAGACGTGGGATTTGCTGGTTCTCTGAACGACTCAACATTTCTGCTACTGGTTCTTTAGAACCTGTCAGAACTGGCTGAATACCACCTCTGTTGCAAATGCTTCTGACCACAACCAAATTGGTTTTTGACCAAAAAAATTCACAATTTTTTTCCACAGCCAATTTCCCCACACCAATTTTTTTTATAAGTGCCAAATTTCCAAAATTCAGTTGCAACCAGAGTTATGGAACAAATTATGGTCGTGACCAGAGGTTCTACTGTATATGGAACATCCTCCTTTGGGGGGATCAGAATGGCCCCAAAATCTGTAAGCCTTCCAAAAAGGTTTAAAGACCTGGCTATGTCCCCAAACCCAGGGTGCTTGGGAACACAGGTATTAAAGGCCCCATATACTAGATGCATTGCTAGCAGGCCAAGTATCTTGCACCTCTGTTTATTTAATCTGGATGTTTTTGTTTTTATTTTTAAAAATATTTTTAGTATTTTAACTGTAATATATTTCTTGAATTGTAAACTGCTCAGAGTCATTGAGTGAGATAAGTGGCTATAGAAAACGAAGGAAGGAAGGGAGGGAGGGAGGGAGGGAGGGAGGGAGGAAGGAAGGAAGGAAGGAAGGAAGGAAGGAAGGAAGGAAGGAAGGAAGGAAGGAAGGAAGGAAGGAAGGAAGACTGGGAAGCTGGAAAAATATCCCAGAGCAAGGCAAACTATATGTACCAGTCTATAAATTCATCTAGAATTCAGCTCAATTTAAGGAATTTACTTATTTTGTTTTACCAAGGTCACATCTTATTATAGAATCACAGGGCGAGAAGGGAGAAGAAAGGTCTTCTAGTCCAATTCACAGCCCAGGGCAGGAGACTTTTGTACTATCCTGGCTGTCCAACCTCTTCTTAAAAACCTCCAGTGAAAGAGCACCTGCAACTTGCAGAGGCAAGCTCCCAGATTATTTTGTAAAATTATGAAAATTTTAAAAATGAGGTCAAAGTTTACATTGAGCTGCTAAATCCTGAGGATCCATAAACCAAGGAATCCATAGAAAGCTATATCTAGCTGGGGCGTCCTGTGGAATGAAGCATTGAAGTGGAAATGCTAAATCCATGATTGAGGAAATACCAAATATTGTTTTAAATAAAGGATAAACCCATTCTGAAATAGGTAATGGCTGACTCCGAACCATCTTTTCTGAATTCCAGGACAGAGTCACCATGTGAATCCTTGCAAATATGAAGAAGGGTAAGTAAGTTATAGCAGAAAGTCTGCAAGTCTAGAATAAACCCCCAATTTTTTTCCCATCTCCTTTTTTTTTTTGCCTTCTTAATTACATTTCATTTAATCATACTGAAATACACGTATAAAAAAAAAGTTTAGTTTATTGTCATTGTACCTCGTACAACGAAATTAAATGCCATCTTCAGTGTACAACTTATGACTATGAAAATAAACACAAACACACACCCCTCACACTCCATGGATTGAATTGAAACCCCCCTGATATTGCATTGATATTGCACTACATAGCAGAATTCAACAGAGCTCCTGCCCTGGGATAGAAGCTGTTTTTCAGCCTATTTGTCCTTGTTTTTATTATCCTGTACCGTCCGCCAGATGGTAATAGTTCAAAAAAAAGGGGTTCCCAAAATGCGATGGATCTTTGAGGATGTTTTCAACTTTCTTAAGGCAGCAGGAGCTATGAAGCTCTTCCAAAGAGGGGAGAGGGCAACCCATGATCCTCTGGGCAATGACGTTAACCCTCTGGAGCGCTTTCCTATCTGTCACTGTGCAATTGGCAAACCATACAGAGGTGCAGTAACTTACAACGGTTCATTTAGTGACAGTTCAAAGTCACAAAGGCACTGAAAAAAGTGACTTACGACCATTTCTCACACTTACGACCATGACTATGTGATCAGAATTCAGACGCTTGGCAACTGACTCCTATTTATGACAGTTGCAGTGTCCTGAGTCATGTGAAGCCCCTTTTGACTTTCTGACAAGCAAAGTCAATGGGGAAGCCAGATTCACTTTAGAACAGTTTGTCTAATTTATCAAGTGCAGTGATTCACTTGGCAACTGTGGTAAAATGGGGCCAACTCACTTAACAAATGTTTCACTTAGCAACAGAAACGTTGGGCTCAATTGTGGTCAAGGACGACCTGTAGCTTCTGGAAGCTCCAGCATTGGAAGTTTTCAAAAATTAGGCTGGTCGACTATTTGATTGGGATGCTATAAGTTCTCCTGCTTTGAGCAGGAGGTTGGACTAGAAGACCTTTGAGGTTCCTTCCAGCCATAGAACCATAGGGCTCGATGTCCTAAACTCAAATAACTGGAGAAGGAACTGGCCACATTTCTCGGCTCTCCAGTTTATTCAAAGCACCACACGAGTCCCTTTCTGAACTAGGGCAGATATTGATTAGAGCAATCCAGCTCAATGCTCAGTGGAATCAATTGGTGGCCAGTGGAAGAACAGCTGAAGTCCATTTCCAAAACTGTGTCAGGTGATCGATCAGGGGTAAAATTGACAGCAGGGGGAAAATGCCCTCAGAGTGAAGGAAAACAGTGGAAAAGTGCAAGTGAAAAATGTGGACTTACTCAATTTCTTCTATTTGAGGTGTGGCCTTCAAAACTTCTGCAAGGTGGGCAGACATTTGACTGTCGAAATGGTTATTGTTCAAACTAGAAAAGAATTATATACACAAAAACCCAAATAAACATAGGTCAGTTGGTTTATTTGAGGTCAACTTTCCCCAGCAAGAGAATGTTGTTTTTTTTTGTTTTTTTTTCAAAAAGGGGAGTTAATAAAGAGGACTTTTTTGTTCAGGGCATGAGATCTCAATGTATGCTACGGGAAACCGCTGAACTTGAATCTCCCTAGGTCTCAGACTCCACTACAGAAGATGGAAATTTAATCCAGGTATCATTCAGATCCCAGATGGCTGGGCTGAACTCAATATACAAACACTTACCCAAGTTTTTTCAGGAAAGGCATTGCAGAGAGCCTCGAAGACAACTTCAGAATTGTGGTGTTGTCAAGGTTCAAAGAGCCAAAACTAAGAAATAGAGGAAGAAGATAGAGATCATAATTAGTAGAACCCTGTTTTGGATATCTCTGCTAATTGAGTAACCCGATTAGGACACAAGAAATATCCCTGGTTCATTTCCCTTCAAGCCAATGCTTGTACCTATAACATTTTTGCTTATCCTAATAAAACAGCCAAACATGAACTTTGAGATGTGAATTATGGGCAGGGGTGGGACTCTACCTGGTCCAACGGGTTCTATAGAATGGTTGTTATGATTCTGCCCAGTTCAAAGAACCAGCAAATCGCACCACTGGCTGGCCCTACCCCTTCCTGCCCACTCACTCCTTACCTGGCATGCGTGCCATCCAACTTGCCTGCATTTGGTAAGTTGCTTTTTCCCTCCCACCCCGAACTTCAGCTGTTCTGCTATGCCGGGAGATTGAATTTAGCTAGAAAGCAGGAAATCGTTGGATTTCTTGCTTTCTAGCTAATCTAAAAGCAGAGCTGAAGCTTCCTGAGGACTGAAGCTTCTATTTTTCAGTGCAGACTCAGGTAGCAGATTGCAGAATCATAGATCTCTAAGGGAATCTGTGTTTCTGTGAGCAACTCAATCTGCCTGCCTCCTTTGCCTGATTTGGGGTAAAAGTTGCTATTTTTTAATTTAAAAAAAATCAATATTTACATAATGGTGTGTTGTGAGTTAATTTTGTGAGTTTGCTTGCGAGCAAATTTTATATGACAGAGTCAGGTAGCAGATTGCAGAATCATAGATCTCTAAGTGAATCTGTGACTTTGTGAGCAACTCAATCTGCTTGCCTGCTTTGCCTGATTTTGGGTAAAAGTTGCTCTTTTTAAAATAAATAATTCAATATTTACATAAATATTTAGAATATTTACATACAAGACACGCCCACCCAGTCACATGACCACCAAGCCACAACCACAAATTCGGCCACATCCACAGAACTGGTTGTTAAGAAATTTGAATCCCACTCCTGATTATGGGGTGACACCAAGGCAGGAAGGCAAGGCCTGTTGCAGGTCCCAACAATCAAGGAAGTACATCTGGTGGGACGTAGAAATAGGTCCTTCTCTATGGTGGCTCCCTCACTTTGGAACATCATTTATACACTTGTTAAGCAAAGTGGTCACTGTGAATCCACAACTGTGCTTATATTCTTGCTTCAGCTTCTCTTTACAGATTTACTAAGATCATAAATGCAGGCATTAGTTGCAGAGTTGTTGTTTCTCCTTGTTTTCATAACTGAACAGTTGCTAAATCAGGCAGTCACTAAATAAAGAACAAACAATTGCCATTCCTTATTCAAAGCAGGGAATGTGTAGCCTGGCGCAGGTTCCTAGATTTGTTGCATACGAGTAGAACCACTCGAAGCACTATGTGCTACAGCTTAGCATATTTGAATACAGTACGTAGAAAAATAGGGTTGGAAAAGACCTTAGAGGTCTTCTAGTCCAATCCTCTGCTCAAGCAAGAGACCCCGTATCATTCCAGGTAAATGGCTGTCCAGTCTCTTCTTGAAAACCTCCAGGGATGAAGCACCCACAGGTGCTGGAGGGAAGCCATTCCACTGGTTGTCCTCACTAGTAGGCAATTTCTCCTAAATTGAATCTCTCCTTTCCATCTGTTACTGTACTTCTTGTCCTGCCCTCAGGTCAATATGTTGACCTCTTCTTCTCTGTGACGGCCCCTCAAATAGCAATAGCACTTAGATTTATACACTGCTTTACAATGCTTTACAGCCCTAAGTGGTTTATAGAGTCATCCTCTTGCCCACAACAATCTGAGTCCTCATTTTACCCACCTTGGAAGGATGGAAGGCTGAGTCAACCTGGAGCCTGGTGGGATTTGAACTGCCAAATTGCAGGCAGCTGGCTGCAGAAGTAACTTGCAATACTGCACTCTAACCACTGCGCCACCACGGCTCAAATATTAGAAGACTGCTATCAAGTCGTTCTCTTTGTTAGACTAGATAAATCCATTCCTGCCACTGTTCATCATATAATTTAGCCTCCAGCCCCCTAATCATCCTTGTTCCTCTTCCCTGCATTTTTTCTAGATTTCAACATCTTTTTTTATATATATGATGGTGACCAGAATTGGACAAACATATTTACGCAGCACCTCATTCTTTAAAACAAAAGTAAACCCAGTAAATAACACTGTAATTATTGGAACAAAGTTAATAAACAATTGGAATTCCCTTACATGGCCAATAGCAGTATAGTTAAAGGCAACTTACTTAATACTCTTTAAGTGATATTTGCCCTCCAAAGCATCTAGAAGAATACTGAGACTGTCCAAGCTGAGATCACTATTGGAAAAACTAGAAGTGGAAGAAAAGTGCAAGATTTTAGAAAGGTTGTTCAGAAAAGAATGGAACTAGCAAACTGGCAAATGGTACAGTGACCCTATGAAAGAGAGGCAAATGCAAATATGAAAGCAGTTCATAAGGATAATAGCTTTTCAATTGTTTACGTTTATAACTTTTTTTATTCAAGAACAAAACCAAGAAAAACTTTACAAAAATGCATATTCTAATAAAAGTATCTAAAATCAAAGAATAAATGAGAATTCATTTTAAAGCACAATTTCCATTATTTGGAAGATGAGGGTAAGAGACTGTGCATTAAGGGGCATCATTTGCTGCTAAATTAAATTACCACAATAAAGGACAACAGTGAGTCTTTGAAAGATAAATAAATCTAAAAGATAGCTTTCTGAAACTCAAAATAAACCAATTTTAATTTTGTTTAGTATGGGGTGGAGGGATGTCATGCCCCTGGTGGAGACTGGGTCTGAGGGAAAGGAAGGACAGCTGACAGGGAGTGGAAGTGTGGCTCCCAAAGTTGTGGAGGAGGCTGGGGAAGGGCAGAAGCCAGCTGAACAGGCAGAGGAGGACCCAGGCCCATCCCCTCTCCATCCTATGGCACGCAGGGAGGAGAGGATAAGGGAGATATGTGGTCTACTGGCGAGGAGAGGGCCTTGATCCTCTTCATGGGCTGCAGCTGTGACAACTGGATAAGAGGACAGACACGCGTACAGGCGAACGCTGGAAACAAAGCGTGGAAATATCTCTAGTTTATGGTTCTTCTCTTGAGTTTGGCGTCCTTCCCAGTGTGTGTTCCAATATCTGTGGATGTCTTCAAGCCTTGATCTTGCCTGGTTTGTGTTGCTTTTTTCCTTCTTCATGTAACTGTTTGTGTGAGTGTTTTTTGTCCTCCATCAAGAATATTCAGAGCTTGAAAGCAAAGTGAAGGAATAAAAGGGGCTTCACTGGTTTTCTGTGGCTGTGTTTGTTTTGTATCCCACCCTGGTCATTACAAGGGGGCAGGGAGAGAGGGAAACCTGCAAGCTTTCAAGATTCTGTTATCCTTCCTGGAATGCTTGCAGTTTCTTGATCTGGCCTCCTGACAGGGTTGGCATCCATCATGCTTCCTTAATGGTTCATTCCAATGTCCCTTCACCTCGAATTAGGTCTCTCATATCCTCCCCCAGGTAAGCTCTTTTATAGTTTGTAAAGTCACAAAAAGCTATCACATTAAGAAAGCTCACATTTCCTGCTGAAGCTCTCTGGTGCTTCTCTCATGTGCTACTAAACCTCCCAGGATGGCAAAAATGAACTTCAGAGGGCCAATGAGGGCTTTTACACCTCATGTCATAAACAATAAATCTGTGTTCTGATAATGATGATAATTTAGCGAATATCCGTTTCTTCCCCATTCACCTATCCTTTTCGGTTCGCTGTTCTCCCTGCTGTTTTGCTGGAATAGTTTTATTATAGATTTAGTTGTTTGGTATAGTTTTATTTTGTTTCTAGCAGATGTTGTTATTTTATCCATGGATTTAAGGTTCTTCAGGGCAGAACTAAGCGACTGTTCTTTAGAACAGGAGAAAGCTTCAAGTATGCTTATTTACAAAAATGCAATCATTTTTCAAAACCCTTCTCTCTCTCTCTTCTCTTTGCACCAACAACAGAGAAAAGGAGGGCTGGTGGAACTATGGGTGCCCCTTGACTCAGATTCTTCTGCTCTGAGTTCTCCATCCTGCTGAGTGTCCACATGATGTGGCCAAAGAATGAATCATTCTTCTTTCCTTTTGCTAACACGCACCCTGTACCATAGAACACAGAATTATGGTGGTGGCAGGGACCGAAGAGGTATGTCAGGGTTCCAGCGATTGCCCTAATTAAATCATGAGCCTCGAGCTTCAAAAGAATCAAAAGATTTATTAGGAGCAACATGTCGGCATTATCCCAGTTGAAGCCAACTCTGACACACGTGATTCACGGTCACCTGTGACTCTGTTTCCCCACTCCCCCGGGTGTGTCATCAATCAGATTCTCCAATGAAGCATGCTCATGGGCTGGGCCTAATACATCACATTCTCCAATAAAAGATTTTCGCGAGCAGAAGATCCGGCAGCCTAGCTACAATCTTTGTAAGATATGCATGGAATGTACTTCTGGGTCCCTCCTCCCCACCAACGGCAACTCGAAAACAGGCATAGGAATTATTTATGAGTTGACAAGATCTTTTAGTCCAATCCCCTGCCTGAGCAGGAGAACTTATGCCATCCTGATCAAATGGCTGTCCAGTTTAGTTTGAAAACCTACAGCAAAGAAGCATCCAAACTATTCCATTAATGAACTGTTCTCACAGTCAGGAAACTTCTCTTAGTTGTAGGTTGGATCTCTCTTTGATAAGCTTCCACCCATTCCTTCCTGCCCTGCCCTCAGGTGCTTTGGAAAATAAGACAATCCCCATGTAGTTGCAATATTGTTCAAAATTCAGCCGTTTGGCAACTGACTCATACTTATGATGGTTGCCATGTCCTGTGGTCATGGGATCCCCTTTTGTAACCTTCTGACGAGCAAAGTCAATGAGGGAGCCATGTTCGCTGAACAACTGAGTTACTGAATAACTGCAGTTATTCACTTAACAACTGTGGCAAGAAAGGTTGTAATTTGGGACAAAACGCACTTAACAATGGTCTCACTTAGCAACAGAAAACTGTGGCTCGATTGTGGTCATAAGTCAAAGACTACCAGTATCCACCTCATCAATAAATCAGAACTGTTCCTTGAAAATAAGTACTAACCATCTTTATGAAGCCCCTCCTCAAAGGAATCCCAAAAAGAAAGAACTTTCTCATTCCAAAAATCTGTATTTTGCAATAAGAAATTAGAAATCAGTAGCAGTTTTATACTTACTTAATATCTTCAATGACAAAGCCCCGTTGCAATATCTTAGCTATGTATTCAATGCTCGCAGGAGGAATCCTGCCACCAGTTAACCTGGAAATCCCAAAACAGGGCAAATTGAGAAAAGTCTGGGATTGTGATTGAACACCACTTGTTTTCCCATGTGTGACACTTGTGCAATGCACAGAAAAACATTTGTTCATGTAGTGATATCTATCTATCTATCTATCTATCTATCTATCTATCTATCTATCTATCTATCTATCTATCTATCTATCATCTATCAACTTACCTGTCTGTCTGTCTGTCAAAATTGAACAGCTTTGCTTCTTTACAACCTTATTGCTATTCAACTTGCCAATGAATGGAGGGGAGAGGAGGGTAAAATGGAGTGCTGAGATTATGTGCACGGATCGTGAGAGCCTGGAAACCATCAAGGTCATCACTTCAGCTGCTTGAGAAGGAGATGCACTGTTCCCATAACAAAAAGAATCTCCTAATCGGACAACGTGAACACCCAGGGGTGGAGAGAAAGGGAAGCTGTTGTTTAAGTAGGCAAGCCTTTGTGTGGGAAAACCAGAGCTGGGTTTGATTCTTCAGTACCAAAATGGTGTTTCCAATAAAGTTTTACTTTTGGGAATTCAAAGGTCCCGAGAGTGTTCATTTATTTCGGGTTCACTAGTCAGACATTCGAGAGGGAGATTTACAATACAAAACACACAGCAGTGCAGAACATATAATTAACAGAAGTAAAAGCAGAATTAAGAACAAAGTTAGAAATACGACATAAGCCAATCTTGAAGAGTTTCACAAACAAGAGGAGGGGAAACAAGTCTGCAGACATCCAGAATCTAATAAAGACAACAAAGATAGGCAGCTAACCACACTTTACTTTAGATGGGACCTACCAAAGTTTCTGCAATGCTGGAAAATACATCAAAGCATCAAATGAGCTTGGTCCTTCAGCATCAGGAAACAATGTGTGAGATGTCCTGGAACAGCCAAATCACGTTGATCAATTAATCAAATGAGGAATCAATGCATCTAATATTAAGCCAAAATATTATTTGTTTTTGGCTTAATGCGACACAAGAACTCACTCGCTGGGCTGTTTTTAGCATTCAGTTATCACTTTGTTTTTGGTTTATGAATCCTAGCTTCTTTCAGTCATGCCTTTATATCTGACCCCCCTCACCCCCAACCCTTATTTTTGATTTATTCACACACCTATTTTATTTAATCTCAGATAATTTTCTAAAAATACTCCGAAATCAGACTGATAAGGGAGGACTCCATAGAAAATTGCTTTCAATAGCTTTGATTGAATTCATATGCTAAACCATGCAAATGAGTTCTTATAACAATGTATAATCTGGTTACTAAGTGGACTTATTTTCAGGGTTTATACAATATACTGAACTATAAGTTAACCAAATAGGTAAGGTTCACACAATATGCAGCTAAACTCCGAACCAGTTATAGTCAAAACTTTCCAACTAGAAGACTGTATACATGTATTGCCTAGAATGTTACCTGTCCTGCTTAAAAAGATTCATAGTGGTTTGTTTGATTTTTGCAGAGGAAGAGTGGTCAAGGGTTTGACTAGGGGGACCTACTTTTATTTTATTTATTTATTTGATTTGTCAATTGCTTACAAGATAATAGCTATAAGAATAAACATGAGTATGAATACAGGAAATAGGTACAAATAAATGGGGACAATAAGACAGGGATGGTAGGCACGATTGTGCACTTATGCATGCCTCTTAATTGTGCACTAATTCATTGTCAGCCATGAGAATTCTCTCGGTGAATTTGGACCCTTTATTTTCTCTCTGTCAAGCCAAAATAACAGGGGTGTTTACAACAAGGATAAAATCAGAGGAAACCCAAAAGTGTCCCCTTCAGTCCCCTAAAGAAAAGTGAGGCATGTCTAATCTCTCCACCAGTTAGCAAGTCACTCAAGCCTTGTGTTCTCCATCCATTCTGTCCAGGCAAATGGCAAGAAACAAATTAGAACATAGAATCATAAGACCAGAAGGGACCTCCAAGGTCTCAAGGCTGAAAACCTTGTACTATCCTGGTCAAATGACTGTTCAATCTTTTCTTGAAAACCTCCCATGATGGAACACCCACAACATCTAGAGGGAACCCATTCCACTGTTTAATTGTTCTCACAGTTAGGAAATTTCTCCTTAGTTCTAGGTTGGACCTCCCTTTGATTAGCTTCTGTTCGTTACTTCCTGTTGACCCTCTGGTGCTTTGGAGAATAAGCTGACTCCCGCTTCTCTGTGACAGTTGCTCAAATACTGAAGGCTAGCATGTCCCCTTAATCCTTCTCTTCAAGAGGATAAACTTACTCAGTTCCTGCAACTGTTCCTTGTACGGTTTAGCTCCATAGTTTTATCATATTTGTTGCCTTTCTGTGCACTTAATATCTTTTTTAGTATAATATTATCAGAACGTCCCGCACATTCATAAAATGTTTGGTGGTAAACACCAGTAGAAGGACTTGCTTACCTGTTGACCACAAACTCTCCTTTCCCCACCTGAGGAGGAAATTTCTGTTCCAGCATGAAGAGGGAACCAGCTTTCCTTTTGAAAAGTCAAAAAAAAACAAAAAAAAAACCAAGAGAAAATGTAGATTGGCTGAAAGATTTAAGGCTATTCTTAGCTGTCTCCCAAAAACCTGAAGGTACTTTCTACTGTGCTACTTTCTGAGGATGCTCAGGAAGATAAATCAACCTCAGCATCTGCTTCTCTCCTATTACCGCTGCACCATTGAGAGTGTCCTGACATACGGCATCCTTGCATGGGATGGGAGCAGCTCTGGAGCAGACAAAAAAGCATTCAAACTGCTCAGAATATCATTGGTGTCCAGCTACCAGCCCTGGATGACATCTTCACATCTCGCTGTTTGAGGAAGTCGCACAACATTCTCAGCGACTCTTCCCATCCTGCTCACAATCTTTGTGAACTGTTGCCTTCTGGCGGAAGATACAGAACCATTAAAACATGGACTACACGTTTCCTGAACAGTTTTTATCCCAGAGCTATAGTTGCACTTAACAATGAACTTAAGGACCACCTTGTCATGCCCCTGGTGGAGACTGAGGGAGAGGAGGAACAGCTGACAGGGAGTAGAAGTGTGGCTCTGGAGGTTGTGGAGGAGGCTGGGGAAGGGCAGAGGCCGGCCAGGCAGTCAGAGGAGGACCCAGACCCATCCCCTCTCCATCCTAGGGCATGCAGGGAGGAGAGGATAAGGGAGACACATGGTCTACTGGGGAGGAGAAGGCCTTGATCCTCTTCATGGGCTGCAGCTGTGACAACTAAATAAAAGGATGGACCTGCGTATGGGCAAACGCTGGAAACAATGTGTGGAAATATCTCTAATTTATGGTTCCTCTCTGAGTTTGGTGTTCTTTCCAATGTGTGTTATCTGTGGACGTCCTGCAGCCCTTATCTTGTCTGATTTGTGTTGCTCTTTTCCTTCTTCAGGTCACTGTTTGTGTGGGAGTTTTTTTGTCTTCCATCAAGAATATTCGGTTAAGTATCTGGGGATATATTTGACAACAAGATGTAGCACATTAAAGGAGAATAATTATACTAAACTTAAACAACAGATAACTACAGATTTGAAGAAGTGGGAAAACTTGCAATTGTCATTAATAGGGAGAATTTCAACAATTAAGATGAATATTTTACCTAGAATTTTATTTTTGTTTCAAACAATACCAATTAGGCTTGGAAAACACGATTTTGAAGATTTAAATAAAATTATGTTGAAGTTTATATGGCAAGGCAAAAAAGCGAGAATAAAGCTAAAGCTTTTGCAAGATGCTAGAATTAGAGGAGGTTTTGGCCTGCCTAATTGGGAATTGTATTATCAAGCTGCAAGTTTGATGTGGGTCAAAGAATGGATAACATTAAGGAAACATAGGTTGTAGGTTTCCGGTTTCGCGTGGCTTCGGGGCAGCAGGAATTCGCGACAGCTCGCGATTCCTGCTGTGCTAGCCGTCGAGGTACCCCCGACCCAGATGGGTCAGGGGGATATGGCTGCCCTGTAGGGACAGCTGAAGAGAGAGGGGAGTCGGACAGGGAGGTGGGGGTGTCGCAGACCCCCCCCTTCTCCGGAAAAACCCCTTTTTCCCAAGGCGGTGGAGCGGCGGTCAGCAATGGCCGCCACGAAGAAGCCAGCAACCGGGTAAGATTGCGCTGGAGGAAATGTGAAGAGTGAAAGTTTTGTCTGAGCCGGGTCAAGTAACATCCTTTAAATTGCCTGGAACTGAGCTGTTTGAATTGCTGGAGGATACATTGTATCCCTAAGAAGAGCGAAAGCGGCGGAGAAGCTGTTAAAGGGAACTTTCGTTTTTTCTTCACTCTCCCACCCCATGGAAACAGCAGAAATTTTGGATATATTGGACATCGAAAGTGAATTGTTTTGAGAGTTGAAGCTAAGGAACAAAAGGATTTTTGGACATTGAAAAATTTAAGAAATTGGAAAACCCTTGTTGGAGGTATGGATTTCTGATTATTTAAAATTGACATTTTAAGTGGGAAGGGAGAGGAAAAAAAATTGGAGCAGAAGCTGAAAAAGGAGGAGATTGCCTAGAATCCCAAAGGAAGATATATGGTAATTGGACCTCTTTGACTAAACATTAACCCCAGAAAGAGAAAGAGAAGAAGGAAGAAAAGTATTAACTTTTGGAATTTTTTTTTAAATTGTTTTTGATTAAAAATACTTGTGGTTGTTTTGGGAAAAGTTTCTCTTTTCATAATGGCATTGTTTGTGGATGAACTAAAGACTGAATATCAAAAATATAAAAAGGAAGATACTTTGGGCGCTTTGTTTCAATTCTTAGAAATGGCGTTATGTACTTATGAAAAGTTGATTACGCAGCAGAAGGACTGGGACAAGGAAGAAGAGGAAGAAGAAGCCATCTTTGATGAACAATGGGTCCCTTCCGGAGAGGAGGAGAAAAAGGATAAGAAAAAGGGGATTTTAAGAATTATAAAAACAACCAAAAAAGAGAAAAATGAGCGAAAAGGTGGAGGCAAGGTTAGAAAGCAAAGAAAAAGGAGTAAGAAAAGAGAGGAGAAAAAACAAAGGGGTAAAAAGGGCAAGGAGAAGAATAAGCAAGAGAGAAAGGGGGGGAGGAGAAGACTTAATGGGGGGAAGCAAGATCTAAAGAAAAAAAGTTTATTTAGAGACAATGGGTGAATTTAATTTAGGATAAAAGAGGGATTCTGGAGGGTATATAAGTTTGTGTTTTTATATGTGTATTTAGAGTATAAAATTCATTATGTAATTTTAGAATCTTTTAAACAGAATCCCAAGAAAAATTGTTACACGAAGTACTTTTAAGTTAGGGTAATGAGTTATAGATGTTACTCCAATTGGTGTATAGGAGAAGTATAGTAAAAGAAAAAAGATGAATGGATAGTTGGAAATAGAACAGACAAAGAATGTTATTGAAAATGGAAATAAGATATGGAAGGATATATAAAGGCTTTGTTATTTTTTTTTTTTTTTGGATTTTGTATATTGATAAAAGGCAATAAAATTTTAATTAACAAGAAATAATTTGGATGAAAAGGAGAAGTAGGGATAAGATATGAAGTTAAATAGATAAAGTATTGATACTATAATTTGGAATTGTTATGCTCTATTGGTTTTTTATTATTATTTTTTCCTTAAAAAGAATTTATAAGCTGTTATGCCTTGATTCTTTGTGCATTGTTTTTATAAAAGTGATAAAAATGGTTTTTATATATATATATAAAAAAGAAAATGATAATAAGATATGGAAGGATATATGGGATGAATATGATGTTTGAATTTGTGTCTGTGTGAAGAGTTTTAACCCGGGATCAGACAACCTTCAGAAAAGATCTTTTAGTTTTGTTTATGTTTTGTGTTTTGTATGTTTGTGTATTGTGTCTTCTGTAAAATTATTAAAAAAAAATTTTTTTTTAAAAAAAAGAATTAATAAAACCTTGGAGGAATGTAATTGTAAACAAGTCAGAAAGAAATGAATATGATGACTATAAAATGGATAAATATAGAAAAGAAATGAAATTGAATAAGAGTAAAGAGAAATAATGAGAAATTTGCTGAAAGATATTTATGTGTCCATATGGAAATGGGATAAATTAGAATTATGTTGTATAAAAATAATGTTTTATCCGACTTGTAAAAATTTATAATGTTAAGAGGTTTTATGTACTTAATGGTTAATGATGTGTTGTTTGTCTTTAAAATTAATAAAATTTGTTTCAAAAAAAAAGAAAACATAGGTTGTTGACATTAGAAGGGCATGATTTGCTGTTGGGCTGGCATGCTTTTTTAGGGTATAAGGGAACTAAAACACAGGGTTATTTTAGAAGACATTATGTACGGGAGTCTTTGTGGTTAAATTGGGAGAAGATAAAAAGACAATGTTATTTGAAAATTCCAGTTTGGTTATCGACTATTGAAGCATTTTCCTATCCTATAATTTACAAGAAGGAACAAACAGTTAGATATGGGAACTTTTGGATGAAAAGGGTGAACTTAAATCGATACAAAATTTAGAGGAATAAGGTATAAGGATGAATTGGTTTTCATATGCACAAATACATTCAAGGTATGATGAAGATTTTAAAACGGAGGGATTCTATGATAAGCAGACTGATTTAGATAAGATCTTGATGGGTACTGTAAGAAGCGAACCAATGTAACAAAAAGCCATCTCGCTTCTGTAAATCTGCTTACGCTTGAAAATGTTTCCAAAAGCATGTATTTTGTAACTTCTCAGAGAAAGCCGAACTGAGTACGTGTCACCAGACACGAATCCAAATGATAAATGTATTCTATCGGCTTAGAGTATTTTGGTGAATACCTCCTTGAATGTAACGTATAAAAGCTTGTGTAAAAATATGCAAAGGGTTCCATCCTGCTGCCTCGGATGTGAACCCGCTTCTGCAGAACCGCAATAAATCAAAGAAAAACTCAGATCAGTGTCGTGTCAATCTCTCGTGCGAATGCAATCTCACAGTACTGATGAGAAGGTGATTAAAAAATTATATGGTTATTTACTGGGAATGAAATTAGAGGAAGAACAAGTCAAAGAAACTATGACTGTTTGGGGGAAGAATTTTGGATATGGGATTGATCTAGAGAAATGGCAGAAATTGTGGTCTCAAAATTATAAAATGACAATGTCAACAGCATATAAAGAAAACTTGTATAAGATGTTTCACAGGTGGCACTTTCCTCCGACAAGAATAGCAAGAATGTTTAAGAACAAATCTGAAAAATGCTGGAAATGTCATCAGATACCCGGCTCGTATTACCATATGTGGTGGACTTGTGAGGATGCTAGAAAATATTGGACTATAATTCACATGTGGTTGGAAAAAATGACAAAGAAACATATAGACTTGAAACCAGAGATCTTCTTATTGGGAATTTTACCTGATATATATAGTAAAGATTTGAAATACCTGATTGTAAATGTATTAACAGCGGCCAGGATTGTATTTGCTAAAAATTGGAAGAATGAGAAAATACCATTTCAGGAAGAAATTATTAAGAAAATATTGGAATGTGCTGAGATGAGCAGATTGACATTTGAAATTAGAAAGCTAGAGGATAAACAATTTTATGAAATTTGGGATCTTTTTTATAAATGGCTAGATGATAAAATATGATAATAGAATATTTAGAATGCTAGATAGTAAGAAATATCTTTATTTTGCTATTTTGCTATTATTTTGTTATTTGATATTATATTTATAAAGGGTTTTTTAGGATTGATTTGGTATGATTATATGATTTGTTGAATAATTTGGTTAAAGTATTGTTAGCTCATAAAGCATGAATGATTAAAAGTATAGTCAAAAATTTCTTTTTTTTTTAGTGATATTAGGATATATAAGTTTGGATTGATAATATGAGTTGTTATGTAACATAATTGTAACTGGGACTTCAGAATGAATGCACAAAAATGATGAACCAACTGACACACTGGATGTACATACGAGAGTTGAATGTTTTAATGTTTTGTTTGTCTTGTTTGTTTGTAGAAAATTAATAAAATCTTTTTTCAAAAAAAAAAGAATATTCGGACCTTGGAAGCAAAGGGAAGGAATAAAAGGGGCTACACCTGTTTTCTGTGACTGTGTTTGTTTTGTATCCCACCCAGGGTCATCACACACCATCACACACCATCAGAGCTTGGTCTATTGTATGGATATTCTGTGATTTTGTAAAACAGCCTATTCTGAATCACATCAGTTATAGAATTCCAGGTGAGCCTATTTTGCCAAGGTGCCCACTTTATAGAACATCCTCCCTCTTTAGAAATTAGAAGGAACCCAATCTTGCTTGACTTTCATAAGGCCTTCAGGACCTACTTCCATGCCTGGGTTTGGGGTTCTGTGTAAACAGAACCTCTGTTAGTGACTGTCAATTGTGATTTTGCTCTCAGCACTATCATTTGTGATTGGAATAGTTTTTAATTATTTTAAGATTGTTTGTCACTGAGAGTTGTCTGAAAGTTGAGTCATCACCTGGACTGGTTTTCATGTTGGTTTGAGACACTTCTCTGCTCACCCAAGTGTCTTCATCTGCCAGAACAAGTTAGTTAGAAAAACAGTTGTTGGAATGTACCATTTCCTCCCACACCAACCACAGGGGTTTTTTCTTCAAAAGGTGTGGCAATATCTGAAAACTTTCAGTCATTCAAGTAAAACAGTTGAAAGTTGAGTCATGAGACAACTGAATTTTTTTTGTTCTTGGTTTGAAACATTTCACTGCTCTCATCCAATGATGGAGCTGCTTGGACGAGCAGCGAAATCTCTCAAATCAACAAGAAAATAAGCCCAGTTGCCATGACTCAACTTTCAGACAATTTTACCTGGATGACTGAGAATCTTCATCAACACTGACAGTTATTTGTCAAGATGAATGGCAGAAGGAAGGAAGGAAGGAAGGAAGGAAGGAAGGAAGGAAGGAAGGAAGGAAGGAAGGAAGGAAGGAAGGAAGGAAGGAAAGAAAGGAAGGGAAGGAAGGAAGGAAGGAAGGAGGAAGGAAGGAAGGAAGGAAGGAAGGAAGGAAGGAAAGGAAGGAAGGAAGGAAGGAAGGAAGGAAGGAAGGAAGGAAGGAAGGAAGGAAGGAAGGAAGGAAGGAAGGAAGGAAGGAAAGAAAGGAAGGGAAGGAAGGAAGGAAGGAAGGAAGGAAGGAAGGAAGGAAGGAAGGAAGGAAGGAAGGAAGGAAGGAAAGAAAGGAAGGGAAGGAAGGAAGGAAGGAAGGAAGGAAGGAAGGAAGGAAGGAAGGAAGGAAGGAAGGAAGGAAGGAAGGAAGGAGGAAGGAAGGAAGGAAGGAAGGAAGGAAGGAAGGAAGGAAGGAAGGAGGGAGGGAGGGAGGGAGGGAGGAAGGAAGGAAGGAAGGAAGGAAGGAAGGAAGGAAGGAAGGAAGGAGGAAGGAAGGAAGGAAGGAAGGAAGGAAGGAAGGAAGGAAGGAAAGAAAGGAAGGGAAGGAAGGAAGGAAGGAAGGAAGGAAGGAAGGAAGGAAGGAAGGAGGAAGGAAGGAAGGAAGGAAGGAAGGAAGGAAGGAAGGAAGGAAAGAAAGGAAGGGAAGGAAGGAAGGAAGGAAGGAAAGAAAGGAAGGGAAGGAAGGAAGGAAGGAAGGAGGAAGGAAGGAAGGAAGGAAGGAAGGAAGGAAGGAAGGAAGGAAGGAAGGAAGGAAAGAGGTAGGGAAGGAAGGAAAGAAGGAAGGAAGGAAGGAAGGAAGGAAGGAAGGAAGGAAGGAAGGAAGGAAGGAAGGAAGGAAGGAAGGAAGGGATCCAGTCTACTCAAAAGCCATTATATCCCCAACTGCAATCCAACACAGGTCTTGAATAGGACCCTACCCTACATAAAGCAATCAGTCAACAATAGAGATGGAGGATTTAATTACATGATGGTGATCACTTCTCCCTGGACTTCAGCAGCCAGACTCAGGAAGGTGGGGAAGTTTTCATCTGTCACCCATGGTTCTTCTATGCTAGAAGACAAAGCAGAAGTGCTGAGAGAAGTGTGTTTCCTTGCAAAAGGTTCCTCGTGGTTTTCCCCTTCATCCTAAAAGAACTCTAGACCACATTCACATGGAGATACTATAAGTAGTAGTAGTAGCCAGGAGACTATAGTGGTAATGCAGAGTAATAGTTTGGCTTGCCAAGATACCAGCCCTGTTATAGGACACACTTGCACATTTCCCAAGGTGTGCCACAGGAGAACAAGCTGGTTTTGCACCAGAAAGACAAACAGCTCTTCCTATAGCACCACCCATGACCCCTCTCTCCACTATAGCTGCCTCGCAAATGGGTGCCGCAACCGGAAAGGTTCAGAGCCACCAGGAATTTGCCTGCCTGCACAGAGCACCAACTCATCTCCCCATCAAAGTGGTGCCTATCTATCTACTTGCATAGAATCTGCTTTTGAACTTTTAGGAGGACAGAACAGAAGCTGAGGCGAGTGATGGGAGCTCACCCTGCCAAACACAGTTAGGGCTCAAACTACTGGAGCCGAGACCATCTCCAGCATCATTAAGTCACTGAGTCACCGCACCTCTTCATACAGAGGTGAACTCTAGATATCATCAGTGTAATGTTAGCACCTAATTGGGTAATGAAATATCTGAAAACCACCAATCTAGCTCAAATACTAAAAACCCCATAATTCAATCTTGAACTGCAATATTCTCTTCTGAAGGTTCCACAGAGCTGGAAGTAACAATAAGACAAAGAACAAAGCAGAATTTCTTTGCACTTTCTGATTCCCTAATTATATATCTACTTACCATATTTTTTGCACACCAGTCAATCTCCTTAGAGACTTAAGAAGAGTTTTGGCACTTCTGAGTGTCAGGCCATTGTTTATTGATCTAGGAACAAATACAATAAGCTAGTGAAAAGATCTGGTTGGATAGCTCCTAACTAAACCATCAGACAGAAGAATGTTATGAAATAATGCATGAACTCACATGAAATTGCTCAGGACAGTGCATTCTTTCAGCCCACTCAGCAGCTGTGACAGATGTTCTGCTTGGAGGTTGCATTTCTTTAGACTAGAGGGGGTAGGAATAGAAAATCAACTCAGGTGACTTCTTGTGCATCGCTTAAGAAACCACAAAGATTGGCTACCCATTTTCTATCCTTGGCTGAATTGGTTGGCTTCTGAATGAATGCTTAGTTACCTCTTCATTCTCCCTCCTTCCCTCCTATCATGAAGGACGGGAAAAAAAGATAAATCTAAAAGTTAAACTTTTTGCTGTAGTCTTCCCAAGATTAGATGGGCCATCCTGGTGAGGAACATGGTTTGCTATTAATTTACCAAATCTTAAATAAATATGTATGTATGTAATGTAGAAAGAGAGAGAACGTGTGTGTGTGTGTGTGTGTGTGTGTACAAGTAGTCCTTGACTTACGGACCATAACTGAGCCCAAAATTTATGTTGTTGTGAGAAATTTAAGTGAGTTTCCCCCATTTTATGACTTTAATTATCATATTTGTTAAGTGAATCATTGTAGTTGTTAAGTGAGTAACATGGTTATTAAGTGAATCTGGCTTCCCCACTGCTTATCAGAAGGTCACAAAAGGGAATCAATGTGACCTCGGGACACTGCAATCAGTTTTCAAAAATACAAACCAATTTTCAAGCATCTGAATGACCATGGAGATGCTGCAATGATCATGTGTGAAAAATGGACCTAAGACGCTTTTTCCAGTGCTGTTGTAACTTCAAATGGTCACTAAACAAACTGTTGTAAGTTGAGGACTAGCTGTATATATCCCCCCCCCTTTTATTAGTTAACAAATCATTCAAGGCAGCAAACGTATTCAACACACCTTCCTTTTCCTCCTCTTTTCCATGCTAAGGGAGAGAGTAGAGCTTGCAACTAGGAGCCCAATTAAATAACCATGTTTTGCAAATTGTGTGAATTCAACCATCATCACTTTGAAAATCATATCCCAGATGGATAGCTGAAACAAACACACAATATCTTGCACTAAAGCTCATTTACATTGTGAAGGATATTAAAAATAGGGAAAATTGGCAATAAAACTGTATTGTAGGGGACATTAAAAATATTCCATCAGGAATGATGTATAAATGCCTTTCAAATATGGATGAATAAGGTGACTTCAGGGTAAAACAAAGCAGTTCTCATAGCACAGGATTTGAGCATTGACAGACTCCAGAAATAATTTACAAAATACTCTAAATGGCTAAAAGGAGAATTTGAGTAATATTTCACCTACCTCAGGATCTTTTGAGGTTTATCTTGTTTCCTGAGTGTGATAAGCAGCATTTTTTCAGGGCACAAACTGGCAAAGAAAGAAAAAATAGACAATTTGAAAAAAAAGTACAGGCAGGGCAAACATCTCTTGAAATGTCTGTTCATTCTGTTCAAACCTTAAAACTATTCTCTATTCCAAGATCCCCAGGTTTTTTTTTTAGATAAATATGGCCAGAACTTAAAGAATGCAAATGAAAGCCATTGTATGGTTCTCTATTCCACCTTCTAACAAATGTAACAGATGCTGCAAAAATTCAGAATATCAGGAAGCAAAAAACGATTTTGTTCTTGCTTGAATGCTTCACAAGATATATAGGTGGAACTAAGTTGGATTCTGACCCCCTCTGTAATCTTTCTTTCAGGGATCTTCATAAAGAGGCTCAAAAACTTCAAAATGGCAGCCACAACCACACCATTAAATGTGTGTCCAACTTTGGCAAGTTTAAGACCTGTGAACTGGCTGGAGACTTCTAGGAGTTGAAATCAGGGGTGGGTTTCTAACAGTTCTGTCCACTTCTGTAGAACCGGTAGCTCTGAAAAGCAGCAGACAGAGAACCGGTTCTATGTCTGCTGATGTTTTTGCCCACCCACCTACCCACCTGGGCTCTTACCTGACCTTTATTTCCTGATTTTTCAACTTCAGCTGCCGAACGAGGCACAGCTGCAGTTAAAAAAGCAGGAAAAGAGGGCTGTTTCAAAGGATGCTTCTCTGCACACAGCATGCTGATGACAATTTACAGGCGCGCGGCTCACAGCATGCAGGTAATCTCGTAAATCCCGAACCAGTAGTTAATCCATTGTATCCAACCCCTGGTTGAAATCCATAGGTCTTAAAGTTGCCAAGATTGGATACTTTCCCATGCATGATCTACATTAAAAAGGAACAGAGCTTTAACTGCAGAATTGTAATCACCATCTTTACTTTTTAAAATTTTTATCACACTCTTCAAATCCCAGTTTATATTCATCCTACTTTTGCTTCAACAGTTTTAATTGGGAAAGTCCCTTTCAACATGATCCAATTACATATTCAAATCAAATTAATGGGTAGAATCTGATGGACACTTTGTCAAGTTCCATGCTTCAAAAGTGATACTTGGAGAAATATTTATTAAATTTACATGCTGCCCATCTCACCCTTTGTTTTTTGCTTCAAACTGAAACATAGAATTGAACTGATATTCTGAATCAACTCAAGTAATCCAATGACTGAGAACCTGGACTGAATTCTCAACCAAAGCACTAATCTATTTCCATTACTTTTTCCTGTCCATTCTCCTTTTGATGCCTTCTAAAATAGAGCAGGTTAACTTCTAATTCCTTTTTATATATTCTCAGCTTACTTCAGAGCCTTTTGAACATCCAGCCAGCTTGCCTTTCTTCCCTGAAAACCCCATTTCTACATCCACAATAAAACCAAAAGAAAATAAATTAGTACAAATTTATGGTTACACCTTGCTTGAACTTCAACCACATCTTCCTTTGTGGCAAGGAAATTAACAAGCAGGAGAAATCCATCTGGTGAGGTTCCATTGTGGTTGATTCTATGAAAGAAATAGCAATTGACAGATTACTTCACTTTCTTTTGATAAAGGTTTGACATGGTTTTATTAAAAACTATCTGTAATTTTTTTCCTATGTGTTTAAGATGTTGCTAAAGTGAAGTAGTCCATCTTCCTAGATTCTGTTATGCTTGAGTCGATACTAGAATTGAAATTAGGAGATTATTTTCCTTTTGAAAATAAAACAAATGTTATTTTCTTCCAAAGCAATTAATGATAATGGTCTCTTTTATTCAAATTTCTTATCTAAAAAAACCCAATAATAACTACTGATAATTTCCCAGTTTCATTTGAACCTCAATATCTAGGTCAGTTCTATTGCATATTAAGAGGAGGCTAAAGTTATCTTTAGCATGACTATTCTCCAAAACACCTGAAGGAAGATCAAGAAGCAGCAAGTGGAAGCTCATGAAAGAGAAATCCAACCAGAAATTAAGAAGAAATCTCCTGATGGCGAGAATAATTAATTAGTGGAACAGCTTTGCCTTCAGAAGTTGTGGGTGCTTCATCACGGGAGGTTTTAAGAAGAAACTGGACAGCCTCATTTGTCCATGATAGTATGAGGATTCCTGCTTGAGCAGGGGGTTGGACTAGAAGACCTCCAAAGTCCCTCCCAGCCCTACGATTCTAGGGTTCAACATTTTAATTGACAAGTTTATATGGTAATTTTATGGCTCTTATTACATTTGCGCTTGCTATTATGTGTTACAGCTACTTAGTTGATCATTGACCATGAGCAAATAATGAGCATTTGGAGCTATTATAGTTCAACGGACCATGTGAATCTAGGAACTGCTAAAATGATGGGACTCATTTTAGCAGTTCCTAGATTCACATGGTCCGTTGAACTATAATAGCTCCAAATGCCCATTAAGCAAGGACAATACAGAACTGGTGAGGGAGACTTAACCATCAATATAACCTGAATAAGAATCTATGGAGATTCTCAATCAACCAGGTCACAGTTGTCCCAAAAGTGCTTTTTTTCAAAAGGCAATTGGACTTTCTGGAGTTTTTTCTTCGAAAATGTTTCATTTCTCATCCAAGAAGCTTCTTTGGTTCAGAACTGAAGCTTCTTGGATTAGAACTGAAATGTTATCAAGCAAAAAACAAGAAAGTCCAGTTGTCTCTTGGAAAAAGCACCTTTGGGAGTACAGTAAAAATTATTTTATATATTTAAAACATTTCTATAGCTTTCCACCAACTCTTGGTGGCTTCCGAACAAAAATCAAAAGACACATAAAATCGTTTTTAAAATTATAGATCTCAACCAATTAAAACACACACAAAATAAACCGGGCATCAATCAGTTCTAAGAATACGATGCCAATTTTGCATATTCCTAATATAACCATTCATTCTCTGGGAAGGATTTCTGCAAGTGGTGATGATGGTAGAGAGACAGCAGGTTGAGGTTCAACAGATAAAGTTGCAATGGGGGTGTCACTTTCCCCTAGAATCCCGTAATTTCCCCTCTGCTTCTCACACTGAATCCACTTACTTCAATGAGCAAGAATTCTGGATCTTGGGCAAATGTTCGAAAATCCACCTTAATCCTTCGTTGTCAAGATCATTCCCAGACAGACTGACAAAGGAATTTTAAAAAAATGTAAGTTTCCAGGATAGTTATATTTAAAATGTCCCTATTAGTTCAGAAATTGTTTCTTTTAAAAAAGCTTAAGCAACTGTGAAGTTGTTCTCAATGGAAAAGTTGGACTCCATTCTTGATGACTTCATAGCAGTATTTTTAATGATTACATTTACAAATGACTGAGAGACATGTCCATGATTAGTTCTTTTGCAACAAAATGAAGTACAGACAGTCCTGGACTTAGAACCATTTGTTTAACAGTTTGAAGTTGTAACAACAGTAAAAAAAAAGTGACTTGTGATCATTTTTCACATTAACAACCATTGCAACATCCACACAATCACGTGATCAAAATTCGAATGCTTGGCAACGGGCTCATATTTATGAAGGTTGCAGTGTCACAGGGTCATGTGATCCCTTTTGGCGATCTTCAAGCAAAATCGCTGTCAGGGTTCTGACTGATGCCCTAATTAAATCATGAGCTTCAGGCCAAGCTTCAAAAGAAATCCAGTTATTTATTAGCAGCTTCATGTTGGCACGGACCAAGGAAAGCCAACTCTGACCTCACTTAATTTGAGTCTTGCCTCTGACCCTGTTTCCCCTCCCCCCCCAAGGTGTGACATCAGTCACATTCCCCAACAAAGCAATTTCACTGGTTGTAGAAATCCCTCCCTCCGGCCGTTGTGGATCTCCATAGAGATGACCTCGACATTGCCGGCTGGAATGTGCTTTATTTTGGCTGAAATGCAAGTTCCTCGATGCAGTTGTGAGGCTTGATTCCCCATCCCCCTCGAGATGGCAACTCGAGAGCAGGTCAGGGATGCTTCGTGAGTTGACAGTCAGTGGGAGAGCCAGATCCACTCAACTGTGTTACTAACTTAACAACTCCACTCATTCCCTTAACAACTGGGGCAAGAAAGGTAGCAAAAGGGGGAAAAACTCACTTAACAAATGTCTCACTTAACATAAATTTTAAACTCAATTCTGGTCACAAGTCGAGGACTAGCAGTAGCTATTGTGGTGGTTGAGTTTTCTTCTGCCTTCTCCATTGCTTCTCAGGCTGGCTTGATTCATTTTCTGTTTCATCCATCACCTATTTTAATTAATTTATAATCTTCTCAGAACTGTGACAATCCATTAGTTTAGGTTTACAATCAACAAATCCACTGATATCCCCTCTCCACTCTGAGAGTGCAAGGCAGCACTTCTGGTCTCTTCCCTTATTTTAAACTGACAAGAACAACCCTGTTGTAGAGTTGAGGGAGAGATGGCTAACTTGGTGCTTAGTGGAAATCTGAGTCACCTTAGTCTCAGTATAGCATCTCCATCTCTCCATCAGTGTCTCTGTCATGCCTCCCCCTCCCCCCCAGTCAGAGTCTGACTCTGACGAGGAAGACGAACAACTGACAGGGAACAGGAGTGTGGCTCTGTTGGCTGTGGAGGAAACTGGGGAAGGGCAGTCAGGGTGGGCAGAGCAGAGAAAAGGTAGAACAAGGGAGAGGAGGTTCAGAGGAAGGCCAAGGCCCACCCCCTCTTCATCCTAGGGCACAGAGGGAAGAACGGAGAAGAGAGCAATGTGGGTTGCTTGGCTTAAGGGGAAGAAAGATTCCCTTCATTAGGCACACCTGCGGAGGGAGTTTATAGGAGAGGCAGATGGGAGGGGCGATTGTCGAGAACAAACACTGAGTTTATCCAGTGTTGGCGGCTGTTATCTGAATTCCTGGCAATCTCCTAACCGATTTGATTTATTGCCATGTTACTTCACTTCTGGAACTCCTTATCTTGCCCTGCTGGATTTGTTACCTTATCCTGCCTTGTTGGATTTATAGTTTAAAGTTTTCTGTTTTCAACATTTAGACTGTAATATCTGCAGCCAAAGGCTGTTGCGGGTTCGTGGAAGAGTTTGTCTCCAGACCAGAGAGTAATACTTATTCTCTGGCTGTGTCACCTTTGTGCCACACCCCGGGTCATCACAGTCTCTCAACCTTGGCAACCTTAAGAAATATGGAGTTCAATTCCCAGCATTCCTCCAGGTCCCATGCCCACAAATTTAGTGCAGAACTTTGCAAAACTGGGGAGACCCAACTGTAATAATATTCCTTTCTTACTCCAATTCTGCAAGATGGTCACAGTTTTCAAACACAGCACACAGTGCTCTGAGATCAGGCTGGTCAATGCCACAGTGGATGAACCTGTATGAAGACAGTTCAAAGTGAAAGCTAGAAGCAAGTCCTCTTTTAACTGTAGAAAACAATATTATAATGATGCATTTGTCTGAAAACTAGCTGATGAACCCAGGAAAAAAGGGAACATTGAACTATTGAACATTTTTCAGCAAACCATGGATTGCTATAAAATGTAGTGGACTTTGTTTTGCCTTTGTCTCTTGCCTGACTTCTAATGTTCTCCTAGAAGTAAGGGAACTGAGATCAAAGCTAAATGATTAATTTGAACAAAACACACATTAAAATGGAATACAATTATTTTGCTTATTTATTAAATGAATGTGCTGCCCGTCTCATCAAGGGTTGACTCTGAGTGACGTACAACCAATTAATTAAGTACAACCAAATTTGTTAAGTACAATTAATTAATTAATTGCCACATATTTAATATACTTTTCATGTTGTGTTTCTGCAACAATTTTGGAAGCGCTCTCCAAAGACACTAAAGAAAAGCCATTCAGCGCTGAGAGTTCAAGTTGTGCGCTCTTGCAAAAGTAAAACAGGAAGGAACAGAGGGAGGGAGGAAGGAAAGAAGGAAGGAAGCATAGCTAATCATACTAACCTGAGCTTCAAAATGGCTTTTTGAAATAGCAATCGCAATAGCCCTTAGACTTATATACCGCTTCACAGTGATTTTCCAGCCCTCTCTAAGTGGTTTAAAGAGTCAGCCTCTTGCCCCCAACAATCTGGCTCCTCATTTTACCCCCCTCAGAAGGATGGAAGGCTGAGTCAACCTTGAGCCAGTCAGAATCAAACTCCTGGCTGTGGGCAGAATCAGACTGCAATATTGCATTCAAACAGGAAGGAAGGAAGGAAGGAAGGAAGGAAGGAAGGAAGGAAGGAAGGAAGGAAGGAAGGAAGGAAGGAAGGAAGGAAGGAAGGAAGGAAGGAAGGAAGGAAGGAAAATGGCAATAACGCTTCGACTTATATACCACTTCACAGTGCTTTACAAGCCTCTCTTAAGTGGTTTACAGAGTCAGCCTCTTGCCCCCAACAATCTGGCTCCTCATTTTACCCACCTCGGAAGGATGGAAGGCTGAGTCAACCTTGAGCCTGGTGAGAATCGAACGGCCAAATTACAGGTAGTCAGCAGAAGTAGCCTGCAGTACAGCACTCTAACCACTGTGCCACCAAGGCTCATCATGCTATGTTTGACCATTTAATTATTGGAGTTCTTTATTTTCCATGATTTCACATATATGAAAGGGTTGCTGACCCCTGAACCATTCTAAACCTTCCCTGGATTTTTAAAGCATGCAAGATTTTTCCGTACTCTTGAAGAAAGCCAAAGTGTCATAAAAACATAAAGGTTGGATTGGACATCACAGACCTGCAGAAAAGTGCTTCGCTTGCTTCATTTTCCACAAAATGCAAAAAAGCGTTTTTCCTTGATCTAGAACCACAACAAAGCATAAGTTCACTTTTAGAAACCACATTTCTCCACTGGAATGAGTCATTCTCAAGTCAAAACATCTTTAAAAAATGAAAGGATGAATTCTGTGGTTCATCTTACAAAAAGCAAGAGAGCGTGGTTCTCTCTTTGACCAACATACAGTACAATACAGTACAGTACCATTTGTCTCTGGTGCATAAACTCTCAGTGTACATACAAACAACAAAATAACATAATCATAAGATATGAATAGTAGAAGGTAATAGGAAAGATGAAAAGGATAAGAGTAATTTATGTAATTTACTATTGGATTCTATGTAATTTATTTTACTGGATTCTATGTAATTTACTACTGGATTTTACAATGGATTTTCCAGAAATTTACACTGGATATATGTTCCATGGCTAAAGACAATGACACATAGTAAATGTCTATGCTGTTTCTGTTATATAGGCACTCAATGTACGATTGTAATGGAGCCCAGAATTGCCTGTCCTGCAGGATTTTATTCATTTATTCAATTTCTATTCCATAAAGTTCTCTCTGGATGTCTGCATCTCCCTGACTTCTCTTCTTCCCATGAAACCTCAAGAAAACATGTAACCATTCATTTAATGACCGTTTAAAGTTACAACAGCATTGAAAAAAGGACCTTATGACAATTGCAGCATCCCCATGCTGGTTATGGAGACGCTGTAATGATCAGGCGATCAAAATTCAGATGCTTGGCAACTGTCTCACGTTTATGATGGTTGAAGGGTCCTGGGGTCATGTGATCCCCTTTTGTGACCTTGTGACAACCAAAGGCAATGGGGAAGCCAGATTCACTTAACAACCTTGTGGCTAACTTAACGACTGCAGTGATTCACTTAACAACTATGACAAGAAAGGTCATAAAATAAGGCTAAATTTACTTAACAAATGTCTCACCTAGCCACATAAATTTTGGGCTCAATTGTGGTCATAAGTCAAGGACTACTTGTATTAAGAATGGGTTATCCTGATTGTACTGCTTCCTCTAAGGGTGTGATGACCCAGGGTGGGATACAAACAAACACAATCACAGAAAATAGGTGATGCCCCTTTTATTCCTTCACTTTGCTTCCAAGCTCCGAATATTCTTGACAGAAGACAAAAAACTCCCACACAAACAGTTACATGAAGAAGGAAAAAAAGCAACACAAAAAAGCAAGATAAGGGCAGGGGGATGTCGACAGGTAACACACACTGGGAAGGATGCCAAATTCAGAGAGGAACCATAAACTAGAGATATTCCACGCTTTGTTTCTAGCATTCGCCCATATGCATGTCCGTCCTCTTATCCAGTTGTCACAGCTGCAGCCCATGAAGAGGATCAAGGCCCTCTCCTCCCCAGTAGACCACGTCTCTCCCTTATCCTCTCCTCCCTGCGTGCTCTAAGATAGAGAGGGGATGGGCCTGGGTCCTCGTCTGATTGCTCAGCCAGCCTCTGCCCTTCCCCACAATCTCCGGAGCCACATTTCCACTCCTTGTCAGCTGTTCCTCCTCTCCCTCAGAGTCAGTCTCCACTAGGGGAGATTTTCCCCATACAATGACCTTGGGAAATTATTTTCCTCTCCTCTTCAACTAATTAAATGCAGAATTTTCAAAGGGTACCTATGTCTATCCCTAAACAAGAAATCTTCATGAGGCAAGAAATGGGAGATGAAATTATAGGTTCCTCCATCACAATAGGCTTCAATCCACCTACATTTGTCTTATTCCAAGCTTTCATTGCTTACCTGATGTCCATGTCGGAGATTCTCCTGCAGTGGTTGAATGAATTGGCCAGCAAGCAAATACCATTGGATGAAAACACGTTATCTCTGATGCTGCAAAAAATTGGGAGAAGAGGATAGAAGTAACAACATGTTGGCTGGATTTGCAACTATGCTTGGTCCACCCCCATGATAGTCGATGAATCAACCTATTTCTCTTAGTTTACCCAATCTATTGAACTAAGTGGTCTGAGTTTCCATAATAGACTAAGCCAGGGATCTCCAAACTTTAAGACATATGGTTGGCTAGGGAGTTCTAGGACTCAAATTTGGTGTGCAAAGTTGCTAAGTTTGAAGACCCCTATACTAAGCCATAGAAAATTAAGTTTACCCTCTTGTGCTAATGAAGATCTTTAATTTGTTCAATATGTGGTACAATTGCATCACTGTTACTATCTGGAAGCTTTGTACAAAATATGAAACTGGAGCTTGTTTGGACTGAAGGATTGAGAATTTTGAGGAAATGTGGATGAACCCACAAAATGGCTGCTGGGAAATTTACCCATTCACAAAATGGCTGCTACAGCCAGGTAGAAAGTACCAATTTAACTGGATATCTCCTGCTACAGTTCTCCTCCTTTCCTCCACCCAAAATTTCATTTTTTTTCTGGGCAGATAGACACATTTCTACAAAAAGTACTTCAGTTCGGTTTTCTAAGAATGTAGTTGAACCCAGAATTCTTCTTGAAATTACAACGGGAGGGAAATAGGTACAACTTATTACCACATTGAGTCCCAAATTTCTGTTGTTAAGAGAGACAGTTGTTAAGTGAATTTGCCCCATTTTATGACCTTCCTTAGGACAGTTGTTAAGCGATCACTGCAACTTTAACTTAATAACATGGTTGTTAAGGGAATCTCATTTCCCCACTGACTTTGTCAGAAGGTCACAAAAGGTGATCCCATGATCACAATTCATAAATACATGCCAGTTGCCACGCGTCTGAATTCTGATCACAGAAACATTGGGATATTGCAAAGGTGAAAAACAGTCATAAAATCCCTTTTTCAGTGCCGTTGTAACTTCGAACAGTCACTAAATGAAATGTTGTAAGTCAAGCACTATCTGTACCTTGTTTTAGTTTGACAAATCTTTTTTTTAACTTAAAGATAAAAAAGTGAACAGAGTATGGAATCTGATAATATTAAGGATTTTTTAAAAATAGGAATTGGTAGCTCTGTGTACCTACATTGGGTTTCTAGGCAGAAATCTATCTGGACTCACCTTAAACATCTTAAGCTCCTGAGACTGGACAGACACAACACCATCTGCTCAATGTCTTGATCATTTAGTGAATTTCCAGAGAAGCTAGGTGGAATGGAAAGTTTGAAATGCATCATAAAGTCTACCATGACTACTGCATTTATAGAGGAGAAATACGTTTGAAGGTCCAAAGAGGTGTTTGAAATGGTCTCTAGCAAGAGTATCCGGCTTTTGGTGTGATTTTGAGGAACATCACATCAAGATTACTTCAAGAACATCACTTCCATGACTGGTCAAATTCAGCACAGATCCTGTAGATGTGGCCCAGTGAGCTAAGCTGTTTTTCAAACTGAGTTGCTGACATTTAGAGAAAAGATTTGGCAGCAGCAGTGGTTAATCTTAAGCGTCAAGCATGAAAAAAATATTGAATCTAGGCAGAACAGATGCTCCTACTAAATGCCATCATCAAGATTAAATTCTCAGGGAAGCTACCTTGGACCAGATCCATCTCATGAGCCATTCAATCCTTGCTCCATTTTCTATCAAATGCCAACTGGAAAATATTAATCAAAAAAACTTGTGTTCTACTTCTGAGTTACATTTTATAACTTTTCTGTCTTCACAGAGTACAGTATCCAACATTGTTCATTATCTAAAGACATTTACAGCAACAAGCGTAAAATAACCCATCCAAGCTATTGTAGAAAGAGCCCCTCCCACGGATAAGGTGGTCCAATAGACTCAATTGCAGGTAGTCCTCGACTTCTGCCCACAATTGAGCCCCAAATTTATGTTGTTAAGTGAGACATTTGTTAATTGAATTTTGCCCCATTTTATGACCTTTCTAGCCACCGTTGTTAAATGAATCACTACATTTGTTAAGTGAATAACATGGTTGTTAAGTGAATGGCTTCCCCACTGAAGGTTGCAAAAGGAGATCACATGACTCCGTGTCACTGCAACCGTCATAAATGTGAGTCAGTTGCCAAGCATCTGAAATATGATCACATGACCATAGGGAGAGCTGCAATGGTCACATTTTTCGGTGCCGTTGTAACTTGGAACAATCACTCAATGAACTGCTGTAAGTGGAGGGCTACCTGTAAAGTGTTAAACTGAAATTTATTATGGGGGAATTTTCAAAGCTGGTATGTAAAAATTTAGAAATTTTTGTCAGCTTCTTGGTTACTGCAGTTAAATAAAGTTGGATAAAGATGTCAAAACTAACAATACTGAGCAATCATCTCAACATGGATTCTACAGGCAATGTAACAATATTTAGAACCATTCAGCAAGATGAGATCTTTTTCTGATTTCAGATATTAAAGACAGAATAAATCTGAATGTCCTGAGATATTAGAAATTAACAGGTCCATGTATGGTGTGAAAGTATTCATCAGCTTCCAATCACAAGGGGGACCAGAATTTATGTTGTTAAGCCAGGTACTTATTAAGCGAATTGCTCCTGATTTTACAACCTTTTTGCCACGGTTGTTAAGCAAATCACTCCAGCTGCTAAGTGAATCGCACAATTCTTAAGCAAAGCTGGGTTCCACCATTGACTTTGCTTGTTAGAAGTTGGATGGGAAAGTCGGAAGTGGTGATCACATGATTACAGCACATTGCAACTGATACATGCTCATTGTCAAGTATCCACATTTTGACTCCATGGTGATCCTGGGGGATGCTGCAAGTCATAAGTGTGAGGACCTGTCATAAGTCAATATTTTTCAGTGCCATTGTAATTTCCAAAAGTCATTAAATGGCTAATTGTAAGTCAAGGACTACTGTATAGTATGGCTAGTACAAGAAAAAAAATCAGCTACAGTATGATTTTTTGCAGGGCCCATTCTGCATGGAGAAACTCAGCCTTCATTTGCAGTTGTTGGTGACACATTAAAATGTGCAAATAGCCTGCCTCTCCTGCACTTCGGAATTTCAATTTGCTCCAATTCTGTAGTTATGCTGGAACTAATAGGCTGCCTGCTGAGTTAAAATTCCTCTTGGCAGAATAATCTGTATTTCTTGTCCATCTTTATCTCCAGTGGTCTGCCTCAGCAGAAAAAAAAAACACTTTTATCACAGCCTTCTCCAAAATCTGCATAAACCCTCTCCCTCCCCAAAAATCTGAAGATTTGGGCTGGTTTTAGACACATTTACAAAGAGAGTAGAAGAGGTTTCACATTCTCAGTCTTTCAAGGGGGGTTGAAACAGGTTTTTCCAATTTTAACGGAAGCTTTGAAACTGATATTCACCACCCTGTGGCCATTTGGAGCTCCAGTAAGTTTGCAGCTATTTTCAACCCATAATGCAGCCTTTCAGGTGGAAACTGTTTTATAGATTTGTGCCTGGTTTTTGCCTGAAAATAATTTTAAATGGGGCGACTAAAAGCTTTCAGATTCAAAACGTGTTATGGTTCCTTTGGAGAAAAGTTTCACTTAACCACTCTGGCAAGAAAGGTTGTAAAATGGAGCAAAATTCACTTAACATAAATGTTGGGCTCAATCAGAGGTGGAAATCAGCAGGTTCTGACCGGTTCTGGACAACCAGTAGCAGAACTTTTAAGTCCTTTGGAGAACCGGCAAATCCCACCCCTGACTGGCCCCACCAACCCATCTCTTCTCTGCCTCCCATCGAGTCCCAGCTGATCGGCTGGCTGTCCTTTGGTTGCCCTGCCCAGGAGAACAGAGCTGGAAAGCAGGTTAGCAGGGTGGGGAGGGAAGGGGGATTTTGCTGAATATCCTTCCTCTGCCACGCCCACAGAATCGGTAGTAAAAAGTTTTGAATCCCGCCACTGGGCTCAATTTTGTCCATAAGTAGAGGACAACCTATACTTTGTTCATGCAAACTCAGTTCCATTCTGATTTAAATGTTGGATAAAGATGCGCACAACATCCATCACAAAACTTACTTGATTTCTGCCAATCCAGAACATTTGGTGAGAATCGTAAGGAGGCGGGGAGTCATGTAGAGCCCGATTGTGCAACCCTCCAGGCTGAAAGAAAAGATCATTTTCTGCATTGCAAAGATTTAAATCCAGAATAGGATGATCACCCCTCCCTTTTCTGATGTTTCCCCCTCCCCCAATGCTTTTTTGCCCTACAGATTCTATAACAATATGCTAACAGCTAGCCCAAAATGAGGAAAAATGATGATGATGATTATTATTATTATTTGCAACTCGTTGCAGAGAGTTCTGTAAATAGTTTCAAAAGATACTAGAATCGTTCACATTGCACTCATGTCAGAAGCACTGAAGTCCTTCTGGGTTGAAAGGATTGTGACATCATTGTTGCCTGAGAGATGCCCAGTTGGGGATGCCTTTCATGTCCCTGACAGGAGCTGGAACAAAGGACGGAAACTCATCTCACTCCAGGGTAGCTTTTGGGTCTCGAACACGGGCTTGCTAACTTGCAATCCAGCATGCTAACAACACAAGCCACCGTGCTCCTAGGTATTAGGTCTGTTATCGCCAGTACTTGGGAACATTGGCAGGCTATTTTGTCCCCATAGAGAGTGGCAGAGGGAGCACCACTGCTTCAGAGCTATGAGCCACCAAAAAGATGAAAATACAACCTACTAAAAGCATGCTTCCTGGCATGCTTGCTGGCTGGGCTTACCTTTGGAGGACAAAAAACCAACTAGGTTATTTGAGCCAAGGACTTGGTTGAGTTCTGTATTCTCCTAGTGCAAAAGTGTTTATCAAGATGGTGCTAACACATCTGGTTGCTTAATTTCTGAAATGAAAAGCTCCTTCCCATCTTGTCTAGCACTGATGACGTTACCTAGCTTGGGTAATGAAACATCTGCAAGAAATGAAGTGCAGAGAGCATCAAGGGCCCCTCATTTTAACCCTGAGCTACAGTTATTCTCCTTTATTGGTGCCTTCTAATCTCGTGTTACCTAATCTTTTTAGTTGGAGATGCTAGTTATTGATCTGATAAACTTCTGCAGGCAAAACATTTGGATCTTCAGTGTTGAGTGATTGTTGTGGCTGAGTCCTGAGTCTGCATTCTTAGAGGAAGAGGACTCAGAAGATGAGGAGGAGGAGGAATTGGGAATGCCTTCCTCCCCAGGACCTTCCTCTTCGGCAATGCTGATTATGCCTCAGGTTTCGGCAGATAACCGAGAGGGACAGCCTGAGGCTAATCAGGAGGAGGAGGGCATATCGGAGCAGCCTTTGACAGAGAATCAAGCAGACAAATGCTGGCTTGATGCTAGACAGCATTGCAGGAAAAAGTGTGAGCTGCAACGCAGGAGACATGGACGAATCAGAGACTGAGCTGAGTTAGTGACACACCCCACAGGGAATAAAAGTGGATGTGTTTGCTCTGGGAACTCTGCACAGGACAAAGTGTGAATTTTTCTGTGGAGCTTCGGTGTATCCTGTTTCTTGAAAGCCTAGTGATTAATGTTTCTGTTATCTTGTCGGACTTGGCAGGCAGCGTGTGTGATACTGCCAAGAACATAGCAAGCTCAAAGGAATTAACTCAGTAAATACTGAATCTTCTTGCCTGCTTGTATTTGGTCAGAGTTTGGACTTCTCATCTATCTTGTGAAGGTGAGACATAACAGTGATACTGCAAATAGTTGACTAACAAGCATCTTTATACCAAGATCAGAAGAAATCTGATGGCATCTTTTCCAAGTAACATTTTATTTATTGTAAGCTCCAGGTCCCCAAAATGGATGCCATTTAATGAAATGTATTAGTCAGAAAAGATGCTACCAGATTCTATCTGATTTTAAGTTACCATGGACCAGAAGAACTCTTCTCCTGTAATATTCAAATTTGGTGAACATATTTCTCTTGGAATCCTTGTATATTGGTATATTGTTTCTAGCAAATTCATAGTGAAACAGAGGTGAGATGGAACAATTTTCAGGAACTTGAAACCAATCCCTTCCCTGAAAAAAAAAATCCGTAGTGGAAATCCATTTATTTTTAAGTTTTATGTACCTGCTAAGGGAACTATACTAGTACTTCCAAGAATGACAAAAATGAGTTTTTAAAAAGTTATAGCAGTCCTCAAGTTACAACCACAATGGAGCCCAAAATTAACATTGCTAAGTAAAACATTTATTAAGTGAGTTTTTTACACCATTTTATTACCTTTCTTGCTACAGTTGTTAAGTGAATCACTGCAGTTGCTAAGTTAGAATCGTGGTTGTTAAGTGAATCTGGCTTCCCCATTGACTTTGCTTGTCAGAAGGTTGCAAAAGGGCATTCCATGACCCTAGGATGCTGCAACCGTCATAAATACGAGTCAGTTGCCAAGCACCTGAATTTTGATCACATGACCACAGGGATGCTACAATGGTTGTAAGTGTGAGAAATGGTTACAAGTCACTTTTTTCAGTGTTGTTGTAATCATTGGTGGTATGCTACCAGTTCAGACTGGTTCAGCCGAACCGATAGTAAAGTGTTGTGACTCCGAGACTTGAACATGGTCAGTCAGCAGACGTAGGCTCGAGTGATGAAGAAGATCTGGCGTTGAGATTCGAGCCTGCATTATTAAGTGACTTAGAGGGGAGTCAGGAAGAGGGGGAGGAGTTGGCTCTGAGAGATGAGCCTGCTTTACTGGAGGTTTCAGAGTCCTCTCCCTCCCCTGAATCTCCCTCCCTGATTACACCTCAGCTGTTAACAGACAATCAGGAGAACGTGCCAGAGGTTTCGAGCCATGACCACACTGACAGATGTTGGCTTGATGCTAGGACTAGAAGAAGATTGAAATGTCAATCACGATCTGAAAGGAGACGTCAAGCCAGGCACTGATTAGAGAGACTGATACGCCCCTCCAGGGGATTTAAGGAGGCATGCTGGCTCTCAATCTTTGCTTGGAGCAAAGTGTATTTTGGTGTGAAAGAATTGCCAGACAGATTCCAGGAAGACTGCCAAGGACTGTGAAAACAGAAGCAGTTAACTCTTTTGGGTCTGGTTTTGTTTGCTTGAATATTTGAACTTTGGAACTTTGGATTCTCACCTGTGAATACAGGTGAGACAGAACAGTAGAGAATAAAAGCCTCCAAAGATCAGGTGAGAGGAGGAAAAGTCACCTGAGAAAGAAGAGAAAAGTGCAGGATCTGCCCTTCCACACTTTTCTTTCTCCTTTCAGCTGATTGGCACTGCAGGCCTCAGCTAGTATGGGGAAAGCTGCATGCGTGTGTTAGGTACATGCACATTAGTTGCTACCATGGATCAAAAGAGCTCTCCTCCTATACACACACACGCACGGTCATCAAAACAGTGGAGGAATAGGTAGGATCCCACTGCTGGTTGTAACTCTGAATGGTCAGTAAATGAACTGTTGTAAGTCGTGGACTACCTGTACTTCAAAAAAAACCCCACCTGGTGCTGATAGAAATACGAAGGTTTTTTTTAAAACATGGTTGGAAAAAAGGAGGTGCTTGTCACTCACAGTAATAGTTTAGAAAGTAATACAGTTCCTTGGTGCAGCCTAGTGAAGGTCCACTGATTTTTAATTGAAATACTGGATCGTAAATGGGGCACATTTGGAAACTGGCCCCTAAAACCTGAATGCAAAATTGAACCTACATCCCAACCTATAATCAAGATCAATTCTACCTGAAAAGAAAGATGCATCAAAAATGAAAACAATCCTCACCTGATTTGTTCTCCAAACCTTAAACGACATCTCTGGATGTTTCCCAAACTATAAAAGAATACAGAAATGCTATGAGTAAAGTGATTCCTAAATGAATGTAGCATCCCAGTTACTCAAGTGAGATGAATTTGACTCCTCAACCAGGATTTTTCAATTGTGCAGCAACTTGATGTGATACCTTCTCTCTGAGCTCATCTCCAGAGATATGAATTTAAGGTAGTTGCTGTCTTTGATATGGACAGCCCTTGAAAAAGAATCCAATCCCAGCAAATTAATTTACATAAATATCATTCCTGCTCTTTTTGGCCAGTCTACTGTAAAATGCAGGAAGAGCTATAAATATGGAGAAATACTGCTGAAATATTGCTATGGTGCAGTGTTTCTCTGACAATGTGAAAAATGTATGGAGTTCAAGTCCCAGAATTCCCCAATCAGAATTCTGGGAGTTGAAGTCCATAACTTCTTAATATTCCTAAGGTTGAGAAACACTGCTATTGTGATTAAAGGCTCTGTAGTAGAAACTGGGAGATGGTGAATCCTGGGTTAAGCTCAAAAGTCAACTGAGAAAGTTAAGATCAATCTCACTCAATCCTAGGAAGAAGGCAAGTACAAAAAAGGTTGTCAAAAAAAACCTGCAAGGTCTACTCCAAGCTATTATCTACTGTAGAGTAGACAATGCGTGTCAAACTTGATTGTGTCACATGACGTATATCAACGTATCACAATGTTTTTTGTCTTTGCAGAGCCGGGGTGGGCCTGCATGTGACACATCTGGCCCACGGGCCACCAGTTTAACAGGCCTGGTCTAGACTGACCTGAATGTCAAAGTTCTGGTGATTGCCCTAATTAAATTATGAGCCTTGAGCCAAGATTCAAAAAAATCCAAAAGATTTATTAGGAGCAACATGTCTGCACTGACCCAGATGACGCCAACTCTGACACACATGATTTACAGTCACCTGTGATCCTGTTTCCCCCCTTCCCCCTGGGTGTGTCCTATATTGGATTCTCCAACAAAGCACTTTCACAGGCTGGGTGTCATCCATCAAATTCTCCAGTGAAGGATTTTTGTGGGTAGAAGATCCGGTAGCCTAGCTAAAATCTTTGTAAGATAAAGTGTGGAATGTACTTCTGGTTTTAATTTCCGTACTGCTCCTTTGGGCTTTCCCCCCCTCCTGATTATGGCAACTCAAAAACAAGCATAGGAATGCTTTATGAGTTGACACTGACGGCACAAAACAGGCACACAAACAAACAAGAAACCCTCAAACCCAAACCACCCAGTTGTATTAGAACAAACTTCCTCCAGTCCCAAACATTCAAGAGATTTGCTCCCGGAGATAGACTTTTGTGTAGCCCACCACAGCTGATAGACTTCTGTTGATAAAGATGTAGTAGGACAGACTGGACCAAAAGCTATTGACATGTTGGATTAAGAAGGTCAATGGTGAAGAATTGGGTTTTTTTGACATACCCTAAATGCACTGAAGTGATACGTTCTAAACGGGAGAAGAATTCCAGCAAGGAAATGACACCATCCGGTGACATTTGGTTTTTATCCAGGCTGGAAGGAAAGAACAGAAATGGTCATTGTCAGGAACACATATAATATTACAATGTATACAGAAGTGAATCTGACCACAGAGAATTCCTTTCATGGTATTCAAAGCTCTATAAGCACCTTGTCCTAGCTACTTGGTGTTAGTATGTGAGGGTAAAAAAATAATTAATTATTAATTAATTAATAAAATAGGCTGATATTTTTAATGTGGTAATGCTATTCACTTTCAGTTCTCTCCCTCCCTCCCTCTCCCTCTCCCTCCCTCCCTCCCTCTCTCTCTCTCACACACACACATAGGGAGCATATAAAATAATGGTTTTGAAAGTATGGAACTGAACATCTGTGGACTTCAACTCCCATTATTTCCCAGCCAGCATATTGGGAAAATAGTTCCCAACTGCCATAAAAAGTGGTATAGTCCAGATAATGTCTACAATGAGGACCAAGTCAGGATTATTTAAGATCTGTCTGAGGATACTTAGTTCTATAGATATCATGAATGAAAGAGAAACCTTTACTTACATTAAATAATTCAAATTCTTCAAAACTTTGATGGAATCCATTATCTTCAGAACTTCCGAGTCACCAAAAGAATTACTTGACAAACTGATGATAGGACAAAGAAAAGAATGCAAAGAAGAGATTACTAATCCAATGTGCATGTTTATCTTCTGTTATTGCATATTTTACTTTAGTCTGTGAATTTAATTGAGGCAATATTTTAATTTTATTGGTTTGGACACAGGACCTGGTGGAAGATTTCAAAATATTCAACTGCATCCTTACGTATCTTCTCCAAAATAGAAGCATCTGGAACACTAACATAAACATATTGATGCAGACATGCAAAATTTCAAAGTATTCCCAAGTTCAGGACATTCACATTAATTGACAAGAATGAATACTTACTCTAATTCTAATATGTTGCCACACTTTCTCAGCACTAAGCACAAGTTCTTGAGATCTTCATCTTGAAAACAATTACCTGCCAAGCTAATAAAGAAGGCAAATCACCATTCAAGTGTTGATTAAGTCAGGTAAGTCTAAATCTTCTTAAGCTAGGTTCACACAACATAATAAACCCTAAACCTGGTTCAGAAATTTTTTTAGACTCTTGATGGAGCTAAGTAGGTATGAACAAAATGACTGTACCATATTTTCTTTGATGTCACCTCCATCTGTTGACATTTGTGTAACTGGATATCATAAAAATTGTAATTCCTGTGGAAAAGGCAAATGACAAAACATTATACAATGGTAGAAGGAACCAGCACCAGATATTCAGCAATGCAATTGGTCAAATGTGGCTAGAAATCTACCATACAGTAGAGGACAGAGAGAATGGCCTTGAAGGTCAACAGGAAGACCTACCACCAAGGCAACGGTGGCATCAAAGGAGCCTGGCCAAGAAAGAAACTTGAGGAAACATCTCAGATAAGCCATTCTTTAGTTCACATGAAGATAATCTGAGAGAGGGGGAAGCACGTTGAGACTTGTAAAATTCTGTCACTACAGGTTTTCCATAAATATAGTCTACACATGTTATTGATTTCCTAGCCTGATGTCAGGCATGAAGAATCAGGGCCATACATTAAATTCCAGTTAAGATGAATCACAAACCACATTTTTGCCTCCTCGCAAAAATCTAGTCAACTGAGGGTCAGCTGAATTGGCGCTAGATAAGAGTCAATGGGATTCAAAAGGGTTAGGCCATTTCTAGCATCATTATTACTCTAGGCTGATAACTTCCTCGACTTTGCCTGCTCTTCTCCAACATCTAGTCTTCCTTGAAGGAGTGACACATACCTTGACTGAGTGGCATCAGGGCCTCCTTTATTCACAAAGGTCAAAACTGCAATTTGTTGATCAACACTAGAGAGAAGAGAAAGAGTTCTGCAAGATCATGCCTTGATGGTAAAGTTGACCAAAGGTCTGCAGGAAAAAGCCTAAGAAATTATACATAAACACACCTCCATTTCTCGTGGTGAAAAGTTCCAGAAGCCCAGTGCCCATCTACATTTTATTCCCTTTGAAGCAGGTTATTCTATAGAGGTAGTCCTCTACTTACAACCATTTGTTTAAGGACCATTCAAAGTTACAATGGCACTCAAACTAGTGAATTACAACCAGGCCTTGCACACAACCGTCATAGCATCCTTACAATCATGTGGTCAAAATTTGAGTGCATGGCAACTGACAGTTGCATTGTCCTGGGATCATGTATCATTATTTGTGACCTTCCAACAGGCAGTCAATGGGAGAAGCTGGATTTAATAATGATGATTCACTTAGCTTGATTTACTTAATGACTGCATGATTCAATTAACAATTGCAGTTATTCACTTAACAACCATGGCAAAAAGGTTGCAAAATTGGGTGCCATTCACTTAACAGCCATCTTGTTTAACAATGAAAATTGGTTCAATCGTAGGCGTAAGTCAAGGAGTACCTGCATCTGTTTTAGAAATAAACTGATTCTGCATAAGTGCAAAAATGCAACTCAAAGTTTTCCAGAAAACATTCAACCAATCAAAAGTGGGCACATATAATAAAGCTAAAATGTTTCTGCTGCTCAACCTTCAGCCCAGAATTATAACAACAGCCATTTCTCTTAAAAATTGAATTGTCCTTTTCTTGATTAGCCCCAGGCATACCTGGCTTCCAGCTTCGCAACATTTGGGCAAAGATTCACCAACTCCAGGAGATAAAAAATGCTCTTAAGCGAAAGATGGTTGTTGCTTAAACTGCAGAAAACCAAATCACATCACAAGAAAGAGAGGTTGTTAGAAAACAGTGATAACAATAAATGCCACATTAATATTAACTGATGGCTTAGTGCAGGGGCATTCAACTTTGGCAACTTTGTGACATGTGCACTTCAACTTCCAGCATGGCTGGCTGGGGAGTTCTGGGGAAATGAGTAACTTTTATCTCAAGTCAGATGAACCACTGCAATGTGTGGGGTTGTGTGTCTTTGAGTTTGTTGTTGTTTGGGGAGGTGGGGAATCTCTCTTGTCTTGGCAGCTACATCCACTAGCCCATGCAACTTTCTGGATAATGTTTTTTGAGGTTCTTCCTATAGGGCTGAGAAAGAATCACTGGCTCAAGGCCAACCAGTTGTGTCTCTGAGCTCACCGCTTGCAAAATTATACTTCACATTGCAAAAAGTCAACTGGACTTAGAGGTGGTCCTCGACTTACAATCACAAGTGGAACCAGATTTTCCATTGCTAAGCATGATGGCTGCTAAGTGAGTCATGCCCAATTCTGTTTTTTCCCACAGTTGTTAAGCAGATCACTGCAGTTGTTAAGTGAATTGTGTGGTTGTTCGGTGAATCTGGCTTCTTCCATTCACTTTGCTTGTCACTAGCCATCTGGAAGATCCCAAACAGTGATCATGTGAATCTGGGACATGATAACCATTGTAAATACATGTTGGTTGCCAAGCAACTGAATTTTGATCACATGACCATCGGGATGCTGTGATAGGCGTAAGCACAGGGACTTGTCATAACTAACTTCTTTCCGTGCTGTTACAACTCTAAGCAGTTGCTAAACAAATGGTTGTAAGTCAAGGACTATCCATATTAGGAATCAAATACCAATAGCACTTAGACTTATATACCACTTTAAATGCTTCTCTAAGCAGTTTACAGAGCCAGCCTATTGCCCCCAACAATCTAGTTCCCCACCTCGGAAGGATGGGAGGCTGAGTCAACCTTGAGCCAATCAGGATTGAACTCCTGGCAGCGGGCAGAGTCAGCCTACAATAGTGCATTCTAACAGGAAGGTAGGAAGATAGGTAGGTAGGAATGAAGGTAGCAAGCAATAGCATTTAGACTTATATACCGCTTCACAGTGCTTTCCAGCCCTCTCTAAGTGGTTTAGAGTCATCCTCTTGCCCCCCAACAATCTGCGTCCTCATTTTACCAACCTCGAAAAGGATGGAAAGCTGAGTCAACCTTGAGCCCATGAGAATCGAACTGCCAGCAGTGGGCAGTCAGCAGAAGTAGCCTGCAATACTGCATTCTAACCACGGTGCCACCAAAGCTCTTGCAATCAAATGCATTTTTTTATTAAATGAAAATGGCAAAATTTCAGAAGGACTTACTTCAGAGGACCAGAAATGCACATCCCAGTTTTTTCTATTTTATGAATTAAGACCTAAATCTTAAATACAAAATATCATTTCGTATGGCGTCAAGCCATAGTTTGCTGAACTATGTTTTGAGATTGTGTTCATGCATTTCATTAAACCACAGTGTGGTAGTTGTTTTAGCTGACAGATGATCCCTGTCTTTTTATAAACCATTGTTGATGTTTAGAAGATCTCCTGCCTTGAGTAGGGGGTTGGACTACATAACCTCAGAGATCCCTTCCAGCTGTATGATTTTATGATCTATGGCAGAATGAGCTACCTACCCAGCTAACCACAGTTAACCTGAAACCTAAGCATAGAAACCTAATGGCTTCTAATGGCACATGGAATGAAATGTGAATAAACCGTAATAGGCACAGTTTACTCTGCAAAACACTGCACAAATATTCCAGGGGAACCAATTCAGTGCAGTTGTTAAGAAATTGGACTAAGATCGGAGTACAGCCTTTCCTTCTCAATTCAACATACCTCACGGCATAGTTGTGAGGAAAAATAAGAAGAGAGACAACCATGTACTGTATACCACCTTCAACTTTTCTACAAAGGTGGGAATTAAATTAATAAGTAAAATATGGGGATGGCCACTTGTATAAATATTCTTCAGGAAAAATATTTATATTGTGCGTACTATATATGTATAAAGCTGATTGTCACAAGGCAATGCTTTGATTTAAAAGGTAGTGATTTCTCAGAATGGCAGGTCAAACATGAGACATGAGCTGTTATATTAATAGATTCAGAAGAGGATATAGATATAAAATGGATTCTGTCAGAGACATGACAGTTATTTGAAGCTACTTTTATGGCCTGGCTGGCTGGGGAATTCTGGGAATTGAAGTCCACATCTCTTAAAATGGCCAAGCTTGAGAAACATAGTTTTATACTGTACTTACTCCATTGTCTTTAACTTTTCCATGGCGGGAAGTATTTCTGCCAACTTGATCATGTCCTGTTCTTTCAACCTGTTGCCCTGCAAACTGAAATATAGCAACTGATTAAAATATTATGATCTCTGATTCATGATCAGGCATGCCACTGATTCACACTTTCCCCTAAATGACAAGGTTTACAATTACTTTATTTCTTCCAGCTGGTGACAGTTTGGCAAAACTCGAACGAGATTTTCAAATCCTGGGCTTCTAAGATTTCCACCAGTTAACCTGAAAACAAAAAGTGATTTTGTTGTAATGGAGTCTAAATCCCACTTTCCCATAGAGTGTACAAAAAATTGATTCTGTAATTTTGATGGACTGTAATACCATACTGCATATTAAGTCATGGCTTGTTTTAATCATGGTTTTTGGAATTAGCCGCAGGACTTTAATGCACACATTTCACATATTATAATTGTGCCTTTTCTCTGCTGAGAATTAGGAGAAGGAGGAATTCATAATCTGAAATTGATATTATGCTTTCATTAGAAAGAGCTGGAAGGGATCTTGGAGGTCTTCTAGTCCAGCCCCTTGCTCAAGCAGGAGATTCTATATCATGAGTGTCAAACTTGCTATGTCACATTGCTGCCATGTGACGTTTTGTGATGTTTTCCCCATTGGTGGAACTGAGGTGGGCATGACCTGCACATGTTGTATCCGGCCCATGGGCCACCAGTTTGACACCCCTATCTTATACCATTATATACTAGTACTATATATTAGTGGATAGATGGAGACATAGATAGATAGATAGATAGATAGATAGATAGATAGATAGATAGATGGATGGATGGATGGATGGATGGATGGATGGATGGATGGATGGATGGATGGATGGATGGATGGATAGATAGATAGATAGATAGATAGATAGATAGATAGATAGATAGATAGATAGATAGATAGACAGACAGACAGACAGACAGACAGACAGATAGAAGGATGGATGGATGGATGGATGGATAGATAGATAGAGAGAGAGAGAGAGAGAGAGATAGAGAGATAGACAGAGAGATAGAAGATAGATAGTAGATAGACAGATGATAGTTAGATGATAGATAGTAGATAGATGGACAGATAGACAAAGATAGATAGATGATATATAGATGATAGATAGATGATAGATAATAGATAGATAGATAGATAGATAGATAGATAGATAGATAGATAGATAGATGAGTGGGAGGGAGGAGGGAGGGAGGGAGGAAGAGTGAGAGAGAGAGAGAGAGAGAAAAGAGAGAGAGAACCATGCCTAATTTTCAGACTTGGCTTTCATAGATTATAAGAAGTACTGACTAAATATTAACTTTATTTCACACAATGCGCAGGGATATAGGTAGCCTGATCATATCTTTAACAACTATTCAAAGTTGCAATAGCACTGAAAAAAGTGACAACTTTTCCCCATTTACGAGTACCACAACATCCCTTCAGTTATGTGATCAAAATTCATGCACCTGGCAGCCAAGCATCCCAGAAGCCTGTGACCACCATTTGCAGCCTTTCCAGGTGCTTTCTGACAAGCTAAGTCAATGTGGGAAAGTAAACTGGCTTAACAACTGCAAGATTTATTTAATGACTGATGTGATTCATTTAACGGGCATGACAAAAAGGTTGTAAAATCAGGCGCGGCTCACTTAACAATGGCATTGCTTAGCCAATGAATGTTCCACGACCAATTATGGTCATAATTCGAGAGCTATCTGCAGTTTTAGGCCACTGTAAATCTATGGTTCTGAATAAGAAGAGGAGAAAATGTTAGTCCCTTCATACCTCTGTTCCACAAGAATAGATAACGTAACTTTAGAGAGAGATGCTTACTGAAATGTTGTCAGGAGTTTGATCTTAGGCAAGGTTTTGGAAAGGGCTGCTGCAAACTCACTTCCATATTGCCTGTTCTTGAAGCTACAAGCAAACAAACAAAAAAGCAGAAGGCAGATATGATTAAGAAGACACTGAATGTCTTATTTGCAGAATCATAGAATTATCGGGCAGGAAGGGAGCATGAGGATCTTCTAGTCCAAGGCTCTTCAAACTTGGCAAGTTCAAGACTTGTGGATTTCAACTCCCAGAATTCCTGAGCCAACATGGCTGGAGGAGGAATTCTGGGAGTTGAAGACCACAAGTCTTAAAGCTGTCAAGTTTGAAGACCCCTGTTCTAATCCCTGCCCAAGGCAGGAGTCAAGACACCAGTGCTGCCCAAAGTTGGCAAAAAAATTTCAATGTCCAGAATTCCTCAGTCAGCATGGCTGGCTGAAAAAGTCTGAGAGTTGAAGTCCAGTAACCTATGACTAAGTATTGTATCTTATGATTCTTGATGAATGTATTTTGTTCTTTCTTATGTACACTAAGAACTTCTGCACCAAAGACAAATTCCTTGTGTGTCCAATCACACTTGGCCAATAAAGAATTCTATCCTATCCTATCCTATCCTATTCTACCTTATAGTTGCTGAAACAGTGCGTAAGAGCAAAATCCAGTTCCTTCCATCTTTCATGATCTAGTACAGGGGTGTCAAACTCAATTTCATTGAGGGCTGCATCAGGATTGTGTTTGACCTCGGGGGGGGCTGGGGGGGCATGGCCAGTTTGACGTCACTCGTGTTGGAGGGCACCTGTGGTGGCCCAAGCACTCTGCCAGCAAAAATAGATTCCGGAGTTCCGTTTCTTGCTGTGATGGCCTCCTGCAATGCTCTGTCAGTGAAAACGGAGCTCAGGAGGGCAGCCCTCCTTGGCTCCATTTCCACTGGCAGAGGCACTGTGGGCCATATCCTCGCTGTTTCCAGGGTGGCCTACTGGCCAGATCTAAGTACCCTGTGGGCCGATTCGGCCCACGAGCCTTGAGTTTGACACCCCGATCTAGTCCTTTGCATGCTGGTAGATGCCTAAGGTGTCATTTCTTAATTGTTTTAAAACATTCCCTAAACTGTGATAAGTAGAAGGGGCCCTAATAACAGAAACAATATATGTTAGATCGGGTAGATCGGTTCCCACAGAGACGCGAGACCAAAGTGTACATTCAGCTCTTTATTTCAGTGTTAAGACCTGTACAAGATCTTGGAGCCGTGGCAGCCCTTCATATAGGGATTGCTCGCAACTCGGCGGCCAATGACAGCGCTTTGAATCTCCCACGATTAGCTCGGCCAATTGCGGTTGATTCTTAGCGCGCCAATCACAGCCATTCAGTCGACCAATCAGGTCGCGGTCCGTGTGGACCAATCAGAATTCAGTGTTTGGAGAATGCTAATATAGAACAATATATTTGCTTTTAAACAAACCCAAACCAGAAATTGGCAAACGGCACTTATGGAATCCGGGCTATATGTATGTATGTATGTATGTATGTGTGTGTGTGTGTGTGTGTGTGTGTGTGTGTATTTTTAAATTTATTAGCCAACCATCTTACCACAGGATAACGCTGGATGGCTGAACTCACGAATATAACTCACGATATAAAATTGAATTAAAATGAAAATATTTTTTTCAGAATTGACTAACATCTCATAACGTTTTGTGCTCTTGTTCAGCAAACCCAAATTTCATGGAAATACAGCATTTTTAAACAGGATCTTGCAAGATGTCAGGATGAATATGCCCCAATCTACCCAAATTTTGGAATCTTGCAAGATAATAAGAGGCCTTCAATTCTTTTGGGTTTAGCAAGCACTGCTTCATGAGATTTACCTAATGACACCTACAAATGAAAAGACTGCCAGAATCCTATTTTATGCACACACAAATGTATAAATCTTCTGATAGCCTTTGTCTCTCACCTCAAGCTCTTGATATTGTCACAACTGCCCCAGATGTCCAAGTAGTCCAATTCCATGAGGCAGCCATCGAAATCCAAGCACACACCCTGAGGACTTCCATTGATCAGAAAGGCTAAAGTCACCATGTCGAAGGGCATCAACCTGAAGTTTCTGAATTGATATTTGAAACATAACTTTTCTGCAACATGCCGTGCTAAGCTAACGTCTTGGGTCTCGTACACACAGTGGCACAACTCTACTATCTTGGGCCCTGTTAAATTAGCAGCCGCGAGTTTCTGCAATATCTTCATGATAATACTTTGCCGTTCCTGAATCCAGACCACGTTTTGCTCAGCTAAGGAACAAAGGAATTGTCTACATTCTTGAGATGAAAGACCAGACAAGAAGACATGGTAGTTCTCTGTAAAGGGCATCCTTGTCTCTTTCTTCAGAATCCATTTTTTCATCAGGAAGAAGTTCTCCTTCAACATCTCGCAATCTACTGTTGGGCTTGTCAACAGGAAGAGGACTGCAAAGAATTCTTGCCAGCTAAAATGAACAAAAGTGTAACCTGATTGCATGAGGTCTTGCTTGCCCATTTTCACTTCGTAGGGCAAAAGAAGACCAAAGCGACAAGAAAAATCTTTCACGTGTGTTGGGATCTCTCCAGCATCAAAAACCCCTTTCTTCTCTTCAAGGCCCTTGAAGGCTATCTCACACAGATCTGCAAGGATTGCTTGATGTTGAGCCATGTCTATTTCATTCAAGGTCCTCATACCCTGATGTTTGCAGATGAAGGTCTGGAGCATTGTAAGGTAAACCTGGGTCCTGGTTTGAGGGAGGTGGATACTCTCCGAGTCTTCAAGGAGCAAATGCTCCAGACAGATGCAGACAATGTGACACAACACAGGGAGGTAACACATGCTCAAGAGTTTGCCATTTTCGTTCAGAAGAGCAAGAGCTTGCTGTTTCTGCAAAGGCTGTTGGAAAAAATAGCTGACATATTCCTCAACTTTGTCACGGTTGAAACCCCAAACTTCTGCTAGCAGGATGCTACTTCTGACTAATCCTACAGGGAGTTGCTTTAGCTGGCTTGTAATCAACACTGTGCAACCTGGCAAGAATTTTCCATGGCAAAGATAAGCCACTAGGTCAGAGACAGAAAGAGGTATGACAACATCTGAGAAGCTGGTGAAGGAACTGGATGGGAGGCCAATGTTCTCCATGAACTCATCCAGACCATCCAAAATGACCAAGGTCTGTCGGGCATTCTCCTGGAGAAATTGAAACACTGCTTCAGGTTGATCTGGTTGGAGGAAATAATCAAACAAGAGTTCTTGGAGAGTTAGTTTTCTCTTGATGAGGTTCAGCTGCTTAAACTCAAAGAAGAAGATCAATTTGAACTGGGGAAAGAGTCCCTCGGCCCATTGCTGACAGATTTTATGAACTAACCATGTTTTTCCCATTCCAGCCTTGCCCCAAAGTAGAACAACCTGGTTGATGTACATCTGGACACTTTTGAAAAGCTCGGACAAGTTCATCATGGGGATGCCATGGTCCTTGGATTCATGTGGGGACATTGGTTCCTCTTTGATTTTCTCTGCTCCCGCCTTCAACTTGGACACTTTGCTTTGATGGATGACAAGGTTGACAAACTTTTGGCTGAAAGCCAAGGGCTGATCTTTCGTTTCTGCTGCTTCCGCAGAGTGGCTAATTCCATATTTTCTAAACATCGAGCTGAGGATGTGTTGACTGTATCTTTCAGCAGCATCTGGGAAAGGCATATCAGATATCATTCAATGGCAATGTTTATACAGGTAAAAGACAATTAAGGTAAAGGTAAAGGTTCCCCTGGCACATACATGCTAGTCATTTCTGGCTCTAGGGGTTGGTGCTCATCTCCATTACAAAGCCAAAGAGCCAGCACTGCCTGAAGATGTTGCCATGCCAGCATGGCTAAATGTCAGATCCGTGTATCTGTCATTCTTCAGTGGAAGAAGAAAAGGGTAGGGTGGCTGATAAAGAAATCCTTTCTTGATGTAACCTGAATATATTTAATCTTATATCGAATGTGTATAACCCACACATGATACAATGGAGGGAGAAAAGCCAGATGGCCAGAACCTATCACCTCTGAGGGGCACAACCAGGAGATGAGAAGATCATAAAAATTCCACAGTGAGATGTGTCCTGGGAATCTCTGGAAAAGTTTGTTCTAAAAAGAGGGTGGGGGGAAACTAGGTATGCCCTGGGAAACTGTGAAAAAGATCGTTCCTTAAAAAAAGTGAGTGGGGAGGAATAAACATACTGGCTTTTGTTTCACTAAATACACATCGAGATAAGGGGATAAGGGGCATCCCTGTATGCCTGAGAGACCTCAGACGCTGCTTTGAACTCCTACATGAATTGTCTCATCTCAATAAAGGATTCCTTTTTGATACATTTTGATACATTTTCAGAAGTTCATTCTAGTTGAGCAAATGGGAAAAGTTCTGTAGCCTGACGCTAAACGCCGAAGGCGCATGGAACGCTGTTCCCTTCCCATCAAAGTGGCCCCTATAGTTCTACTTGCATATTTTTACATGCTTTCGAACTGCTTGGTTGGCGGAAGCTGGGACAAGGAATGGGGGCTCACTCTGTTACGCGGCGCTAGGGATTTGAACCGCCGAACTGCCGACCTTTCTAATCAACAAGCTCAGCGTCTTAGCCACTAAGCCACCGCATTCCCCTAAAAGGCAATAACTCTCCCCAAACTCCAAAGGATATTAACTTTAGCATGCTGCAATGCACTTTCCACAACAGTCTTGGAGGGCTGATATAAAAATAAAATCCATATAAGCTTGCACTGCCCTTTCAGACAAAGGACCTATAGCTCACACCCTAACTAATTCTGCATCTTCATGGACCCATCTCATAAAATCTGATAAAATAACTGAGAAACACTGGTCTTTTTTTATTTATCGGCTCAGTCTGATGTAATTTTTGATCTTTCAATGCAGCTAAATTTTGTTATACTATTTGCAAAATTAGGCAGGCCTGATGCCCATTGATAATCCACCACCATTTTTAAAATATGATCTTATTTTTATTTTTTAATGCTTCTTATTTGTAATGCTGGTCTATGACAGTGATAAAATTACAAGTAGCCCTCAGTTTATGACTATTTCAAGTTAAGACCCATCTGAAAAAGGGGGCTTATGATCTGGAGCCAAAGAGCTAAAAGTCACTTCCCTCCCTCCTTCCTCTGTGGTCACATGACTACATTTCAAGTGCTCGGCAACATGGCTGCATGGACAGCCATTTGTAACATCCTGCTGTCACGTGACTTCATTTTTATGTCAGATTTGACCAAAATCAGCGGCACTTCCAGTTTTTGGCAAAAGTATACCACAGCAAATAATGGTTTCAATTAATGACCATGCCATTCACTTAATGACTGCAGCCTTTACTTTAAGACTGTGGCTCTTGCTTACCAACTCCTGCAAAAAAAGGGGTGTAAAATTGGGTCAGTCATATGACTGACCTATTTTATGCTTGTTACCAATTAACAAGCATACAATCATAATTGGCAGGCTCCATTACAGTTGTGACATTAAGGACCACCTGTAATTTCAATATTTGTTGCCAGTATTGTTTCAATCAACAGCAGGTTCATTTCTAAGATATCTGAGATAAGAGCATAACTTGCTCAATCATTTAAAACTAAAAGGAAAAATGCCTTCCTGTTGGCTTTCATAAATATTTGTTATCAATAAATCAATTCGATATGCAGGATGTTAGGAAAAGAATGGGATAAAGAATTGGAAATTCTCATGTTATTGAAATAATGGGGAGTATCTTAACATCTAGAGCAAGAGTGTTAATGGACCTCAAACTATGACATACAACAAAAAAATAATAATTAGAAAGATCCATCTCATGGGCACCCTTTTTTTTTTTTTTTGGAACTATTACCATCTGGCTGAGGGTACAGGACAATAAAAACAAGGACAGATAGGCTGAAAAACAGCTTCTATCCCAGGGCAGGAGCTCTTTTGAAGTCTGATGTATAGTGCAGTATTAATGCAATATCAGGGGGCTTTCAATTCAATCCGTGGAGTGTGAGGGATGTTTGTTTGTGTTTATTTTCATAGTCATAATATACAGTGAAGATGGTATTTAATTTCATTGTACGAGATGCAATGACAATAAAGTAAATTAAACTAAACTAAAGAATGTGTGGATTCTACTATATTGGCAGACAAAAGGACTCACTAAGACAGCATTCTGTTGGAGATATAATAAGCACAATATTTCTTTAACACAGGTTTTACAATGTGCAATCCTTGCTAAGTTTGGGGAGAAAGTAGCAGATGATGTAAATATGACTGTGGAACAAAAGTTAGAATTTTCAAAGGATAATCTTTTGAATCACAAATTGATTAGATGAACTTTGATAACAGGACAACCTCAATGGATTCCCCATGTCTCTTTCCATTCAGAAAGCCGGGGGAGGGGGGAGAATGCCTTAACTTCTGGATTCCCAAATTATAACAGACGTAGGTCCTCCAAGGAAGCTTCTTTTTCTTCCTCAATTGGTCATTCAACAGTTTCTGGACTTATAAAAAGAAAGAAGGAATAAGGGAGTTGGACGTACCAAACCGTTTCTGCTTTGATTCTTTCCTGTTGTCAGGCAAATGGCTGATCGGACGGCGTCTTTCAAGCTCTACAAAATGGGAGGCAGGAAAAAAGCGGAGGGATAGAGGAGGGCAATGTTACGTATCAATCAGAGGTAAGATTCAATTTTTTTTTTACTATCGGTTATTGCAATATCAGGGATTACTGCAAGGTGACTGCAAAATCCACATTCCCTCCCCATCCCACTAACCTGCTTTCCAGCTCCGTTCTCCTGTGCAGGGCAACCAAAGGAGACCCAGCTGATTAGCTGAGACTCGATGGGAGGCAGAGAAGAGATGGGGTTGGCAGGGCCAGTCAGAGATGGGATTGGCCGGTTCTCCAAACGACTCAAAATCTCCGCTACCAGTTCTCCAGAACTGGTCAGAACCTGCTGAATACCACTTTTGACTCTATGGCAGAATGAGCTACCTACCCATTTTTTTACTACTGGTTCTGTGGGCGTGGCTTGGTGGGTGTGGCAAGGGAAGGAGGATATACTGCAAAATCCCCATTCCCTCCCCACCCCACTAACCTGCTTTCCAGTTCCGTTCTCCTATGCAGGGCAACAAAAGAAGGTCCAGCCAATCAGCTGGGACTCAATGGGAGGCAGAGAAGAGATGGGGGCCGGGCCAGTTGGAGGCGGTATTTGCTTCTCCCAACAACTCAAAATTTTCACTACCAGTTCTTCGGAATCGGTCAGAATCGGTTTGAATACCACTTCTGATATCAATACATCAGAGGCCTTGACCCAAGGAAAAAAGGGTTTCTGATCCAGTTAAAAAGCTGGACATTGATCAGGTGCTAATGGCCACTATCTCGATTATTTTTTTTTGCCTGCAGAGCTGCCTGGCCGTACAGATAATCCTCAACTTTCAACCGTTCATTTAATGGCCATTCAAAGTAACAACAGCACTGGAAAAAAGTGACTTATGATGACTGTGTTTCGCACAAGCGTGGCAGCAATATTCAGATGCTTAGCGACAGACTCATATTTATGACTGTTGCAATGTCCCAGGTCATGGGATCGCCTTTTGTGACCTTCTGAGAAGCAAAGTCAGTTAAGAAACAAGATTCCCTTAACAACCATATTAGTAAGTTAAGAACTATGGTGATTCACTTAACAAATATGTTACTAACAACAACTGCAGTGATTCACTTAACAACAATGGCAAGAAAAATCATAAAATGAGGGGAAATTCGCTGAACAACTGTCTCACTTAGCAGCACAAATTTTGGGCTCAACTGTGGTCATATGTTGAGAGCTATATGCATCAACATGAAATCTGATTTCTAAACTGTTAACAAGTATAACGTTGCTTAAATTGCACAATTAATGCTAAGTAGGTCATCGATAAAGAGTTGCAGAATGCAGTGATTTATTCTATAATATGAGAATTATGAAGCTTAATACATAATACGATAATGTTATTTATAAAACTGGAAAGAGAGAGAAAGAAAAGAAAAATATGATCTTACTTCTCGAAGTTGATGGGCAGCAAACTTGCGGGGAATCTTGTCCTTCAGATGCACTGCCTAGGATTATTGAGATCAAGAGGTTAATCAGGGCATCTTGTATCAAACCAGGGACCCCTTAAATGTTTTCAAAAAACAAAATAAAACATGTGCTCTCATAGCCAGATAAAACAATACTCAAAGAGCAGGGGTGTTATTGAAGGAATCTGAGGGGAAATGAGGTCTTTGGTTATCCAAAGGATGTTTTATGATCAATTCTACCTTTTCTAATGTGTTGTGGCCTGTTGGCTGCCAGCCCCTCTAGCAGTTGAATCAGAGGAGCAGGAGGAGGCGTGGGAGTTAGGGTCAGCATCAAGGTAACTTGTGAGCTCCAAGGGGGAAGAGGGAATGGAGCTGGCAGAGAGAGAGAGAGACAGAGAGAGAGACAGACAGACAGAGACAGAGACAGAGAGACACAGAGAGAGAGAGGGAGAGAGAGGGAGGGAGGGAGGGAGATCTTGGACTGTCCGTTGGCCCACAGATGGAGAGTCAACAGCCTCCAGGTCTGGAGGTGGCTGATGAGGAAGAGGAGGGACAGCTGGGTCCAGTGCCTGGCGCACGGATACGCAGAAGGCTGAGGAGAGGAGAGCAGTGGAAATCTATGGGCCGGTCCTTGGGACAGAAGAGCCACCACTGCGAGCAAGGCCCCATCTTAGCTCTGGGGATAAAAGGCAGGGGGTGGAGATGAATAGATGTGGGAAATAACTATTTATCTTCCAGCCAGATGGACTTGTTAGCCTGTTGTGAGAGAGAAACCTTTTGCTGGGGCTGCTGGCGTTCCTAATAAAGACATCTTTTTGAGTTTGCATCAGAGGGTTGGTCATGTTTGGGGAGCTGGGCCAGAATATCATGATCATCTTGAAGCTGTTACATAGGCAATGCCATACAGGTAGTCCTCGACTTACAATCAGTCATTTAGTGACCATTCAAAGTTTTGGTCCTCCCACTTGCAACCATTAGAGCATCCCCATGGTCATGTAATCCAAATCCAGGTGTTTGGCAACCAACGTGTACAGTATTTATGGCTGTTGCCACATCTCAGGGTCATGGTGATCAGCATTTTTGACCTTCCGAGATTGCAACCAACAAAGTCAATTGGGAAGCCAGGTTCACTTAACAGCCCTGTTACTAACTTAACCATCGCAGGGATTCACTTAACAACTGAGGCAGGAAAGGTTCTGTCATGCCCCTGTCGGAATCTGATTCGGAGGGGGAGGCCGAACAGCTGACAGGGAGTGGGAGTGTGGCTCCGTTGGCTGTGGAAGAAATTGGGGAAGGGCAAAGTCCAGTTGGGAAGAGCAGTGGAGAGGTAGAACAAGGGAGGGGGAGTTCAGAGGAAGACCCAGGCCCACCGCCTCTTCATCCTAGGGCACGGAGGGAGGAACAGAGAAGGGAGCAACATGGGTTGCATGGCTTATGGGGGAGGAAAGGGCCCTGATTCCCTTCATTAGCTGCAGCTGGGAACACAGTGTTTAAAAAGGGAAGTTGTGCGCAGCAAGTTGTTGGGAGCAAACTGAATTTATCTGGTATCATCATGGCTTATGTTGCCGTGCTTTCAAGTTTGAAAGTCTTTCTCCTGGCCCGTCAAGTTAATTTTTGCAGCTTTGTTTGTTTGGATTTTTAGTTACAGTCTGTATGTACCTTGTTTTGGACTGAATTTCCTCCACTTAAAGACTGTTTTGGGGAGTTTTTTCTCCAGCTGAAGGTAACCTGGACATTGGGGGCAAAGTTGGAGATAATAAAGGGACTCTTCTTGCTTATCTGACACCGTTGCCTCTGTGTCATGCCCCTTCGGATCATCACAGGTTGTAACATGGGGCAAAACTCACTTAACAACTGTCTCGCTTTAGCGATGGAAATGTTGGACTCCCTTGTGGTTATAAGTTGAGGACTACCCTGGAGCTACAGGACTTGGCATGATTCAACCCTCTTTCACCTTCTTGAGAGATGCTCATCAGTGTGATCTCAAGACCCATGGGAAGATTGCATTCCATACAGACACTCTGGATGAACTTTCTGAAGACCTCAGGACTGGCGTCCACATCTCTTAAGACCATATCCAAGACCAGTAACCGCTTCTTCTTAAGCTCAGGCTCCCTGTCAACCAATCTCAGATCGTCTTGAGGCAGAAGCATCTCAGCTTTCTTCAGCACCCACTCAGAATGGTCACTCAGGAAGTCTACCAGCTGTGGCCAAATAGATCTGATGGCATATTGGCGTTGTGCACCATCCATCTGAAAGACACAGCAACAGGAGAAGGCTAAAGGAACCCCCCAGGTCTTCACTTTAGTGCTGAAAAGGCAGCTCTGGATTAATTTAAGCCAATGTTTCCCAACCTGGTCAACTTTAAGATGGTGTGGACTTCTGTGGTGGCTAGGGAAATCTGGGAGTTGAAGTCCAGATGTCTTAAAGTTGGCCTGGTGAAGAAACACTGTAAAATAAGCCATGGTGACGTAGTGGTCAGTGTGCAGTACTGCAGGCTATTTCTGCTAACTGCTGGCTGCCTGCAATTTGGCAGTTCAATTCGCACCAGGCTCAAGGTTGGCTCAGCCTTTCATCCTTCCGAGCTGGGTAAAACAAGGACCCAGACTGTTGGGAGCAAGAGGCTGACTCTATAAACCGCTTAGAGATGGCTGTGAAGCACTGTGAATTGGTATATAAGTCTAAGGGCTATTGCTAAAATAAGACCTGATTAAGGCACCGAGGTCAGGGGGTGCACGGTTTAACTTATTTATTAACTCTACTATCCTGCTTTTCTATCCTGCTCTACGGAGTAGAGAGTTGAAAGACAGAAAGCCACTTGAAGAGTCTGGAAGCATTTGAAATGTGGATTCACAGGCGGCTGTTACATTGGGTGGACAAAATCAGAAATGAGGAGATGATAAGCCGCCTGGGAAAGCCAAGGGAAATCATCACAACCATTAAAAAAAGCAAAACATAAAATATTTCGTCCATGGGATGCAACACCCGGAAAAATACAGCATCCTTCACTTATCCTCAAGGGAAAGATTGAAAGCCAACCAGGTCCAAGCAAGAGAAGAACATTGTGACTTCACAATTGAAAGGACTGGTTTGGACAAAACTCAGCAGCCCTTTTTCGTGTGGCTGTTGATAAAAATAGGATTGCCAACATGATTGCCAACGTCCAATGACGGATATGGAAGAAGAAGAAGAACCCAACATATATTTATGCAGTGTCCCAGGGTCATGTGATACCATTTGCTATCTTATCACTTGGCTTTCACCAAGCAAAGTCGAGGAAAGAAGATAGATTTACTTATTTACATGATTCTCTTCACAAGGGCAGTGATTTGCAAAATGTGGCAAAAAGTTTGTAAAGTTGGACACGGCTTTCTTAATAGCCACCTGCCTTAGCCTCTGAATATTTTATTTATTTTGATTTTATTTGTCAATCAAGTACAAGATAATAGGAAAAAGTATATGGGGATGGCTTGAGTGTGATATAAATGCAGCACTTTGGTCTAGTTTGTGGTTCTGTGTCTTTTAGTTGACTTTATTTATTTTGATTTGATTTGATTTGTCCGTCACTTACAAGATAATAGGTGTAAAAATAAACATGAGTGAGAACACAGGAAATAGGTAGGGATAAATGGCAACAATAGGACAGGGACAATAGGCAAGATTGTGCACTTATGCACGCCCCTTACAGACCTCTTAGGAATGGGGGGAGGTCAGTAGTGGATAGTTTGAGGCTAAAGGAGTGGGGATTAGAGGATGTAGCAACAGAGTCAGGGAGGGCATTCCAGGCATTGACCACTCTGTTGCTGAAGTCTACTTTCTGCAATCGAGTTTGAAGCGGTTTACATTGAGTTTGCATCTGTTGTGTGTTCTGGTATTGTTGCGGTTGAAGCTGAAGTAGTCATTGACTGATAGGATATTGTAGCGGATAATTTTGTGTATCTTGACCCAATTGTGGTTGTAAGTTACCAACTGCATCTCACCCATCTGATACTTTTCACAGACCATCTCCCAGTCTCTTCCTACCATCATTCTGCAAATTCTTCTGTTTTCAGCACTGTTGTTGCTGCACTCTCCAGAAATGTCGAGGGGTGGGATTCATATTTTCTGTACGTTTCGGAAGTGGGGGCTCCCTCCCAGCCCCCCTTGGTTACTTCCAGAAGATCGTCTTGTTGAAGGCCATCTCCTGCAAGATCAAAGGAAGGACTTTTTTTTAATCCCAGCATTCCAGCAACTGGATCCTTTCAAATTGCAATGCAAAATTGCCTAGCCCAAGTCTGATACTCTTCAGATGTTGAGGCAAGGCACCTCTGGACTGGAGGATGTGAGGAGCTGTGTTCCCACAGTCTCTGCAGAGCACCGATTTGGGGAAAGCTGGCTTTGAACCCGGAGGCCAATTGGCAGCAAAGAGGAACTCAACACTTATGTAACATTTAAAATCAGAGAGAAAAGAAAATTAAGGGAGCGAAGAGGGTCATTGAAGGCAGCGATATTCCCAGATCACAGAATGCAGAATGTGAGAGGGATGTGAGCCTGAGGACCTACCCTATTCACTTGTTAGCAAACTACAAAAAAAAAAAAAAACAATTGCTACCAACCTGCCTTCAATTGAGGACCTGTATACTGTACAAGTCAAAAAGAGGGCTGGGAAAATATCTATAGACCCCCTCACATCCTGGACCTAAACTGTTTCAACTCATACCCTCAAAACAACACTATAGAGCCCTGCACACCAGAACAATTAGACAGAAGGACAGTTTTTTCCCAAACTCCATTGCTCTGCTAAACAAATAATTCCCTCAACACTGTCCAACTATTTACAAAGTCTGCTATTACTATTAATTTTCTCATCACTCCTTATCACCCATTCCCCTCCCACTTGTGACTGTAGGACTGTTACTTTGTCACTTGGATCCTTACAATTTATATGGACTGCTTCCTAGTATGATTTGATTGCTTATTGTACCCTATGACTATCATTAAGTGTTGTACCTGATGATTCTTGGCTCTTGACGAATGTATCTTTTCTTTTTATGTACATTGAGAGTTATTTGCACCAAGACAAATTCCTTCTGTGTCCAATCACACTTGGCCAATAAAGAATTCTATTCTATTCTATTCTATTCTATTCTATTCTATTCTATTCTATTCTATTCTATTCTATTCTATTCCATTCCATTCCATTCCATTCTATTCTTCATCCCAATAATTTATTCTGTTCTATTCTATCTTATTATATTCTTCATCCCAACTATTCTATTCCATTCCACTCCACTCCACTCCACTCCACTCCACTCTATTCTTTCCTCTATGTTCTGTTCTATTCTATTCTATTTCATTCTATTCTATTCTTTCCTCTACATCAGGGGTAGTCAACCTTTTTATACCTACCACCCACTTTTGCATCTCTGTTAGTAGTAAAGTTTCTCTAACCGCCCACCGGTTCCACAGTCATGGTGATTTATAAAGTAGGGGACAAAACCCCTACCGCCCACTATGAAAGCTGGAACGCCCCCAAGTGGGTGGTAAGGACCAGGTTGACTACCACTGCTCTACATTCTGTTCTACTCTGTTCTGTTCTGTTCTGGACTTACAACAGTTCATTTAGTGACCATTCAAAGTTACAACAGAATTTTTAAAAAAGTGACTTATGATTGTTTTTCACACTTATGACCGTTGCAGTTATCCCCAGGGTGACATGGTCAAAAATTAGACACTTGACCACTGATTCATATTTATGATGGTCACACTCTCCTCGGATCCTATGATCAAGTTTTGTGATTTTCTGACACTCAATGGGGAAGCCAGATTCACTTAACAACCATTTTACTAACTTCATCCCTGCAGGGATTCATTTCACAAGCGAAGTGTGGCAAGAAAGGTCATAAACTGGGGCAAAATTAACTTAGCAACTGTCTTAGTTAACAACGGAAACGTTGCGCTACATTTGTGGCAGTAAGTTGAAGACTACCTGTATCTGTCCCTGGAGCAACAGGACTTGACCCAACTGTGTTCCTAGCTTAACGACTGCAGTGATTCACTTAGCAAAAGTGGCAAAACTCATTTAACAAATGTCTCACTTAACAACAAAACATTTTGAGCTCGATTGCAGTCATAAGTCTTTTTTGTTTTGTTTTTTGAATCAAGTTTTTTTTTTATTTCAATCTACAGATACACAATACATAAAAAGTGTTGCATCAATATATCAGACAATTTAGTATAAGCAAAATTGATAATACCAATCATATCTCTTAATACACATATTCACAAATCATAATCCTTCATTGCTTCAACATTTCAGTACTCGCTCCTAGTGCCAATCACCATATTATTTAAACATACCTAATAATTTCATTACTCACTTTCCTCTCCTATTTTTATTTTTTTGAATAAAAATTCTCACTTGGCAAGCCATGTGGTTCCAGGTTTCACACCTCAATACAAACATGACCATAATTACTTATTCATTTTACTTGTTCAGTTTCATATCACATTAATTATTAATATTAGATTCATTAAACTTATTTTATCCAATCTCAGTTCATCTTATAACATTTCATTTTTCTTGGAATATTCTTATATCTTATTTTACAGTGTTATCTAAAATTGTTACCTGAGTTCTGTATTCATTTCCCATATTGTCTTTATCTGTCACATTGGCAATTTTATCACTCCTTATTCTATTAATTTTTAAAATTGTCCACTTTGGGTAATAATTCGAGCTATCCACCTTCATTCTACTTTAATAACAATCTCTCCCTATTTAGTACATATCACACATACACATATTTTATATTAGATCCCGCATACCATTTTCTCAATCATCTTATTTGTCATCTATACATTACAAAAATATTAACCTAATTAATTAATTATAGCAACTGATATTAATCTTTTCATAATAATTCTTGTATTTTTATACATCGCTAATCAACAACTAATAGATTGAGGTCGTAAGTCAAGGACTACCTGTATTAGGGGGCTTTTGCAAGCAAGCCATGAATTTAGCTTCGACAGAACTACTCCATTCTACCAATGAAGGAGGATATTTGCAGCTCAGGGTTTAAATGAGGCATCCTTGTTGCTCTCTGAGCTGGGTTATTTTCTTGCAGACGTTTCATTACCAAACTAGGTAACATCAATTACTTGGTGTGCTTTTGCTGAAATTAACAGTCAGCCCTGCCCTCTTTAACATCTGCTGACAACAAATGCTCCATATGTAAGAAGTGGAAAGATGTGGGTTTGTGGCCGAGTAATTTTGCAACTGTGTATGTTACTGGAACAAATAATGTGGCATTAAGCCTAAATTGTGGCCAAGAATGTTTTCATGTTAGGAACGTGCACAGTTGGAGTTCAATAGATATGCTTTTTTACTCTAGGTCTTTATATATTTTTCTAATTTTAATGTAAAGGATATTTTAAAATATTTTTTTATAACAGAAACACCTAGTCCTGTTATGTGCATTTTTATAATTGAAAATAAGATGCATTGAAAGGCTCTATGTTTTATTCAGAATAAGAGATTATATTATATATCACTGCTGCCGTTATTTCATTATATGCATATTTGATTGTATGCATATCTTTATATTTTTAGCTTTATATATTTTTTCTTTTGTTAAACAACTGTAGTGGCACAGGGGTTAAAATGCAGGCTACTTCCGCTGACTGCTGGCTGCCAGCAGTTCAATTCTGACTGGCTCAAGGTTGACTCAGCCTTCCATCCTTCCACGGTGGGTAAAATGGGGACCCAGATTGTTGGGGGCAAGAGACTGATCTGTAAACCACTTAGAGAGAGGGCTGTGAAGCTCTGTGAAGCGGTATATAAGTCTAAGTGCTCCTGCTAAACTAAAGCAAAAATGTGGGTCCTTGACCTAGAACTAAGGAGAAAATAATATGGTGACCAGTTTTGGTCTCTACACTATAAAAAAAAAAGATGATGAGACTCTAGAAAGAGTGCAGAGAAGAACAACCAAGATTATTAGGGGACTGGAGGCTAAAACATATGAAAAACGGTTGCAGGAACTGGGCATGGCTAGTCTAGAGAAGAGAAGGACCAGGGGAGACAGGAGAGCAGCCTTCCAATATCTCAGGTGCTGCCACAGAGAGGAGGAAGGAGTCAAGCTATTTTCCAAGGCACCCAAAGGCCAGACAAGGAATAATGGATGGAAACTGAACAAGGAGAAATTCAACCTGGAAATAAGGAGGAATTTTCTGATAGTGAGAACAATCAATGGATGGAGCAGAAGTTGCCTTCAGAAGCTTTCAAGAAGAGGGACCTTCATCACTGTTGTGAATGAATAATGTCAAATAAAGTTATGTTGAGCTTGAAGTCAAGTGCAGGGTTCTGGCCCTGCACTTCTGATTGGCTGTTAATGGCAGGATCGGATTGGTCTGTTCAGGAGCATCTGATTGGCCATTAACAGGACATTCTCATTGGTTAATGGAGCTAGCGCTCCCGGATTGCTATTGGTTGAATAGTTAATAAGTTGCCTAAGTTCTGTAATGTAAAAAAACTACTGACTTCTGACGCTGTGCTTATGCAGTACAATGAGACTTTACCGTTAAATATCACATGTGATGCATCGCCATTTGGAGTGGGCGCCATTTTGAGCCATGTATTACCTAACGGTAGCGAAGCCCCTGTTGGTTACTTTTCAAAAACGCTCTCGAAAACCGAGCGAAATTATAGCCAGATCGATAAAGAAGCCCTGGCAATTGTATCAGCTGTTAAAAGATTCCATGAGTACGTGTATGGCTGGGTTTTTACCATTGTAACTGACCACAAACCATTACTGGGGATAATCGCTGGGGATAAGCCAACTGCCTACATACTTTCTCCCAGGATGACCCACTGGTCAGAATTCTTGGCTGCCTACAATTATCAGCTACAATATCGTCCCGGTAAAGCCATTCCCCATGCCGACGTGTTGAGCTGTGCACCGCTCCCTGAAATCATCAACGATCCTGCACCAATGATGACAACGTTGCAGATCGAGACACTCCACACACCGCCATTAACTGCCCATTACATCGCGAGAGAAACAAAACGTGACCCCATCTTAGCACGAGTTCTCACATGGTGGAACGCGGATGCCATTGGACCAAGTACCAGACGACTTTGCACCATTCAAAAGTCGTCAAACAGGATTTCCGGTTTGCGTGGCTTCGGGGCAGCAGGAATTCGCGACAGCTCGCGATTCCTGCTGGCTAGCTGTCGAGGTACCCCCGATCCAGATGGGTCAGGGGGTTAAGGCTGCCCTGTAGGGACAGCTGAAGATAGAGGGGAGCCGGTTAGGGAGGTGGGGGCATCGCAGACCCCCCCCTTCTCCGGAAAAACCCCTTTTTCCCAAGGCGGTGGAGCGGCGGTCAGCAATGGCCGCCACGAAGAAGCCAGCAACCGGGTAAGAACTGTGCTGGAGGAAGTGTGAAAAGTGAAAGTTCTGTCTGAGCCGGGTCAAGTAACACCTTTTAAATTGCCTGGAATTGAGCTGCTTGTTGCTGGAGGATACATTGTTTCCCTAAGAAGATCGAAAGCGGCGGAGAAGCTGTCAAAGGGAACTTTCTTTTTTTTATTTTTTTTTACTCTCCCATCCCACGGAAAAAGCAGAAATATTTGGATATATTAGACATTGAAAGTGGATTGTTTTGAAAGCTAAGCTAAGAGACAAAGGGATTTTTGGACATTGAAAAATTTAAGAAATTGGAAAATCTCTGTTGGAGGTATGGATTTTTGATTATTTAAAATTGTTATTGCAAGTGGGAAGGGAGAAAAAAAAAAATTGGAGCAGAAACTGAAAAAGGAGGAGACTGTTTAGAACGTCTTTGTGGATCCCAAAAGAAGATGTATGGTAATTGGACCTCTTTGATTAAAAATTAATTTAGAAAGAGAAAGAGAAGAAGGAAGAAAAGTATTAACTTTTGGAACTTTTTTCTTTTTTTCTTTTTTTTAATTGCTTTTGATTGTCCTGGATTAAAAATACTTGTGGTTGTTTTGGAAAAAGTTTTCCCTTTTCATAATGGCATTGTCTGTGGATGAACTAGAGATTGACTATCAAAAATATAAAAAAGAAGATACTTTGGGCGCTTTGTTCCAATTCTTAGAAATGGCGTTATGTTCTGTTGAAAAGTTGATTATGCAGCAGAAGGACTGGGACAAGGAAGAAGAGGAAGAAGAAGCCATCTTTGATGAACAATGGGTTCCTTCCGGAGAGGAGGAGAAAAAGGATAAGAAAAAGGGTTTTTTAAGAATTATAAAAACAACCAAAAGAGAGAAAAATGAGCGAAAAGATGGAGGCAAGGTTAGAAAGCAAAGGAAAAGGAGCAAGAAAAGCGAAGAGAAAAAGCAAAGGGGTAGAAAGGGCAAGGAGAAGAATAAGCAAGAGAGAAAAGGGGGGAGGAGAAGCCTTAATGGGGGGAAGCAAGATTTAAAGAAAAAAAGTTTATTTAGAGACAATGGGTGAATTTAATTTAGATTAAAAGAGGGATTCTGGAGGGTATATAAGAGTGTGTTTTTATATGTATATTTAGAATAAAAAATTTATTATGTAATTTTAGAATCTTTTAAACAGAATCCCAAGAAAGATTTATATGTAGTATTTTTAAATTAGGTAATGAGTTATAGATGTAACTCCAATTGTTGTACAGGAGAAGTATAGTAAAAGAAAAAAGATGAATGGATGTTTGGAAATAGAACAGACAAAGAATGTTGTTGAAAATGGTAATAATGGAAGGATATATATGCTTTTATTTTGATTTTGTATATTGATAAAAGGCAACAAAATTTTAATTGATAAATAATTTGGATGGAAAAGAGAAGTAGGGACAAGATATGAAGTTAATATTATATGAAATATTAATATTATAATCTGGAAATGTTATGTTTTATTGGTCTATTATTATTATTATTATTATTTTTAGAAAAGAATTTATAAGCTGTTATGCCTTGATTTTGTGTGCATTGTTTTTAGAAAACTGATAAAAATGGTTTTTATATATATATATAAAAAAGAAAATGATAATAAGATATGGAAGGAGATTTAGGTTGAATATGATGTTTGAATTTGTGTCTGTGTAAAGAGTTTTAACCCGGGAACAGACAACCTTCAGAAAAGATCTTTTAGTTTTGTCTATGTTTTGTGTTCGTATGTTTGTGTATTATGCTTATGATAAAACTAACAAAATTTGTTTTTTATTAAAAAAAAAAGGAAAAAAGAATCAATAAAACCTTGGAGGAATGTTAGATGAGAATAATTTAAACAAGCCAGAAAGAAAAGAATATGATGATTATAAAATGGATAAATATGGAAGAGAAATGAAATTGAATAGGAGTAAAGAGAAATAATGAGAAATTTGATGAAAGATATTTGTGTGTCCACATGGGGATGGGATAAATTGGAATTATGCTGTATAAAAATATTGTTTTGTTTGACTTGTAAGGACTTACAATATTAAGAGGTTTTATGTGTTTATGTATTTACTGGTTAATGATGTGTTGTTTTATCTTTAAAATTAATAAAAATTTGTTTCAAAAAAAAAAAAGTCGTCAAACAGAGTTGTTCTCGCAAAAGGGCTGTATCATCTGGGGTGATAGAGTCGTTATCCCAGAATGACTCCAACAGGCACTGCTATGAACCTTGCATGATGGCCACCCTGGCATCGTGCGCATGAAGGGCCTCGCACGTAGCTATGCGTGGTGGCCAGGCATAGACAGACAAATCGAATCGTGGGTTAAAACTTGCCAGAGATGCCAAGAAGTAAGCAACGCTCCACCGAAGGCAACCCCAGCCAAATGGGAGACGCCACAGGGACCCTGGTCCCGCATCCATCTGGATTTTGCTGGGCCAACCAAAGGCCACACCTTCTTGTTAACCGTCGACGCCTACTCGAATTGGCTCGAGATTCACCGAATGAGGAACACGACCACCGAAGCGGTCATCAAAAGACTGGAAAGACTGTTTGCAACCCACAGATTACCAGACGTTCTGGTATCTGACAACGGGCCCCAATTTACCGCGCTGTCTTTTGAGCAGTACCTGGCTGACCGCGGTATCCGACATGCGCTTACTTCACCTGCGCACCCTGCGGCCAACGGTAGGGCTGAGTGCATGGTACAATTCGTCAAGAAAACGCTACAAAAAATACACTACGACAACATCGATGACAAAATCAACCGAATCCTTTTCCTACAGCACATCACACCTCACAGCGTCACCAACAAAACTCCCGCCGAGCTGCTAATGGGACAAAAGCTCCGCTCCCACCTCAACCATTTACACCCAGCCTACGAACCAGAAAAACCACTCGGATCCAGCGGTCGATGCCGTACCCTCCAGGTAGGCGATTTAGTATTCGCTAAAAACTTATCGGGCAATCCGCTGTGGGTAGAAGCGACCGTAATCCGTGTAACTGGCCCAAGATCATACCTTGTACAGTGCCCTGACGATAGACTTTGGAAGCGCCACATAGATCAACTACGATCATGGCTGCAGTCACGCAATTCTGAACTCCCTTATGACCAAACTGGGGGGGGGGGAGATGCAGAGGAAGACGAATTGTAACTAGAGGAAAACCTTTTTGAAGGGACTGATAACGGAACTGAAACGCAGGAACAGGAACCAGGGATGGGAGTGAGTTCACCTCAGGGAGTGGCCAGTGATATTGGTGACGACAGAAACGCGAACTCTGAACCAGAGGCACCCCTGTCGTTAAACAACGATCTACCTCAGCAGAAGTGCAGCCAATCGCCAGGCACTTTGCGAAAATCAAAAAGACTGATAAAAAACCGTCCTACCTCAAGGACTATGTAACCGCACCCCGTAAGCAGAAGCCGGGGGAAAGGGGTGTTGTGAATGAATAATGTCAAATAAAGTTATGTTGAGCTTGAAGTCAAGTGCAGGGTTCTGGCCCTGCACTTCTGATTGGCTGTTAATGGCAGGATCGGATTGGTCCGTTCAGGAGCATCTGATTGGCCATTAACAGGACATTCTCATTGGTTAACGGAGCTAGCGCTCCCAGATTGCTATTGGTGGAATAGTTAATAAGTTGCCTATATAAGGAAGGCTATAGCAGCCATCCAGTTTGAGCTGTCACACCATGTAAATAAAGAGTTTGAAGTTCACTGTTTCTACCGGCTCGTCTCCATTATTCGCACCCATGCTCCAGACTTAACAATCACTGGAAGCTTTTAAGAAGAGACTAGACTGCACTCTGTCAGAAATGGTGAAGGGTCTCCTGCTTGGGCAGGGGGTTGGGCTAGAAGACCTCCAAGGTCCCTTCCCTTCCAGTCCTTGGACTCTATGAGTTGGTAATCACAACTGGACAACATGAATTTGTATTGCACATATCCAGTGCAGATGGATAGATTTTAAAAAGCAAAAATGTGTTGAAGACATTAGAGACACTGTATTCTGGATTCCTTTTTTTTTAAATTGTTGTGGCTGTAATGTTTGAGAGCAAAGGTCTCGAATTGAAAGCTCTGGCTTTGGAATTCCCCAGCCTTGAGTAAGCTTTGTAAGTTCAGGTATTTCTCACACAATAACTGTTTTCTGTTTGCTAGCGCAAGATCAATTATAAAAATGATTGCAAAAAGGAAGAAAGGGAGAAACCAACCTCTGAGTTTTGCAAGCTTTGCTCTGTTAATTTATGCATGCAAGAGAGGGCCTTCAACCCCAAAACGTGTAGGGTGTTTTTTGAGCCACTTGCTCTCTCTCATGCACACTCTACTTCACAGAGTTGTTGGATAGAAAATGGGGAGGAGGAAACACTTGGAATACTGCCTTCTTTCCTGAACAAAAATGTGGAATAGAATAGAATAAAATTTTTAGAATAGAATACTTTATTGGCCAAATGTGATTGGACACACAAGGAATTTGTCTTGGTGCAAATGCTCTCAGTGCACATAAAAGAAAAGAGACATTTGTCAAGAGTCAAGAATCATCAGGTACAACACTTAATAATAGTCATAGGGTACAATAAGCAATCAAATCATACTAGGAAACAGTCAATACCATCAAACAAGCAAATGGATTACTATGGGTCATTTTCTCCATCCCATTTCATGCCCTTTTCATAGCTTCTGTATGGCCTCCATGGCAAGCATTTACTCAATTGATTTTCTCAGCTATTTCACTTAAATAAACTTGCAGGGGCATTGCTTAATTTAAGAAATTTAAGAAAGGTACGGTAAATTCTTCAGGAATCAGTTACGTATTGAATATAGTGTACAAACCCTTCCTCCCAAATGCCTTGGTTCAGTAACTAAGTTTGGTTGTTGATTTATTTACAATCCTGCCTTTATTATTTTTACATATAACACAAGGCAGCAAATATATCCAACACACCATCCTCCTCCTATTTATTTTTCCAAAACAACAACTGTCAAGTGCATGTGGGAGGGACTGTCACTGGTCCAAAGTTACCCAGCTGGCTTGAACCCAAATATTTTAAAAACATTGTTGGTTTCCTTTTTTTTTCTTTTTTTGGAAGGGAAATGAAAAGAAGGGAAAGAGGAAAGAAAGGGAAGGGGGAAAGAAAGAGAGAATAAAAGAGTGGGAGGGAGAAAAGGGAACGAAAGAAAAGGAGGAAGAAAAAAAAAGGCAGGCGCTCCTTAACTTACAGATAATTGTGATAAACTTATGTGAACATATACAGCACACATTTCACCACAGCCCAAACTGAGCCTAACAGTTACAGGTAGTCCTCAACTTACAACTGTTCGTTTAGTGGCCGTTTGAAATTACAACGGCACTGAAAAAAGTGTCTTTGTGACCATTTTTCACACTTATGACATTTGCAGCACCCCCGTGGTCATATGAGCAAAATCCAGGTGCTTGATTGTTTACTTTAACATAACAATTGCAATGATTCACTTAACAATTGAGACAAGAACAGCTGTAAAAACAGGGCAAAATGTCACTGAACAAAATGTCTCACTTAACAATGGACATTTTGGGCTCAACTGAGGTTATAAATTGAGGATTTCATGTAATAAGTCCCGAACAAGAGTAAGAAGATTTGTTTGTTGATGTTCTCACTTTTTTGCCTATTACACAAGCAGGCCTATCAAAGGAAAACTTCCCTCCTTGTTTTTGAAAACCACACGCACGACTTCAGCTCTATTTCCCATTTTTTCACCCCAATCTCCTGCCCTCCTCCCCCCCCCAGTTCCTAGGCTGGTTTTCTTGGGATTATCCAATACCTGAACAGGCCAAGGAGCACATGGTCAATTTAAAAGAAGGACTCATAAGGGGAAAAGTTACACTATTTAACTTTCTTGGCATCTGCAACAAAAACTACAGCGAAAGGCAACAGGCCTACACCTATAAAAATTACCTTACTTTTTCCAGCACTAGGAAAATCAGATTTTCAATTGCACTATTTTTCTAAGAAGGCCAAGTGCTAGTGATCCTATAGAAACATTTTTATTTATTTGATTTGTCAATTGCTTAAGATAATAGGTATAAGTACAAACATGAGTAAGAATACAGGAAATAGGTACGAATAAATGGGGACAATAGGACAGGGACGGTAGGCACGACGGTGCATTTATGGACACCCTTATGGACACCCTCTTAGGAATGGGGTGAGGTCAACAGAAGTTAGTTTGAGGGGAAAGGAGGGGGGGGTTGAGCAGGTGATAACAGAATCAGCTGGTGAGTTCCAGGCACTGACCACTCTGTTGCTGAAGTTATAATTTCTGCAATCCAGTTGGGAGTGGTTAACATTGAGCTTGTACCTGTTGTGTGCTCTTGTATTGTTACATACAACAGATATAACAACACTTTTTCAAATTTCACCAGAGAAATTATGATAAATTACCGTATATGATCTCCAGACTCTGGCGATTGTAGACTTGAAAGGGTTGGGTTAAAGCTGATGGATAGAATCAGGAAATGAATTCCATCTCGTAATTCATGGCTCTTGAATCTGTCAACCGACAAAGGAAAGAACCACTTTATAAGGTCATGCAATAACACGAGAGTTTTGACTGACTGCAGTTGTGAAAACAGTCCAAAATAGAATTATTATTATTTTTTTAAAAAAATCAAAACTACTCGAAACGCAGGAACAATATTTCATTTTAAGGCTATATCTGCCCAACAGGAGGACATATTCACCTTTAGCCAGACATCCGGCTATAGTATATACTTTCTTTTCTAACTTTCGCTATTTTCTCCTTCCCTTTCCCTTGCAAACCGTTTGCTCTCAAAACAATTCTGCACTGCTTGCTGACCCCATAACCATCGTCCTACCTGGATCTGGGCCCACAAGTAAGTCAGCCTAAGTTGTAAGCAAGCTGGGGCATCCGTGGGGAGATGTCGAAAGAGTCAAGATGGCACCTACGACCGCGGGATTGAAGCCTTGTGGGGGGGGGGGGTTGGGTGCTAGCATGACATGCCAGTCTTGGGGCAGGGGGGAGGTTTGAGGGCTGGAGTGACATGCCCAGAAGGGCACAGCTTTGATCCCATAAATCGTGGCCCGTTTTCACTTTCCCACCTGCTCTAACCCAAGCTCTAATTTGCAGCAAACTAGATAAATACTGGATATTCCAAATTACCCTGATGGAAGGCAGCTTTCCAACAGGTGTCCCCTAGGTCCCCTCTTTGCAAGTGCAGCACCTTACAGATTACAGATTAACAGAGTGGGAAGGGATCTTGTAGGTCATCTAGTCCCACCCCCCATCCCACCCAAGCAGGAGACTGTACGCCATTTCTGATAAATGGCAGTCCAATCTATTGGACGAAAGCTTCTTGGAAGGCCTCTTATGCCACATACACACACATTCCCAACCCCATCAGGCAGGCAGGCAGACGCGAGACCCCTTTTGGAAAGCAACCTCTGCCGGCGAGGATAGCGCAGAAGCGCCTGAAGCCGAGGATCCCGCGGCGCGCAGGCAAGAGCGCCCTCTGGCGCTCCTCCTCCTCCTCCCTCCCAGGTGCAGCGCTGCCGGCCACCCGAAAGCATCAAAGGGCCGGCCAAGCAGCCCACCACGCGCGAGAAAGGGACCCCCGCCGGCGCTCCCAACTTCCACCCCTGCAACAAGCTACCTTCGGCGCGGCTGCAGCCCAGCTCGGCTCCCCCTCCGGCCGCCGCGAGCCGCTCTCGGCGCTCGGCAGCGGCGGAGCCCCGGTGCGAAAGTGAAAGTTATACTTGGCATCGGCGCTGGATGTAGAAAGAGGCACGGTTTCTTGGAAACCATGTGCTTTCCCTCAAGTCAGGCTGCCAGGGCACAGTTGGCAGGACCGCGCGGCGGGGCGGGTGAGCCTAAGCTCGCTCCGACGAATCTGGAGAGAGAGAGAGAGAGAGAGAGAGAGAGAGAGAGAAATGATCTACAGAGATAGAAAGATCGAGGATGGATGCCTCATGGATGGATGGATGGATGGAGAGAGATAAATAGAAGATAGATAGGTAGATAAGCGCACCAATCGTGCCTACCGTTCCTGTCCTGTTGTTTCTTTTTATTTTTCTTATATGTATCCATCTCATGTATTCATAACTATGTTTATATATATTTATACCTGTTATCTTGTAAGCGATTGACAAATCTAATAAATAAATAAAATAAAATGAGACAGATGATAGATAGATAGATAGATAGATAGATAGATAGATAGATAGATAGATAGATAGATAGGCAGGCAGGCAGGCAGGCAGGCAGGCAGGCAGATAGAGGTAGAAAATAGATAGATAGACTGATAGATGATAGGTAGTAGATAGATGATGGATGGATAGGCAGACAGGCAGGCAGAGACAGACAGACAAACAGAAAGACAGACAGACAGATGGATAAGATAGATGATTAGATAGATGGGTTAGATAGAGTAGACAGACAGACAGATGCTAGTAGATAGGAATGATAGAGACAGATGCCAACTTTGGAGTCCCCTTTCTCATAGGATTGGAACTGACCTTGGAGACCATCAGATCCTAAAGCTAGATAAAGAGAACCCAATTGATAAAGACTTATTTCTTTACTGAATATTTGTTTCATTCACATTTATAAAACATAAAAGATTATTTATAAGAAATAAAGGCAGAGTAAAAAAGAAGCCTTTTTTTTAAAAAAAAATGGAGCCAATGATACGCCTCTGTGGACTGCTGAAGGAAGTATGGTGAACTGAAGATGGGTTTGAAAAAGAATGATACCGGTTTTTCTCTTACGAGCAGTTCCATTTTTCCCCCATATGTGATTTTCCTCCTGTTGAATTATATTTCTAGCTATCTGTTCACTGGCATTTTGCCATAGTGGAATTAAATCATCAACCATCACAACCTCTAAGGGTAAAATAATTTTTCTTAGACTAAAAATGGTAGTTTCTCTCTCACTATTTCGCAACTCATTACTGAATCACACCATGAAAAGTTATTGGAGAACACACCCAGGTATGAAAGGGGCTTTCTAGTTCTGTTTTGAGATGTCAACTGTCAGCAGGAAAAGCCATTCTTTGCAAGAGATTCATAATTGTGCATTTTAGCTGGCTGTGTATCCACTCCCCTGCAAATTAGAAATGTATTTATTTATTTATTTCAAATATTTAAATATCTTATACCGAGCTCTGTGGATTGTGAGGAATGAAAAAAGACATGGGAAGATGATCATGCATGCAATCTTACAAAATAGGATTGGAAGGGAATTTAGAGGTCTGCTAGTCCAATCCTTTTGCTTAAGACAGAAGACCTTATACCTCTCGTGATGAAGCACTCACAATTTCTGGAAGCACTGATTAATTGTTCTTACTGTCGGGAAAATTTCTCCTTAATTGTAGGTTGGATTTCTCTTTGATAAGTTTCTATTGGTTGCTTCTTGTCTTGCCCTCAGGTGCTTTGGAAAACAAATGGACTCCCTCTTCCCTTTGACAGCCCCTCAAACATTGGAAGACTGCTGTCATGTCTCTATGAAAGAGTGCAGGGGAGAACAACCAAGATTATAAGAGGACTGGAGGCTAAAACGTATGATGAACAGTTGCAGGAACTGGGCCTGGCTAGTCTAGGGAAGAGAAGGACCAGGGCAGACAGGAGAGCAATCTTCCAGTATCTGAGGGGCTGCCACAGAGAGGAGGAAGGGGTCAAGCTATTGTCCAAAGCACCTGAATGCCAGACAAGGAATCATGGATGGAAACTGAACAAGGAGAGATTCAACCTGGAAATAAGGAGAAATTTTCTGGCAGTGAGAACAATCAACCCATGGAACAGAAGTTGTTCTCGGAGGTTGTGGGAACTTTATCACTGGAGATTTTCAAAAAGAGATTGGATTGCCACCTGTCAGAAATGGTGTAGGATCTCCTGCTTGGGTAGGGGGTTGGACTGGATGACCTACAAGGTCCCTTCCAACTCTGTAAAACCACAACTCTGCAATTAGTGCGGTCCCAGCTGCCGAACCATCCAATGTCCCCAAGGACAAATCTAGAGAAACTTGTAAACAGCAAATGCCCATTTTGAAATCACTTACAGTTCTCATGTCATAATCATGTCAGGAGGAAGAGAGGATGCTTTATCTAAATTGGGGGGGGGGGAATCGCGCTGGCACCTTTTCAAAGTTGTACAAATACGAAATTGGGCAAACAACCACCGCTTGTGTCCTTCCCCTCTCGATCTCTGTTGAAAGCTGGAGAGCTATGAATTTCAACAAGAGGGAAGTGGTGCTAATGTGGCATGCGAGGAAGAAGAATGGTGCAACTCAAGAATCGAAGGAGGAACAGCTGGGGTGGGTGGAGGCTGCCTAGTGGCTAAAGGTGTATGTATATATAGATATATAGATATGGAAGGAGTTGCCTACTTCTCTCAGCAACTCCTAACTCACTAGCCATCTATGCAAATGGCCATCTGACCCGGTCTCCAAGATAAAGGATGGCAAAGCTTTATGGACTTTACAAGGGTTGAAGCTGGTTTGGTTTAATGTGGAAAAGATCTTTTTTATTTCAATGCAGGCAGAGAAGGCATCAAACTGGTTAAATCTTGGATCGGGGACAAACCCAGGCACCATATAGCAATAGCACTTAGACTTATCTATTGCCCCCTAATGCTTTACAGCCAATAGTCTGAGTCCTTATTTTTCTGACCTCGGAAGGATGGGAGGCTGAGTCAAACTTGACCTGACCAGGATGGAATTTCTGGCAGTGGCAGTTATTCTAACCACTGCATTCACCAGGGCTCCTAGTGATTGCTGTGTTCAAAGACTAGCAGCAGTCCTCCCTCCGGTCCGCCGCCAACGCGGGAGCGCCGAATGCTCCCATTGGTTGATGCCGTTTGACAGCCGGCTATAAAAGGGAGCTGTCAAACGGCATCAGCTGTCGCCGCCAGCTGGCTGTCAGATAGCCTCAGCAGCCGCGGCGACCCTTTATTCGCTAGAATAAAGTTGTTAGCCTTTAGCCTGGCTCCATCTCCCTTTGTAACCGCCGCTCTACAACACTGGTGACGAGGGCGGGATACAGCTAAGACGACCAGGCAGGAAATCGAGCCGAAGTCACAGCAAGAAAGAGCCGAAGCCGCTACGAGCTGATCGAGTCACTGCTGCTGACGCTCTTCAAAGAGTGCGAAATTTAAAAGCCCTCTCAGCTGAGGAGCCGAACGCCACTGACAGGCGCAGCCAGAAACGCTTTTCTAAAAGCGAAGACTCTATTTTTCCTCAGCTGAGGAAACCAACGCTGCCACTCTAATGGTCTCTAATCCGACATTCCCGCACTTCCAACTGGGGGCAGAAACATGGGAATTGTCGTGTCCGCAAAATGACGCCAGGAGTCGGTGATTTCATTCAATGCTCTTTATTTGGAAAACTGGAACCGAACCGGCGAAAGGAAAAAAGCCCGCGGCTTTTATTCTTTTCGCCGCGGCGGCCGCGGCCAATGGCAGCACTTCAAATCTCCCGCGCTCTGAACGAGCCAATCGCAGGAGATTCTTAACGAGCCAATCGGCGCGGCTCGCCTAACCAATTAGAAAGCCCTGCGCTTTGGCCAATCAAAGCGCGAGGATTTCGAGTATGTAAATGAGGACAGAACACCCCTCCCCTCTTGGTTCAGTCCTTACGTTGCGTAGTCACGTAGGTAGGCGGGGCTCCGTCTGGTCCTACTTGACCTGCGCAACTCAGTTGTAAGCGGGATCCCGGCCGGTTCGGTCGGGTTTTTGGTTGCTCTTGCTTCTGTGAGAACCGGCTGGTCGATCGGGCCGGTTCTTTCTCCGTGGCTCCCACCTGGGCCTTCCGGGTTGGTTGAGCTACGGGTTTCGCCGCTCCCGCTCGGTCTTTCCGGGTCGGTCGAGCTGGCTTGGCTGTTCTTTTCTGGCGAGGGGTCGCGATGGCTGCATCTCGGTAAGTACTGCTGGTTTATTTTTTCTTGTAATCGGTCACCCGGGTATTCCCTCCCCCCTTGGCTTGCGTTTTGGGAGGTGGGTTCGTTTGCTGTCCTAGACCTAAGTTGGTCGATGTGTTGTTTCCACGCTCGTCCGTCTGCCATTTGTAGCCGGTACGAGTGTGGGCCTGTTGCTTGGGTGATGACGGCTGGGATCCATAGGGGGTCTCCCGTCAGGTTTTTCGCATATACGAGGTCCCCGGGTGCGAACGTCTGGTATTTCGTGCTTGAGTCTGGGGGCCGCTCCGGGTTATACGTAGGGTGTAGCCTGTCGAGTGGGGACCTCAGCTTTCTACCCATTAGCAGTTCGGCTGGGCTTTTGTTGGTAGTGGTATTCGGGGTTATGTGTTGTGTAAAGAGAAGTCTGTTGATTTTTTCTTGGATCTCCCCGTGGTCCATTTTCCGGATGGTTTTTTTGGTAAATTGGACCATCCGTTCCGCCCTACCGTTCGCCGCCGGATGCGCCGGTGCTGTTAGTGCGTGGCGGATGCCCCTTTCCGCCAGGAATTTTTCGAACTCCAGGGAGGTAAACTGGGGCCCGTTGTCGGAGACGACGACGTCTGGGAGGCCGTGTGTTGCAAAGAGTTTGCAGAGTTCTTTGGTCACGGCCTCCGTGGTTGTTGTCTTCATGTTGCTTACCTCCAGCCAGTTGGAGTAAGCGTCAACTGTTATGAGGAAAGTGTGTCCATTTGTGGGCCCGGCGAAGTCTATATGGATTCTGGACCAGGGTCCCCTTGGGGTTTCCCACTCTAGGATGGGTGCTGTGGGTGGGCTGGGCCTAGTCTCCTGGCATCGCTGGCACCTAGCTACCCAGGCCTCTATCTGCTTGTCCATCCCTGGCCACCAAGCGTAACTTCTGGCCAGGGCTTTAGTTCTTACGATGCCAGGGTGCCCCTCGTGCAACATTTCCAAAACCTTCCCCTGTAGTTTGTCCGGAATGACCACCCTGTCACCCCATAAGATGCACCCTTTTAACAACGAGAGTTCTGTTTGGCGGTTCCGAAACGTCTTGACGGACTCGTCGTTGTCTTTTTCCGGCCACCCTCTTTCTACCCAATGCAAAACCCGCGCCAGACGCCTGTCTTTATTAGTTTCCCGGGCAATGTCTGACGCGGTTATGGGTAGGTTGGGTAGGGTCTCGATGCTGAGGGTGGTCGTCGTTGGTGCTGGGTCAGAGTCGGATTCCGGTAGCGGCGAGCGGCTTAATGCGTCCGCATGTGAGATCGTCTTACCCGGTCTGTGTATGAGTTCGTAGTTGTAGGCCGCCAGGAACTCGGACCACCTTGTCATTCGGGGAGACAGAATGTTCGGGGTGGCCCGGTTTCCTGCAAGGATGCCCAGCAACGGCTTGTGGTCCGTTATAATGGTGAAGGGCCGGCCGTAGAGATATTCGTGGAACCGTTTTATGGCGGCAACTATAGCCAGAGCCTCTTTGTCCAGTTGGCTATAGTTCCGCTCCGGTTTGGTGAGGGTCCTTGAAAAGAACGCGATGGGTGCTTCTTTTCTGTCAGGAAGGGTATGGCTGAGGACGGCGCCGACGCCGAAAGGTGATGCGTCGCAAGTGACGGCCAGAGGCAGGGTTTCGTTGAATTGTATGAGGATGGCGTCGGAGGTGAAGAGGTCTTTAGTTTTTTGGAAGGCGGCTTGCTCCCGTTTCCCCCAAGTCCAGGTCGCTGCCTTGTCCAGGAGCCTATGCAAAGGCTCCGCCGCCGTCGCCTTTTGGGGTAGGAAAACATTGTAAAAGTTCAGTAACCCCAAGAATGCTTGTAGTTCAGTTTTTGATTTAGGGGTGGGGGCCTCTTTGATGGCCTTGATTTTTTTACTTGTGGGGTGAATGCCGTGCCGGTCTAGGAGGTAGCCCAAGAATTCCACTCGTTCCGTGCACAGTTGGCATTTCTCCCTTTTTACTTTAAGTCCCGTTTCTTTAAATTTAGTTAGAACCTCTCTTAGTCGGCTTTCTAGTTCGGCTTGGTTGGGCGCCGACACTAGAACGTCATCGAAATAAGGTACCACCCCCTTGATACCTTGCAACAACCTTTCCATCAGGCTCTGAAATATACCTGGTGCCACGCTGACTCCGAATTGGAGTCGGTTGCATTTGAAAGCTCCCCGGTGGGTGACGATGGTCTGGGCTTCTGCCGTTTGCTCGTCGACCGGCAACTGTTGGTATGCCTGGGCGAGATCGAGCTTGGCGAAAACCCTGCCCCCTCCCAGTGAGTGCAGTAGGTGTTGCACTATTGGGACGGGGTAGGCGCTTTGTTGCAGCGCGCCATTTAGGGTGGCCTTATAGTCCCCACAGATTCTCACCGACCCGTCCGGCTTGATCGGGGTGACTATGGGGGTCTCCCACCGGGCGTGGTCTATGGGCTGCAATACCCCCTGTTTGACGAGCTTATCAATTTGCTCGTCTATTTTGGGTTTTAGGGCGAATGGCACCCGCCTAGGTTTCAGTCGTTTGGGGGGGACGTTAGGGTCTAGGTCGAACGAGATAAGGGGCCCCTGGTACTTGCCCAGGCTTCCGTCGAAGACTTCTTGGAACTCCTGGGCTAGTCGCTGTTCCCAACCGTCGTCGGCGACGTGGTTGACTCCCGTGAGAGTGATGTCGAGCGGGGCGAACCATTGCAGTCCCAGTAGGCTTGGGCGGTCGCAGTCGACGATCGTTAGGGGGAGTTGTTCGGTGCGCCCCTTATATGTTACGTTAAAGTTTTTGGTGCCGACTACCGGGATGCGGTTTCCCTGGTAGTCCTTTACAATAAGTCTTTGGCTGTCTACGTTCCTCCTTTGGAGGGTAGGCACCAACCGCTTTATCTCGTGCCATGCAATCATGGAGAGGTAGGACCCGGAGTCTACCTCCATTTTGCACGGCTGGCCCTCGATGTGTACCTCGACATGGATTTTCCGGGCGTCGTTGGTGATGGCGTGGCCGATGGTGACCGTCTGGTGGGTCTCCTCTCTCCGCCGGTTGTCGCCGCCTCGCGAGGATCGTCCGGTCCGGTCCCATCGGCTGTCCGAGTGGCGATCTCTGGGCCGGGGCGGTGAGCTTTCCCTTCTCCGGTCGTTCTGGTCCCATCGAGTTGGACTGCGGTTTTTCTTCAGGCGGCAAACCCGGGCGATGTGCCCCTTTTTGTCGCAATGCCGGCAGATGGAATCGAAAAACCGGCATTCCGACCTGGGGTGGTCGCCGCCGCAACCGGCACAGTTGGTCCTTGACTTACGACCTCTCCGGTTCCGTTGGTCGCGCCCAGTCTGAAGTCGATGTATGTCTTCTTCGTCTTCGGACGTGCTGGATGCAGAGTGGAAATCGCCCTGGTGTGTAGTTGTCTCGGTTTTTTGTTCGGTCGACCTCGCCGGGTTGTTGTTTCCACCGCGGTCCTTCGTGTCAGGTCTGCGCATGCTATCGGCGGAAGTACGGGTTGCTTCTGCGGCTGCGGCTGCGGTGAGGGCGTCTGCTAAACTGATGTCGCCCTTAGACATCAGCCGGCTCTGGAGCGCGGGGTCCCACAGACCGAGCACGATTCGGTCTCTCAGGATGTTGTTTAGGTTATCAAATTCGCAGAGCCCCCCTAGGCGCCGCAGCTCGGCGACGAAGTCACTCAATTTCTCACCCGCTCTCTGGTCTCGCCGGTAGAATTCGTTGCGCCGGATCAGGATGGGGACCTCGGGAGCGTAATGTCGCCGAAGGATAGGTTCAAGGACGTCCCAGTCCATGGCGGTTGCGTCGGCGGGCTTGGCCAACGCTTTGGCCATCTGGAAAACTTCGGTTCCGCAGTGGGTGAGGAAGACGGCGCGTTTTAGCGGGCCCGAGGCGTCCTTCATGCCGGTGCACTCGAGGTACATGCGGAAACGGTCGGAGAACGATTCCCAGTCTTCGGTGGCGGGGTTGAAGGGGGCGGGCGGTGCGATCTTCGCCATCTCGGTGCTTTGTCTGGCTTCCGTCGGACACGGGGTTCGGTTCAGGGTCTGGATCCCATCCTCGTCGCCAGTGTCGTGTCCGCGAAATGATGCCAGGAGTCAGTGATTTCATGCAATGCTCTTTATTTGGAAAACTGGAACCGAACCGGCGAAAGGAAAAAAGCCCGTGGCTTTTATTCCTTTCGCCGCGGCGGCCGCGGCCAATGGCAGCACTTCGAATCTCCTGCGCTCTGAACGAGCCAATCGCGGGAGATTCTTAACGAGCCAATCGGCGCGGCTCGCCTAACCAATTAGAAAGCCCCGCGCTTTGGCCAATCAAAGCGCGGGGATTTCGAGTATGTAAATGAGGACAGAACAGGAATCATATATGAATAGGTTTGAATGCTTTTTAAATGCCATTGAGCTAGATGAAGCCACGAATCTAAGGAAAAGCGCCTATTTTTTAAGTTTCTGTGGGGCCACAGTTTTTGACACAGCCTCTGCGCTAGTGTCCCCACGTTCTAGAAATGCTATTCCCTAGGATGAGTTAAGAGAAATCTTGTCAAATCACTACTCCCCCAGACCCTCTAAGATAGCCAGGAGACTGGCTTTTAGAAGAAGAACTCAGGCTGAAGGGGAGACTGTGAGTCAGTACATGGCAGCATTGGGATCTGCTGCCATACACTGCGGTTTTAGGGACTACCTTGAGGACATGCTGCTTGATCAAATTGTGGGAGGAGTAAGGGACCTAAAACTGCAAAGGAGGTTACTGGCTAAAAAAGACTTAACCCTAGCCTCAGCTATTGAGGAAGCTCAGGCTGCTGAATTGTCAGAATTATCAGCAGCTGAAATTCAGGGGAACACCCCTAAGCAAGGGCAGGCTACAGTCCACTATGATGAGGTCTCCCAAGAAGTGGAAAAAGAACCTCTGGAGGTAAACCGCCTCACGCGTCCAAGACCCCCCCCCCAGGGCCACCTAGGAAATATAACAATCAGACAGCCAAACAGCAAACCCCTTATATAAGCTGCGGGGGCAACCACCATAGATCAACCTGCAGATTCAGAAATGTTATCTGTCTGAACTGCCAGAAAAAAGGGCACATAGCCAGGGTTTGCCAAGCTGAGCAAGCCTCCATACAAAGACCTCAAGTTTCTGCCTCCTACCAAAGGCAAGTGGAACATTGTTACACTTGTTACCACGCAAACAACACCACCTCTAGGCCTAACAAATTAAGCATTTCTCTTTTTATAGAAGGTAAGCCCTGCCGAATGGAAGTAGACACCGGGTCAACCCTCTCCATCATTTCGTGGGCCTCCCTGAAGAAGTTGCTGCCTTCGCTCTCAAAAAAGAAACTGACCAACTGCCACCTGACTCTTCGGGATTACCAGGGGAAGACCATTCCAGTCCTGGGTAAGGGAAAATTCCTCATTCAATTCCAAAACTTTACGGGTCACTTGCCACTGGTGGTCGTAGATGGTGCCCTTCCTAGCTTGCTAGGATTAGATTGGTTTCCTGCCCTAGGCCTCAATGTTACGGGAATTCACTCTGTGGAAAATTCTGATGTAGATGCCCTTTTTAAGGACTACTCTGATGTTTTCAGTAGTGAACTAGGCTGCTATTCAGGTAGCCCCATATCTTTTGATGTGGGTCCACAAGCCACCCCAATTCGTTTGAAACTTCGGAGGGTACCTTTCGCCATTAGGCCTAAGTTAGATGCTGAATTGGATAAACTTATCAAACAGGGGGTACTAGAACAGGTAGACTTCGCCAAGTGGGAAACCCCCATAGTCACCCCTTTAAAAAAAGATGGCAGCGTGAGAATTTGCGCTGACTATAAGACGTCCCTCAACCGTTTCCTATAAATTAGCGCATACCCAGTACCTGTAATCCAACACCTGCTCCACTCTTTTGAGCCAGGCATAATTTTTGCAAAGTTAGACATGTCCCAGGCATACCAGCAATTTCCCGTTAACCAACACACTGCTGACCTACAAACTATAGTTACTCACAGGGGCGCATTTAGATGTAGACGTTTGCAATTTGGAGTTAGCGTAGCCCCTGGCATTTTCCAATCACTCATGGAAAGAATCCTCCAGGGCCTACCTGGGGTGGTTCCATACTTCAATGACATTTTAGTTTCTGCCACCAACAAAACACAACTTTTACTCAGAGTGAGATCTGTCCTTGACAGGTTTAGGCAAAACGGGCTTAAACTGAAAAAAGACAAATGCACCATTGCCACCAAACAGGTAGACTTCCTGGGTTATCGAATTGATGCATCTGGAATTCACCCCATAGAGAGTAAAGTTAGGGCTATTCACGAGGCACCCACTCCCTCTAACAAAACTGAATTGCAGGCCTTTTTGGGACTCCTTAATTTTTATGCTCCCTTTTTGCCTCACAAAGCCTCTGTAGCTGAACCCCTACATAGGGTCCTAGATCAGAAAGCCCCATGGCAATGGGGACAAAGGGAAGTCAATGCCTTCCAAGCAGTGAAGTCTCTCTTAACGTCAAACTCTGTGTTGGTTCAGTTTAACCCAAACCTGCCCCTAGTGTTAGCCTCTGATGCCTCACCCTTTGGTATAGGAGCTGTATTGAGCCATAGGCTCTCAAATGGATCAGAGGCACCCATTGCCTATTTTTCAAGAACTTTCTCCGCTGCTGAGAGGAACTATAGTCAGATCGATAAGGAGGCCTTAGCAGCTGTGGCCGCTGTAAAAAAATTCCATGAGTTCCTTTATGGCCATAGTTTTGAACTTGTAACTGATCACAAACCTCTATTAGGACTGCTAGCTGGGGATAAGCAAACCCCACAGGTGTTATCCCCGAGAATGACCAGATGGACTCTATTTCTGGCCGCCTACTCTTACACACTGGTACATCGCCCGGGGAAGACCCTGTGCCATGCTGATGCCCTTAGCAGATGCCCCCTGCCATCACCAGTCGAGGACCCAGCTCCCATCCACGCAATCTTCGACTGCAATGAACTTAACCTACCAGTCTCAGCTGGGGATATTGCTGCACACTCCAAGAGGGACTGTGTTATTTCCAAAGTCCTGGACTGGGTAGGGAGGGGGTGGCCTGACATTCAGTTCGCCCCTGAATTCATGCCATTTAAGACCCGCAGGCAGGAGCTTTCTTCACTACAGGGATGCCTGTTATGGGGGACAAGGGTGGTCATACCACCCACCTTGCAAGAACCAGTTCTAAGGGCACTGCACGAGGGTTACCCTGGCATCGTAAGGATGAAGGCCTTGGCCCGCAGCTACGTCTGGTGGCCAGGATTAGATGCCCGGATTGCCAGCTGGGTTAACACGTGCCAGCCCTGCCAGGCAACAAGAGCTGCCCCAACCAAGTGGGAAGATTCGGGGGCCCCTTGGGCCAGGCTGCATGTAGACCTGGCTGGTCCCATACAAGGGAGGACATTCCTGGTGGTTGTAGATTCATTCTCCAAATGGACTGAAGTAGCCTTGTTACCCTCCACCACAACGCTGGCTGTCACAAGGGCCTTGACCAGACTGTTTGCTACTCATGGACTTCCTGACACATTAGTTTCAGATAATGGCCCCCAGTTCAGCTCTAACGAGTTTGCCATCTTCACAGCTAATCTGGGCATCAGACACACTCTCACAGCCCCTTTTCACCCAGCAAGTAATGGAATGGCAGAAAGGGCTGTCAGGTCTGCCAAGGAAGTTCTGGCCAAGCTGGGCCAGGCAGACTGGCACGCCAAAGTAGCAACTTACCTACTCACACAACATGCCACCCCGTGCCCTTCCACCAACAAGTCCCCTGCTGAACTGTTAATGGGCAGGCGCCTCAGGACCACCCTGGACAGGTTGCACCCCCACTACGCTCCCAGCATGCCACTAGCCTCTGACAGCCATGCCAGGGAGTTCGCCCTGCAAGACCAGGTGTACGCCAGGAACTATGCGGGGCACCCCTTATGGCTGCCAGGGCAGATAGTCTTTGTTGCAGGACCCAGATCGTATAGAGTCCTTCTGGAAGATGGCTGAGTCTGGAGAAGGCACGTAGACCAGCTGAGGAGGTGTTGGAACAAGACTACCACCGAAATCCCGGTCTACCCACCGCCGGACGAGCCAGTCTACTTGCCACCAGCCAACCCGCCGAAGTACCCGGTCTACCTGCTGCCCGACAGCGCAACCAGCCGACCGCCGCGAGAAGACTCACCCGAGCAGTCGCCAGGGAGCAGTCCACGGATGGCCAGCGACCCTCTGCAGGTTCCAGTCACCGCCCGGGAGGAACAAGACGCACCAGCCGCCGCCAAGCCTCAGGAACCTCGGAGATCGGGCCGCGAGCGAAAGCAGCCATCATGGCTGCAAGACTACGCATGCTCGTGGCCAGGGGGAAGGAGTGCTATGTTCAAAGACTAGCAGCAGTCCTCCCTCCAGTCCGCCGCCAACGCGGGAGCGCTGAACGCTCCCATTGGTTGATGCCGTTTGACAGCCGGCTATAAAAGGGAGCTGTCAAACGGCATCACTGTCGCCGCCAGCTGGCTGTCAGATAGCCTCGGCAGCCGCGGCGACCCTTTATTCGCTAGAATAAAGTTGTTAGCCTTTAGCCTGGCTCCGTCTCCCTTTGTAACCGCCGTTCTACAACAGTGATGAAGAAATCAGAAGGGATCTGCTAGCACTGTTTCCAGCTGACAGATTTTGTTAAATGCCATAAGTTTTCATCGCACCCATGAGTTGAGCTACATCAATGTTTCTCAGCCTCAGGTGCTTGTTAGTCAATCATTTGCAGTATCACTCAATACTGAAAATCCAGATGTTTTGCCTGCAGAAGTTTATCAGTTCAATAACTAGCATCTCTAACTAAAAAGATTAGATAACAAGAGATCAGAAGGCACCAATAAAGAGAATAGCTGTAGCTCAGGGTTGAAATGAGGAGCCCTCGATGTTCTCTGAGCTTCGTTTTTTTGCAGATGTTTCATTACCCAACTAGGTAATGAATCACACAGCACTGATGGTATTACCTGGGTGGATAATGAAACACCTGTAAGAACACAACACAACAAGGACATGACAGTTCAATCCCAAGCCATAATTAATCTTGGGAGCATTTTTTCCAATACACAAGGCAAAAACATGAGAATTGAACACAAACAACTTTAAAAAAAACACTGACCAATTTCAAGAGCAGAGAAGCTGAGCAGACAGTTGGGTGGAGTTTTTGTCACAGAAGTCCAGTGAAATCCCCCCCCTCACTTAAATTCTTGCACATATTTAACTAAGAAGTGGTCAAAGTACAGGTATAAATGGAAGGCAATTCTCCGTCGAACTGCTGCGAGCATCCAGAGAGTGGGAGGTGCTCCAGTCTTGTGTCATACAGGCTGAGCTATAATTGGAGGAACGCCCTCCTCCTGCACATGACTCCTGCAGGCGTTCCCCCAGTTTTAGCTCAGCCTTCGACAGACAGGCAGCTAATAATTCCGTATCTTGGCTGTTGCAGATTGCTCTTTTAGTGTTCTGGTATCAGGTTTGAATTTCCTTTAATCCTTGTCCCTTGCCTTTGGTGCGGTCCCAAATTTTTTGTTAAGCGAGTTTTTTGCCGTTCGGGGGGAGTTAGGGGGAGTCGGAGCCTTTTGCCCCCCCCTCCTCCTCTCCCTCTGCCAGCCTTTAAGTTGCGCTCCCAGGAGCAGCCCTTCATTTAGCTTTCTTTCTTTTTTTGTTGCGTCTTCCCCCCAACCAACACAATCAGAAGAAGCTCTGCTTCTTCTCCCAGCTCTTCCTTTCTTGCCTTTTCCCGTTTAAGAGCTGGTGCATCCCTGGCCTAGTAGCGCCATTACAGGCGGCCATTTTAGGCGTGCCTCGTGGTCGGTGCCATTTTGTCTACTCATTTAAAGTTGCGTGGTGCTGGTAGGCCCACAGCGTGAAAGGGCACATGGAGCCTGATTTTACTGGGGATACTGTGGCTCCGGGCCCCGTCATTCACCGCTACCTTCCTGTGCCTAGTTGGTTCTGTTTTGATTGCCCGCAACTCATCCAGGGATGCAGGCACGTACCTTCCAAGTTCGCTGGGAGGCTGCCTTAGGAGGCCTGCTCAACCCCTCCCTTTTTGTCTCTGCATATCTCAATTATATATATATATATGGGGTTATTTTTCCTTTCTCTGGCCTCAGCGTTGGATTTGGTTTCCCCTTTGCAGCTGTTATTTAGCTAATTACTTATTGAGTTTTTTTCCTCAATTTAGTTACCTTCGGGCTCTGGCCCCTTTAAAAAAAAACCAAAATAAATAATAAAATATTTTAAATACTAGAATAGAAGATTGCTTTGATTATTCCTGTCCAGGTACTAGTAGGCAGATAGTTAAGGGGGTTTTTTTCCCCTCTCTTTTCCAAAAGGGGGACGTGGCCCAACTTCAGGAAAACCGGCTAAAGCGATAGGCCGAACTCCTTGGCGCACCAACTGCCTCTCTGATATTCTTAGTATCATGGCAGAGGGAAATCCGAGTGGGCCTTCCTTAAAGGCCAAGTCCAAGACCCACTATTTGCGTGCAAAGGACAAGGATTCCTCCAGTGCCTCTCAAAAGGATGCCTTGAGGCGTCATAAGGCTCTGGAAAAAGAATTTAGCAAACGTTCAAGGGACTCGCCTGCTGTAGCCCTGGCTCCCCCCCTCCTTTTGTGCATTCTCCCCCGCCCGGACAGTCTTCCCCCTCCAGGTGTAGCTCAACACGGAGTCTCCATTCTCCTTGTGCTCCCGAGGCCACTTTTACACCAACCGCAGCGGGCCTACGCCAGGACCCGGTTTCTTCTGTTATCCCAGCCAATATCAAGGAGTGGATGCAGCTCGCCATCCGTCAAGGGATCGCTGAAGGCATGCAGCAACTCTCAAGGTCAGAGCCTCAGGGAATGACACCCGGAATTACAACTGCGCCTACTAGACCAATCGCCGGGTCGACTTCCCAGCAGGGACAGGTACCTCTCCAATTTGAAGTTCCATGTCTGGAGGGTGTGGAAGCCCTGGTGGAGGAGGAAGGGGACTTTCAGTCTGTAGAAGAGGAAGATAGTTCTGTTAGAGGGTCACTTCATTATTCAGAACCCTTATTTACACTAGACCCTATGGAGGAGGAAATGTCTGAAGACGAAGGCATTTCCCCTGAGCAACCGACTATGGTGGGCCTGTTCAAACCTCAGTTGTTTAAATCTTTATTATTTAAAGCAAAAAACATTTCAGGTCTTCTTTCTCCGTCTGCTTCTGAGCCACCTCCAGCTCCCCCGGGGGGTCAAGAAGACTCCATATTCACTCATCCGATCGTTGAGACTGAGGTAATTCCTCCCCCCCTCCCCCCGATATTCTACAATCTCGTAGCAAGACAACTGGCATCGACAGGCCCCTCTCCTGCCCCTTCTAACCAAGATAAGAGGCTGTTCAATCTCGATCCAGAGTTTTCAGCCTTGCTGGCTACTCCAGAGGTAGACGACCCTATTATTAGATTGGCTTCTTCTTCTTCCAATCCCACTGATGCCCTGGAGGTGCTTAAACCGGAGGATAAGCGTATGAATTGGCGCTCCGGCGGGCGCATCAGTCAGATGGCTGGGCCATAAAGTCAGCCACAGCTGCCTTCTTTTTTACCTGCTCTTCCATAAGGTGGCTTAAACAACTAAAGCAGCATGTCCCCGCTTCCAACACCAGAGCCCTGCAGGACATCGCCAAACTCATGACCGCGGTTGAATTTGCAGCCGATGCCACCGTTCACTCCGTGAAGTTCTCGGCCCAGGACATTTCCTCACACGTGGCTGCCCATCGGCTGCTCTGGCTCCGTCAATGGCACGCAGATGTCAGAAATAAATCCAAGCTAACCTCAGCTCCCATCTCGGGAGGGAAGCTTTTCGGCCCTGCCTTAGACCCGTTATTAATGGAGACGCGTAATAAGAAGAAATTTCTACTGTCCCTTTTTCGTAAACCAGAAGCCAGAGGATCCCAGCCATTTCGGAGGGGCTTCTTTCATCCCTTCGGCCAACATGCCTTCTCCCCTAGATATCAGGCCTCGTCGTCCTTTCGGCCGGCCTACCAAGACAGAAGCGACTCAGGTGATAGAGGCAGGAGGGGAGGAAGCTACAGGAGGCCCTTCAGAGGTCCAGGAAATAAGGCGTCCCCGAGACCCAGATAGATCTCCCGCCTCCTATCCCATTGGCGGGCGCCTTAGGCACTTTGCTCACAGTGGGAAACATCCACTTCGGATATTTGGGTCAGAGACACCGTTAAATTTGGTCTTTCTCTCCAGTTTCATTCTTCACCACTGGATCATTTTATGGTTTCTCCCCTCTCCAGGGACCCGACCAAGCGGGAGCTCATGTCATCAGCCATCAAACATCTCGCAGATATTAGGGCGATCCAGCCCGTACCTGCCTCACAGCGGGGTGAGGGGTTCTACTCCCTCCTCTTTCTAGTCCCTAAACATTCTGGAGGCTGGAGACCCATTTTGGATTTGAAGAGGCTCAATCGGTATATTGTCCGACATAAATTTAAAATGCATACCCTTCAATCCATTTTGCAGAGCATCAGAGAGGGAGACTGGATGACTTCAGTAGACCTATCCGAGGCTTATCTCCCTATCCCTATCCTTCCCTCGCATTCAAAATACTTGAGGTTTTGTTACAATAATCAGCATTTTCAGTATGTGGCCCTTCCCTTTGGCCTTGTTTCAGCCCCTCGGACATTTACTAAAGTACTAGCAGCTCTAGCAGCTCACCTCAGACATTTTCCAATCCGGCTTCATTGTTACCTTGATGACATTTTGATTGTTTCGCCCAGCCAAACTCAAGCTACACGTGACACTGCCACCACCCTTTCGGTGCTGCAAGCGCACAGCTTCCTTGTTTACTGGGAAAAGAGTCAACTTGTCCCTTCCACCCGTATTGCCCATTTAGGAGCTGTCATTGATTCGGTGATGGAGAAGGTTTTCCTTTGTCACGATAGATTTGATAGCATACGAGCTTCTATCAAGACCATTAGGCGATCTGGTAAAGCCTCTTTACTTGATTTATCCAAGCTACTGGGGAGACTTGTTTCCTGTATATCTATTATTCCATGGGCACGTTTGCATTCTAGATCGTTGCAGTGGTTCCTTCTGCCGTATCAACGCTCAGGTCAGAGCAACTCCAACTTCGTGGTGAAGGTCCCTCCAAGAGTCCTCACCTCTCTTCTATGGTGGACCAGACCTTCTATCAACAGGGGCCATCTGTTCAAGGAACCTCCAAGAGTCACGCTCACTACAGATGCAAGTCTCTCTGGATGGGGAGCCCATCTGCACTCCCTTTCAGCCCAGGGCGTATGGTCGGCCGCCGAGCAACGTTGCAGCATCAATTGGCTGGAGCTCCACGCGGTGTACTTGGCCCTGAAGGCTTTCCTCCCTCAGGTACAAAGGAATCACATACTGGTTCTAACCAGCAACACCACAACCAAGGCGCACATCAATCGTCAAGGGGGCACTCATTCTCTTCGTCTCATGTGAGAGGCAGAGCGGTTATGTCGATGGTCCGAAACACACCTTCTATCCATCAGAGCGGAACACATTTCGGGAGTCTCCAATGTTTGAGCAGATTGGCTCAGCAGAGCCGCGTTGGACCAAGCGGAATGGCGCCTTCATCCTCTTCTGTTCAAGCAGGCAGCAAAGATCTTTGGCCTGCCTCTGATAGACCTGTTTGCTTCTCCGCACAATGCCCAGACACCAAGATTTTTCTCTCGCTACCCCACCAACGGAGCGGAGAATTACGATGCCCTGCGTTGCCCTTGGCCTCCCGGTCTTCTGTATGCCTTTCCCCCTCTTCCCTTGATCCCAAGGGTGATTCGGAAATTGGTTCTGGAGAGGGCAGAGATTCTCCTAGTGGCTCCGTATTGGCCCAGGAGACCGTGGTTCGCAGACCTTCATGATCTGTCGGTGTCCCCACCATGGAGGATTCCACAGGACAAGATCTCCCTGTCCCAGGGCCCTCTCCTCCATCCGGATCTGCAGTGGCTTCAATTGGCCGTCTGGAGATTGAGCAGGAAAAGCTAAGATCGGAGGGTCTATCGACCCAGGTCATCACTACCATCATGGCAGCGAGGCGCCCTTCCACCACTCGCATTTACAATGCAACCTGGGACTGCTTTTCCAAATGGTGTTGTCAATCTTCTATTGACCTGCTCTCTCCTTCCATTGCGCAGGTTCTGGCCTTTCTGCAAGATGGCCTAGACAGGGGTCTTTCCCCTAACACTCTGAGAAGACAGGTTTCGGCCCTTTCGACGGTGGTTTCCGGCGACTCATCTATGCCACTATCCCACCATCCTCGTATCAGAGCCTTTCTTAAGGGGGCTTCTAACTTGCGCCCCCCAATGGTTCACAGATACCCGACTTGGGACCTTAATAAAATCCTTATGGCGCTGACCAAACCTCCCTTTGAGCCTCTCAGGGAAACATCCCTTCAGTATCTCACCCTTAAAGTGGTCTTCCTTGTAGCAATAACTTCAGCTAGAAGGATATCTGAAATTGCAGCTCTATCCGTCAGAAGAGACCTGTGCGTTTTCCATCCTGATCGAGTGATTTTATGGCCTGATCCTGTCTTTATGCCTAAAATCAATTCGGCCTTTCACAGAGCACAGGAATTGGTCCTGCCTAATTTTTGTCCAAAGCCCGTGCGGGAGAAGGAACAATGGCACACTCTCGATGTGCGCAGAGCGCTCCGGATATACATCCACCGAACTCAGCCTACAGAAAGTCTGAGTCTCTTTTCCTCTCTGTTCTGTCCTTAATTTGAATACTTGAAATCCCCGCGCTTTGATTGGCTAAAGCGCGGGGATTTCTGATTGGCCAGGCGAGCCGCGCTTATTGGTCCGATTGAGGTCTCCCGCGATTGGCTCGCTCCAAGAGTGGGGGACTTGAATCGTTGCCATTGGCCGCGGCCGCCGCAGCGAAAAGGATAAAAGCCGTGGGCTTTTTCCTTTTCGCCGGTTCGGTTCACAACTATTAAATAAAGAGCTTGAAACTTAGTCACCGACTCCTGGCTTCTTTTGCGGACACGACACTGGCGACGAAGGTGGGATCCCGACCCTGAACTGAACCCCGTGTCCAACAAGAGCCAGTTTCAGCACGGAGATGGCGAAAATCGCACCGCCCGCCCCCTTCAACCCCGCCACCGAGGACTGGGAATCGTTCTCAGACCGTTTCTGCATGTACCTCGAGTGCACCGGAATGAAGGACGCCCCGGGCCCGCTAAAACGCGCCGTCTTCCTCACACATTGCGGAACCGAGGTCTTTCAGATGGCCAAGGCATTGGCCAAGCCGGCAGACGCAACCGCCATGGACTGGGACGTCCTCGAACCTATCCTGCGGCGCCATTACGCCCCCGAGGTCCCCATCCTAATCCGGCGCAACGAATTTTACCGCCGAGATCAGAAACCAGGCGAAAAACTGAGCGATTTCGTCGCCGAGTTGCGGCGCCTAGGAGGACTCTGTGAGTTTAAAGGTCTGAACAGCCTCCTAAGAGACCGATTCGTACTCGGCCTATGGGACTCTACCCTCCAGAGCCGGCTTATGGCCAAAGGCGACATCAGCCTAGCAGACGCCCTCACTGCAGCCGCAGCCGCAGAAGCAACCCGCACTTCCACTGACAGCATGCGAAAACCAGACGCGAAGAGCGGAAACAACAACCCGGCAAGGTCGGCCGACCCAAAAAACGAATCAACCGCACACTACGGAGAATTCCAGTATACGTCCAGCACGTCAGAAGACGAGGAGGACATACATCGCGTGCAGACGGGCCGCGGCGACCAGCGGAACCGAAGAAGTCGCAGGTCGAGGACCAACTGTGCCGGGTGCGGCGGCGACCACCCCAGATCAGAATGCCGATTTTTTGACTCTATCTGTAGGCATTGTGAAAGACGGGGACACATCGCTCGAGTTTGCCACCAAAAGAAGACCCGCAGCCCGCCCAGATGGGAACATCACGACCGAAAGAAGGAAAGTCCCCTGCCCAGGACCAGAGATCGCCAATCGGATGGTCGGTGGGACCGAATCCAACGATCTTCAAGAGGCGGCGACAGTCGGCGAAAGGAAGATACCCACCAGACGGTGACCATTGGCCACGCCATCTCCGACGGCGCCAGAAAGGTACACGTAGAAGTCCATATCGAGGGCCAACCATGCAAGATGGAGGTGGACTCCGGGTCCTACCTCTCCATGATTGCATGGCACGAGATTAAACGGCTAGTGCCCACCCTCCATAAGAGGAACATTAATGCCCAAAAAATCATTATAAAAGACTACCAGGGAAACCACGTCCCGGTAGTGGGCACCAAGAACTTTAATGTAACTTACAAAGGCCGCACCGAACAATTCCCACTCACAATCGTCGATCGCGACCGCCCAAGCCTGCTGGGCCTACAATGGTTCGCCCCGCTTGACATCGCGCTGACAGGAGTCAACCACGTCGTCGACGATGGCTGGGAACAGCGGCTAACCCAGGAGTTCCGGGAGGTCTTCGACGGAAGCCTGGGCAAGTACCAGGGGCCCCTTATCTCATTCGACCTAGACCCTAGGGTTTCCCCCAAGCGGCTAAAACCTAGGAGGGTACCATTCGCCCTAAAACCTAAAATTGACGAGCAGCTCGACAAGCTCGTCAAACAGGGGGTGTTGCAGCCGATAGACCATGTCCGATGGGAGACCCCTATAGTGACCCCAGTCAAGCCAGACGGGTCCGTGAGAATTTGTGGGGACTATAAGGCCACCCTGAATGGCGCGTTGCAACAAAGCGCCTACCCCGTCCCAATCGTGCAACACCTACTGCACTCACTGGGAGGGGGCAAGGTCTTTGCCAAGCTCGATCTCGCCCAGGCATATCAGCAGTTACCGGTCGACGAAAAAACAGCGGAAGCCCAGACCATCGTTACCCATCGGGGGGCATTCAAATGTAACCGGCTCCAGTTCGGAGTCAGCGTGGCACCAGGCATCTTTCAGAGCCTGATGGAACGTTTACTACAGGGCATCAAGGGGGTGGTGCCCTATTTTGATGACGTATTAGTGGCGGCGCCAAACGAAGCCGAATTAGAAAACCGACTCAGGGAGGTCTAAACAAAATTTAAAGTAACGGGACTCAAAGTAAAACGAGAAAAATGCCAACTATGCACAGAGCGAGTGGAATTCTTGTGCTACCTTCTAGACCGGCATGGCATTCACCCTACAATTAAAAAAGTGAAAGCCATCAAAGAAGCCCCCGCCCCAAAGTCTAAAACGGAACTACAGGCTTTCTTAGGCTTGCTGAATTTTTATAATGTTTTCCTACCCCAAAAGGCTACGGCGGCGGAGCCTCTGCATAGGCTCCTGGATAAGGCGGCAACTTGGACTTGGGGGAGACGAGAGCAAGCCGCCTTTCAAAAAACCAAAGACCTCCTCACCTCCGATGCTGTCCTGATTCAATTCAGCGAAACCTTGCCCTTGGTTGTAACTTGCGACGCATCACCTTTCGGCGTCGGCGCTGTCCTCAGCCATACTCTCCCCGACAAAAGAGAAGCACCCATCGCTTTCTTTTCCAGGACTCTAACTAAACCGGAGCGGAACTATAGCCAGCTGGACAAAGAAGCTTTGGCTATAATTGCCGCCGTTAAGCGATACCACGAATACCTGTATGGCCGCCCGTTTACCATTGTGACAGATCACAAGCCGTTGCTGGGCATCCTCGCAGGAAACCGAGCCACCCCGAACATTTTATCACCCCGGATGACAAGGTGGTCCGAGTTCCTGGCAGCCTACAGCTACGAACTATTGCACAAGCCAGGTAAGAAAATTTCGCACGCGGACGCTTTAAGCCGCTCGCCTTTACCAGACTCTGACCCTGACCCAGCACCAACAACAAACACCCTTAGCATCGAAAACTTGCCCAACCTACCCATTACCGCGTCAGACATTGCCAGGGAAACTATCAAGGACAGGCGTCTGGCGCGAATTTTACATTGGGTGGAAAAAGGCTGGCCGGAAAGGGACAGTGACGAATCCGTTAAGATATTCAGAAACCGCCAGACTGAACTTTCACTACTCAAGGGATGTATTTTGTGGGGTGACAGGGTGGTCATCCCGGACAGGTTGCAAGGGAGGGTCTTAGAGATGCTGCACGAAGGGCATCCTGGCATCGTCAGAACTAAAGCCCTGGCCAGGAGTTACGCTTGGTGGCCAGGGATGGACAAGCAGATAGAGGCATGGGTAGCCAAATGCCAACGATGCCAGGAGACCAGACCCAGCCCACCCGCAGCACCCATCCTGGACTGGGAAACACCAAGGGGACCCTGGTCCAGAATCCATTTAGACTTTGCCGGTCCCACGAATGGACATACCTTTCTGATCACAGTTGACGCTTACTCTAACTGGTTGGAGGTAAGCGACATGAAATCCACTACAACGGAGGCCGTTATTAAAGAACTTTGCAAACTCTTTTCCACACACGGCCTCCCAGACGTCGTCGTCTCAGACAACGGGCCCCAGTTTACTTCCCTCGATTTCGAGAGGTTCCTGGCGGAGAGGGGCATCCGCCACGCATTAACAGCACCGGCGCATCCGGCGGCGAACGGTAGGGCGGAACGGATGGTCCAATTTACCAAAAAAACCATCCGGAAAATGGACCACGGGGAGATCAATGACAAAATCAATAAACTCCTCTTTATACAACACATCACCCCGAACACCACTACCAACAAAAGCCCAGCCGAGTTGTTAATGGGTAGGAAGCTGAGGTCCCCGCTCGACAGGTTACACCCAACATATAACCCGGAGCGACCCCCAGACTCCAGTACAAAATACCGGACCTTTGCCCCCGGTGACTTAGTGTACGCAAAAAATCTGACGGGGGACCCCCTATGGATCCCAGCCGTCATCACTCAAATCACAGGTCCACGGTCGTACCGGCTCCAAACCACCGATGGGCGAGCCTGGAAACGACACATAGACCAGCTCAGGTCACGAACTGCAACAGACCTCAACCCCCAAAACACGAACCAAGGGGGGAGGGAATACCCGAATAAACAAACGCAAGAAAAAATAAACCAGCAGTACTTACCGGAACGCAGCCATCGCGAGTCCCCACCGGAGAAGAACCACCCAGCCAGCTCTACCGACTCGGAGAAGCCAAGCGGGAGCGGCGAAACCCGTAGCTCAACCAACCCGGAAGGCCCAGGTGGGAGCCACGGAGAAGGAACCGGCCCGATCATCCAGCCGGTTCGCACAGAAGAGGGAGCAGCCAAGAACATGACCGCTCCGGCCGAAATCCAGCTTGCAACTGAGTTGCGCAGGTCAAGTAGGACTAGATGGAGCCCCGCCTACCTACGTGACTACGCAACGTGATGGACTATACCAAGAGGGGAGGGGTGTTCTGTCCTTAATTTGAATACTTGAAATCCCTGCGCTTTGATTGGCTAAAGCGCGGGGATTTCTGATTGGCCAGGCGAGCCGCGCTTATTGGTCCGATTGAGGTCTCCCGCGATTGGCTCGCTCCAAGAGCGGGGGACTTGAATCGCTGCCATTGGCTGCGGCCGCCGCAGCGAAAAGGATAAAAGCCGCGGGCTTTTTCCTTTTCGCCGGTTTGGTTCACAACTATTAAATAAAGAGCTTGAAACTTAGTCACCGACTCCTGGCTTCTTTTGCGGACACGACACTCTCCTTTCAGCCAAAGACAATGGGATGCAAAGTCTCCCCGTCTACTGTAGGTCGCTGGATTAGGGCTACCATTTCTAAAGGCCTATCTGGCTCAAGTCTTACTGGTTCCTAGTGGGGTGACTGCCCACTCTACCAGGAGTGCGGCTACTTCAGTAGCCTGGGCTACTCAAGCTTCCATTCATGACATTTGTAGGGCGGCTACTTGAGCCTCTCCATCTCCATTTATCCAACACTATAAAATTGACACTTATGCCTCCGCTGAGGCCTCCTTCGGTAGGCGAGTTCTTCAACAGGTGGTGAGAGTGTCAGAGGAAATTCCGGCCCAGACGGAATCCCGCCCGTAGGACAGCATGATTTGGTATGTCCCACTCTCTGGATGCTCGCAGCAGTTCGACGGAGAATGGGCGTTGGTTCTTACCTGATATGCCTCTTCTTGTTGAACTGTGTAGAGCATCCAGCCCCACCCTTTTTATTCCGTCTGGTAGGGCATTCTGTTTTGGCCAGTGATACTGTTTATTGTTGTTGCGAGTTATTTTTTTCCAGTTCCGTTGGAGGATTGTTATTGTCCTCTCGTCTTCGTAAAACTGGGGGAACGCCTGCAGGAGTCACGTGGAGGAGGAGGGCGTTCCTCCAATTATAGCTCAGCCTGTATGACACGAGACTGGAGCACCTCCCACTCTCTGGATGCTCTACGCAGTTCAACGAGAAGAGGCGTATCAGGTAAGAACCAACGCCCATTTGCATTGTGAAGCAATGTATGTGTGTGTGAAACACTGCACCAAATGGCAGAGCTTGCATTATGATATACACAGCATGTTTCATAATGTTGGCGTCATCATGGCTAGGAATTGGAAGGGGCCTTGGAGGTCTTTTAGTCTAACCCCCTGTTCAAGAAGGAGACTCTATAACATTTTGGACAAATGGCTGTCCAGTCTCCTCTTGGAAACCACCAGTGATGGAGCACTGAAGGCAAGTTGTTCCACCGATTAATTGTTCTTGCTGACAGGAAATTATTCCTTCATTCTAGTTTGCTTCTCTCCTTGATTAATTTCCATCCATGGCTTCTTGTCCTGCCTTCTGGTGCTTTAGAGAATAGCTTGACCTTCTCTTCTTTGTGGCAGCCCTTCAAATATTGGAGCACTGCTATCATGTTGGCCCTAGTTCTTTTTTTCATTAAACTAGCCAAACCCAGTTCCCGCAACCGTTTATCGTATGTTTTAGCCTCCAGTCCCCTAATCATCTTTGTTATTCTTCCCTGCACTCTTTTTAGAGTCTCAACATCTTTTTTACAATATGGTGACCAAATGCTTCTATCCCAGGGCAGGAGCTCTTTTGAATTCTGCTGTATAGTGCAGTGTTGGTGCGGCAATTCAATGTGTGGAGGGTGAAGGATGCGTGTTTGTGTTTATTTTCATGGTCATGATGTGCACTGAAGATGGTGTTTGATTTCGTTGTACAAGGTGCAATGACAGTAAAGTAAAAAGTAAAAAGTAAAGTACAAAACTGGATGCAGTATTCCAAGTGTGGTCTTAACTAAGGTTTTATAAAACGGGAGAAAGAGACAAGGAACCAGTTTCTTTCTTCTCTATTTTAAAACATTTTCAAACTCATGTATAGACCGTGGCTTTTCAGATGCAGAAGCTGAACCAGAAAGGGGAACAATGAGAATTGTGTCTTGGGAGAAGACAACCAAAATATTGTTTTGACGGCTGGGCCTGCCACCATGTGGCTGGTGAATAGAAAAGTATTCAGACCCGTAAATGGATGTAAAAATATTTTTAGCAGCTTGCAAACCCCAAATAGATGCAGTATCATAATTCTGCAGAGGGAAAAAGAGAGAAAGAGCAGGAAGGAAAGAAAAATAATAGATGATTCAGGACATACCAGTTGTCAAAGCGTTAGTTAGGAATTCTAAATTTAAATATTAAGCCTTGGTTTAGTCAAGAACATGTTGATGCTGAGACTAGCTTAACCTAGCTCAGGGATAATGGGATTTATAGAGATAAAAGAATTGGCTGTTCAAAGGGGCAAATGATGCCATATACTGTATGCCCTTCGTGACAATGGTGTAGTTTGCATCTGATCTTATGTTTTTGCGAGAAGAGGCTCAATCTGCTCCTTATACTAAAGGACAAAAAAAATCTACTGGGTCAATTTTGTCTCTCTTTTATCGATTGGCAATATAATTCAATGTCATAGCTGACTGGGGAATTCTTGGAACTGACCAAGAATTAGTGACCAAGCTTGGAGACCTCCTGCTCTAGAGAATTCTTAGAAATTAGCCCAAGCGGGTGAGAGAAATAATTCTGCTGCCTTCTGATATTTTATAGCTCACCTAAAAAAATAAACAATAATGCTAGGGATTTGGGTTGAGTCTTATTTAGCTATGATTCCCATCTGCCCTTGTGTGAAATCCAGATAATTTTTTTTTCATTGCATTTTCTATCTCCATAAGAGCTTCAAACACTTTTTCTGGCTATTGGAAAACGATAGATTTGGGGTCTCTTTAGATTTCCAACAGGCTTGGATTTCTGAACAGTGGGAATAGTTATTTTTATTTACTCACATTGATCACTCTCTATAAATCCCCAAGCATTAGAGGCAAGTAATTTTCAACAGATTCCAAATGTTCTCCACAGGAAAACACGTGGACTTCAACTCCCACAATTCCCAAACCAGCCATAATCCATTATTTGAATTATAATGCCAATTGATAAGAGAGACAAAATTGACCCATTTTCTTTCTTTAGTATAAGGAGCAGATTGTCCACTGGGCATTTTTAATGGAGATCATTTCTGCAATGGAATCATGATGCATTGTTGGGATATTGTTTATATGTCTTCTGACTGAGATGCCAGTGATAGGTTCACAAACAAAATAGCCAGAAACTGTATGGAAAGTTTTCAAGGACATTACTTCTACCCACTCTTCCTGCTTGCTCTAACCCGGGGTCCCCAAACTTGGCAACTTTAAGACTTGTGGACTTCAATTCCCAGAATTCTCAGAGAATTCTGGAAGTTGAAGTCCACAAGTCTTAAAGTTGCCAAGTTTGGAGACCTCTGCTCTTACCCAGTCTTACAGGGTTTTGACTGTTACTTTGCAACTCCCCTGAGACAGATTCTGAATATATCACACCATATACTGTACCATTCTGGACAAACAGCTGAAATGCTTGGACTGAAATTACTTCTGCACAAGAAGCAACAGTTGGAAAATAATTTAAGAGACATCCAATCTGGAATGAAGGAGAAACTTCCCAACAGTGGGAACAATAAACCAGTGGAACGGCTTGCCTTCAGAAATGGTGGGGGCTCCATCATTGCGGGTTTTCAAGAAGCAACTGGATAACCACTTCTGTGGAAAGGTGTAGGGTCTCCTGCGTGAGCAGGTGGTTGGACTAGAAGAGCTCAAAGGTCCTCCCCAACTGTGTTATTCTGCTTCATGGTAACGCTTGAAATCCGTTTTTAAGAAAAACTGGTTCCTTACAACTATATTATTCTGTTCTAAAGATTTTGGGCACAGGAAGTTGGCTGGTTTAATGTGGAACAATCTTGATCAGCGAGGAAGCTGGGCTTAGTGCAAACCAGTCAACATGTCACCAAGAGTATTGCTATTCCAATTGGCCTTAGGTATTATGTTGTTGATGGCAAGATGGTGTTTGGTCCTATCTAAAGGCCTGTGTGAAACTGGCAGTCTCTCCAATGTAACTTCATTATAAAGTTACTACTCATTGTAAGGAAACCAGCTTAGATGTTGCATTCCAGGGTTTCTCTTTGACCCAACTTCTACTAAAAAGGGGTTGACCCAGATTGCATTGCTCTTCTTCTCACTACACCTGGCCGTTCTTATGTTCTCCAAGCAGACTCAAGATTAGCTATGTAGATTTATCAAACAGAATTTGGAAGCCATGCTCAGAAGAGGTTCTTCACATGAAAACACCCAAGATCCAACCTTTTATGTTAGTTCCAAATCTACGTCATCATCATTCAGGACTTTCTGCCTTCGGCTCAATAGCCATGCTTAGTTTTCCAAGTCAACGGCGTCTTGTTTGCAAAACATCTTTTTTTGGCACGAGATTTGCTACTTCTGTGCCAGCTTCAATCATTACTCTACCCTTCCAAGTTGGAAAATTACTGCTCCAGTCCTGCCATTGAGGGACAGCTCGACGGCTCAGCAGTTAAGAAGCTGGACTTGTCAGCTGGAAAGCCGGCAGCCCAAGTTTGAGACCGAAACACTACATGATGGGGTGAGCTCCTGTCCTCGCCCCAGCTCGATGGTTTTGAAACAGAGATGAGCACCGTCCCATAAAGTCAACAATGACTAGGAGTAAAATCCACAGGGATTCCTTTACCATTCCTTTACATGCCCCTAGGGCAGGGTGTGTGTCCCCCCAACCTGTGGGCCGTGGCTATTTGCAACTGGGCCAGCGTGCACGCCAACCACATAAGCAGTGCTCCACAAAGTTTTCTCTCTCGTCTGAATGTAGCTGCCTAGTCCCCCTACCCTTCTCCCTCCCAGCTCCAAAAGCAGAGCAGCCAGCGGAGAGGCCTGATTTTCTAAGACTGCCTATGACAGGGGTGTCAAACTTGATTTCATTGAGGGCCGCATCAGGGTTGTGTTTGATCTGGGGTGGCCGGGGGGGCAGCTCAACGTCACTTGTGTTGGGGCACCTGTGGTGGCCTGAGTGCTCTTCCAGCGTAAAGATTCCCGAGCTCCGTTTTCAGCTTCAACAGCCGCCTGCAACTTTATGCCAACGAAAACAGAGCCCTCCTGAGCTCCGTTTTTGTTGGCAGAAGCTGACACTGTAAACTGAGATGGTTGTAAAGCATTATGGGGCAATATCTAAGTTTCCAGGATGATCTAAGGACCCCTTCACAGACACCCCTGGCCTATGAAGTTGTGCAAGATTAGAGGAGATGCCAATACACAAAGTCACTGCTTCCTGACATGCCAACTTCCCCCTTAAAAACTTTGGAGTCTTATCAATGCAATAACTCCCAAACGCTTGCAAACAATCTCGGTTTAATAAAATTAAGCTGTAATATATTAAACTTTGTTTAATAATGTACAAGAAGAAAAAAGTTCAGCCATCATGTGACTGTCCTTATGAAACTTAAGTAGACAGAAACAGAAAGCATCCAGGTTACAATCCACAATAGTGAAAACACTCCATTTCAACATCACCCTGAAATCCAAACGCAGAAACGGGAAAATGTTTTTATATGCAAAATAATCCCTGAGTGGAAAAGAATGACTTTGGAAAAAGAATCATGCAGTTCTAGGACGTTCCAGGCAGAGAGGTTCAAATGGGGGGGGGGGGGGGAATTAATCTGAACATTGCAAGCAGACCAATTAATCAGAACCCAAAAGAAAGAATTTTCTTTTACTTGTACTAAAATGTTAAATGCAGGTGTTGAATAATATTTCCCCCTCCATGGAGACTCTGAGCATCTAGAAGTGAAATGAGGCCATCACAACCATACTTAAATAATTTGCATCAATCACGAGTGGTAAGAGATCACATCATCACATCAACTTCAGCTCTCATTCTGAAATTATACTGCAGCTCCCAACACGGCTGGGAGAGGCCCACACAATGTCAAAAGATGCTAGAAATCTCGTGTCTATTTGCAAACTGGGCAGCTGCAGTAATTTTGGGCAACCCTCTTACTCACTCTAACCCCTATCTGGGGATTTGGATTGTCCCAATTCAGGAGCCAAGGTTACCTACAAAACATCCCTCCTTTTCCAAGTGTCAGGAAGTTATGCACCACTCAACTTCAGATTCAGACCAGTTTTTTTTTTTTACATTTGTATCCCAAAAAGGACTATTCATTCACAATATGTATGGCTAACATGCAGGGAATCAGCCTGAAAATCTGGATGATGGGAAGGAAGGGAGGAAAGAAAAACAGGGGAGAGGAAGGAAAGAGTTCACAAGTCTTCTTCTGCACAAATCCCATTCTCTGTCTTAAGTTTGAAATGTAATGACAAAAAGAACTTCTAGATTAAGTAGATTGCTGAAAAAAAGAAAGCTGCTTGAAAGAAGTCATATTTGCAATTTGATCTATCCGAAGACACACGTCCACATCTTATGTTGACTTGCTACATTGGCAAAATAGGAAACCGCTTCGTGCTTGAAGCCTAAGAAAATACTTTCTGCTATATTGTGTAACATGGGTGGGAAATTAGGGCTCCTTTACCATCTGCGGGCTTCGACTCCCAGAATTCCCAGCATGGATGGGTCAGGAATTCTGGGAATGGAAGTCCGCAGGTGGCAAGGAGGCCTTGGTTGCCCACTTCCGCTGTGTGGTAGTATTAATAGGCTCAACTGTTACCTTCGGTGCAAAAGCTATTTACACCTTTTCTTTTACATGTGTTGTCAGGTATTATAAAGTACAGCTTTTCTTCATTTTTGGCATTAACTTCCCCTGTGTGCGTTTTTTTTTTTTTTCCTAAATATGCTGGTTGCACAAGATTGCACACTCTGCGCAGGCGAGTGTGGGATCCACTCTAGCTGGAATCAAGTGATCCTGTCAGTAGGAATCTGCCTCTCTTGCACTTGGCCCCAGACAGATGAGGTACAAAACTTCGCACCGCTCTCAAGCCATGGCGGCTTCGGTGATCTACGGTTCTCTTCCTTGAAGCTCTGAGCTAGCATCTCATTGCACGTCCAGCCACATCTGTCTTTAGCTTCCAAGTCTACATTCGCTCTCTTTGATCCAACCCTTCTTCCTTGGCCATTCGTTGGGACATTCAAGCTAGTGTCCGGAGAAGAAAGAGGAAGTTTATGGGCCCAGTTAGTTTGCCACAGCTGGAGGCCCCTCGGGCAGGAGGGAGGCAAAGAAAGTCTTGAAGAAAAGCCAAGCTGTGCTCATGAAGGAAACAGCTGGGGCCGGCTGGTTCTCGCCGATGGCCTCCGAATTCTCCGGTTCATTTTGTTCTCTTGGGTTTTCCTCCTGCTGAGATAAGGGGGAAAAAACAAAAATGTAATTATATGGCGATACTTCCTCCTAGCGATCTCCAACTATTGGCATAGCTTAACTAGGCTGAAGTTGGAAGCTTTTTTCTTCTTCTTTTGGTTGACTTTAGGCAAAATCCCTGCAAGCAACGTAGGTTTACAGCATCGTAAATTTCCTGAACGTAGCTTGTGTGTTACAACCAGAGCAGAGTTCAAACTGTCCATTGCTGGCAAGACCATTGAGTAAGTTTTGCCCCACTTTTATGACCTTTTTCTGCCACAGTTGCTAAGCAAATCATGGCAAGTATTAACTGAGTAAGTGAATTGACTTTGCTTGTCAGAAAGTTGCAAAAAGTCATCATACAACTTTGGGACCATCGTAAATATGAATCAGTTGCCAAACATCCGAATTTTGATCAGGTGACCATGGGGAAACTTGTGTGAAAAACTTTTTTCAGTGGCGATATAGCTTCAAATGGTCACTAAATGGTTATAAATTAAGGACTACTTGTGATCTTATCTTTTAAGGATACTTCAACCCCAAATATCCTGAGTATTAATGAAATTATTCTCATACTATATTATTAAATACTGCAATGATTACATTGGCAGGATCCAGGGTGAGCAACCTCAGTTTTTTTTTTCTGGCACTGTTTTCTTCCTAAGACGAAAAGAACTCGGTGCCACAGTGTGGTTTAAATAATAAACTTTCACTATGACCTAGAATAAAAGGTGATGCTGCCCAACCAGTTTTTGATTAGTTGTTAAGGTCCTGGGCCAATAACCAGGAAACTGAGTTCTAGCTCTTGCTTTGGGCATGAGGTCAGCTGAACCTGGGCCAGTCATTTTCTCTCAGCTCACACCACCTCACAGGGTTGTTGTTATGAGGAAAAGAGAAGGAAGGAGCGTTCAATACCTTTGCTACCTCCAGTTACTTACACAGTAAGAAAGGTGGGACAAAAATGTCTATGGAGATTCAGGTCATGGTTATCCCAAAGGGGCTGAAAAAGCATTTTTGGGATAAAAATCTAATGCATATATCATATAAACCTATTTTCTAAATAAAATGTCTAAAATACTTCCAATAGGACACAGCACCATCACTAGCCAATTTTGGGGCAGCTGCCTCTTGTTCGCGTTTGTCATCCAAGTGACACAAGGATATCAAGTGGCAGTTGACACAGGACAGACACCTGCCACGATCCAGGAATGGAACTTTCTAGAACAATTTGTTCTGTTCCTCTTTGGCTGTGCCATGCCTCCCTGTTCCCAGGATGGCTCGGGGATTAATTTTATTTGTCCAATTTATTTGCGGCCCATCTTGTGGTTCAATGCAACTCTGAGTGACTTAACTCCCAATGTTCTCTAAACGGAAACGCATTAAGTGAGACAAAAGCAGGTCTGTCTGAAGGCCAAACCATCTGGGAAACAGCCCAACCTATTTCCAGCCATGTTGCTGCACTTCCATACAGTTACATCCTTAAGACCACAGTTGAGCCTAAAATTTCTGTTGCTAAGTGAGTTTTGCACCATTTTACAACCTTTCTTGCCGCTATTAAGGGAATCACTGCAATTCTTAAGCTAGCAACATAGTTCAGTGAATCTGGCCTCCTCATTGACTTTGCTTGTCAGAAGGTCGTAAAAGGGGATCACATGAGCAAATGTCATAAACATGAACCACTTGCCAAACATCCACGTTTTGATTACGGGATCACAGGGATACTGGAACAGTTTTAAGTGTGAAAAGCGGTTCTAAGTCGCTTTTTTCAATGCAGCTGTAACTTCAAATTTCTTTATGTATTGAATTTATATATATATATATATATATATATATAAAAAAAAAAAATTCTGAGGTTCTCGCGGGTATTTGCATATGGATCTTTGGTTATTCGGGTTTTCTCTGTGCAGAGCCGAAGACACAAGCCTGAAGATGATGAATGAGACTTCATCAAAACGTTGCCTAGATACTTCCAATCTTACGTGGGAGGAAACCCGAATAACCAAAGATACACACACATACACACATATATGTATGTATGTATGTATGTATATATATATTGACAATATAAAATACGAGGACCCAGATTGTTGTGGACAAGAGGCTGACTCTGTAAACCTTAGAGAGGGCTGTAAAGTGTTATAAGCGGTATATAAGTCTAAGTGCTATTGCCATTTAAAACAATACAACTAATAAAAAAGAATCAAATAAATATGTATAATAAAATCACCCCCATCCCCCGCCAGCATCTCACAGGAGCCATTTGATGGGCTCCATCCCTCTCTGGGTTCCCCAGGCCCGCTGGCAGAACCAGGTCTTCTTCAGTGCCTTCTGGAAGAGAATCAGAGTGGGGGCCATTCTAATCTCTGGGGGAAATGATGTTCCAGAGAGAGGGAGTCACCACGGAGAAGGCCCTTCTTCTGGGTCCCACCAGGTATCTCTCCCTTGGGGATGGGACCCTTAGCGTTCCCTGCTTCCCTGCTCTGATGGGTTGGGTAGATGTGACTGGCAAGAGACATCCTCCTTCAGATCACCTGGTCCTGGGCCATGAAAGAGGTTTAAAGGAGACAACCAGGACCTTGAATTGCACCCCGGAAGCAAATCGGCAGCCAAGGCACACTGTGTGCACACTGAGGTCTGCACAAAACCATACGGGCCGCTGTATTTTGCACCAACGGAATGATGATTAAATGAATGGTTGTAAGTGGAGGATTACCTGAAATGCCCCGGAAGAGCCTAATTGTGGTCCAAAGGGAGTGAACCCTTTGAACTCTGAAGCACACCTGGCATGGAAGCAAGGCCCCATTGAACCAGCGCATTCCACCCTGGGTCCACTCTGAAAGCCAAAGCTTCAGGGTGCACTCTGGCACGAAACTTACTTGCAAATTGTTATTCTGATCTTGATTAACGGCAGCTTGGACAGGAACGTTGTCCAGTGGTGGTGGTGGGTGGGCTGCCCTTCGCCTGAAAGGGAACCAGCCAACTTGGTGCCTACGAAGAGAAGACATTGGTAAGAGAAGCAAACCCTCTTGAGTGACAGTCAGCTTCTGTTTTTTAGTTGGGCACCTATCTATTCTCTCAGCAAGGAACGTGATGGCTCAGTGGCTAAGACGCTGAGCTTGTTGATCAGAGAGGTCGGCAGTTTGAATCCCTAGCACCGCGTAATGGAGTGAGCTCCCATTACTTGTTCAGCTTCTTGCCAACCTAGCAGTTCGAAAGCATGTAAAAATGCAAGTAGAAAAACAGGGACCCCTTTGGTGGGGAGGGAACAGCGTTCTGTGCGCCTTCAGCGTTTAGTCCTGCCGGCCACATGACCACGGAGACGTCTTTGGACAGTACTGGCTCTTCCCGTAGAGCCGGGAACGACTAGCACATATGTGCGAGGGGAACCTTCACCTATTCTCTCAGCAGGGACACAGAAGTGCTCTGCCCTTTTCAGCATGCTTCCTGACTTCCAGCCTAGTCAAATATCTCCATTTGCTGATAAATTTCCTTCCAAATACAGGTAGTCCTTGACTTATGACCACAATCCAGCCCAAAATTGTCTTGAGTCAAGTGAGACAGTTGTTGAATTTTGCCCCATTTTATAACCATTCCTGCCACAGTTAAGTGAATTACTGCAGCTGTGTAGCTATTAATACAGCTGTTTGGCAAAATCCACACGTAAGGCAGATTCACTCATCAGTGGGTCGCAAAAGGAGACCACATGACCCTGGGACACTGCAACTGTCATATAACTGAGCCCAAAATTCCTTCTGCTAAGTGGAACATTACTGAAATGAATTTTGCCCCATTTTACATCCTTTCTTGCCATATTCGTCAAGTGAATCACTGCAGTTAATTACCTAACTTAAATTGTTAAGTGAATCTGGCTTCCCCATTGAGTTTGTTTGTCAGGAGGGCGCTGCAACCGTCATAACTATGAGTCAGTTGCCAAGTGTCCGTATTTTGATCACATGGCTATGGGGATGCTGCCACGGTTGTGTGAAAAATGCCGTTGCATCTTTGAATGGTGAAACAATGAACTGTTGTTAATTCAGGACTGACTGTGTACAGGGCAATTGCCAAGCATCCAAATTGTGATCATATGACCAGGGGGGAACACTGCAATGGTGAAAAACAGTCCTAAGTCAGTTTTCAGTGCCGCTGTAACTTTGAACAGTCACTAAACAAATGACTCTTAAGAAAAGGATTAAAGGCCAAGGTTCCCCTCGCACATCTGTGCTAATCGTTTCCAGCTCTAGGGGGCGCTGCTCCTCTCCGTTACAAAGCCGAAGAGCCAGCGCTGTCCAAAGACGTCTCCGTGGTCATGTGGCCGGCAGGACTAAACGCCTTTGAAGGCTCACAGAACACTGTTCCCTTCCCACCAAAGGGGGCCCTATTTTTCTATTTGAATTTTTTTTTTTTCATGCTTTCGAACTGCTAGGTTGGCGGAAGCTGGGACAAGGAATGGGGGCTCACTCTGTTACGCGGCGCTAGGGATTTGAACCGCCGAACTTTCTGATCGACAAGCTCAGCGCCTTAGCCACTAAGCCACCGCATTCCCCTAAAAGGCAATAACTCTCCCCAAACTCCAAAGGATATTAACTTTAGCATGCTGCAATGCACTTTCCACAACAGTCTTGGAGGGCTGATATACAAATAAAATCCATATAAGCTTGCACTGCCCTTTCAGACAAAGGACCTATAGCTCACACCCTAACTAATTCTGCATCTTCATGGACCCATCTCATAAAATCTGATAAAATAACTGAGAAACGCTGGTCTTTTTTTATTTATCGGCTCAGTCTGATGTAATTTTTGATCTTTCAATGCAGCTGAATTTTGTTATACTATTTGCAAAATTAGGCTGGCCTGATGCCCATTGATAATCCACCACCCAATTTTAAAATATGATCTTGTTTTTTGTTTTTTTTTAATGCTTATTTGTAATGCTGGTCTGTGACAGTGATAAAATTACAGGTAACCCTCAGTTTATGACTGTTTCAAGTTGAAAAAGGGGGCTTATGATCTGGGGTCAAAGATCTAAGTCACCTCCCTCCCCTGTGGTCACATGACTGCATTTCAAGCGCTTGGCAACATGGCTGCATGGACGGCCATTGGTAGCATCCTGCTGTCGAAGGCGCACAGAACGCTGTTCCCTTCCCACCAAAGGGGTTCCTATTTTGCTACTTGCATTTCTTTTACATGCTTTCAAACTGCTAGGTTGGCAGAAGCTGGGATGAGTAACAGGAACTCACTCCGTCACACGGCATGAGGGATTCGAACCGTCCAACTGCTGACCTGTCGGATCGACAAGCTCAGCGCCTTAGCCACTGAGCCACCGTGTCCCTTAACGACCTGTACGTAATTCAAGCTGTGTGCAGAAACACCCTCCCCCCCCCCCCCACCCCCGGCTTTCCAAGCAGACTCACAGGTACATGAGGAAGGTGCCGGCCATCACCAAAAGGAACCTGCTCATACTCGAATAAAAATAAACAATGTTGACGAAGACGTAGAAGAGGGTTGCCGAATAGAGCCAGTCTAGCCAATCGCGGTTGACTTCTTCGTCTCCCTCCATGAGGGGTCCTCCCTGGGCATTCATGCGCAGGTTTTGGTTCACTCCGGGGTTGGCTTGAGGGGGAGCATTCTGTTCTACGGGGGCGTTTTCAGCAGGAAAAGGACCAGGGAGAGGAGCTGGAGGGGTCACCGGAGCCACTGAGATCTCCTGGGAACTTCGCGCAGAGGACAAGTCCCCCGAATGAGCGTTGGCAGCCATGCTGGAGAGAGAGAGAGAGGGGAAAAAGGGACATAAAAAACCACTCCCTTCGTGCTGAAATAAAAGCATGACTATGAAGTACTGATAGCATTCGTGGAGCAGCTGGTGAAATCCAAATGTATTCTAAATCAGCAAAGCTGGCTGGGGATTTCTGCGAGTTGAAGTCCACAAGTCTGAAAGTTGCCAAGGTTGGAGACCCCTGTTCTAAATTATAACATTGGGGGGGGGGGGAATGCTGGCTGGGGAATTCTGGGAGGTCTTAAAATTGACATGGTAAAATTGGGTTTTACCAATTAGACAGATTTCTTGTTATAGAAATGGCTAGTTTATACTATTACGTAAAAGTATGAAGTTGAGGTTAATGCCTTATTCTACTGCATCAGAAGTCAATGGCTTTTTTTCCCCCCACCTTTTCTTTCCCTTCCCTATTTCCCTATTTATTTTTGTATTTGTATTATTTGGCGGTCCCCAAATTTGGCAACTTTAAGACTTGTGGACTTCAACTCCCAGAATTCCTCAGCTAGCTATGCTGGCTGAGAAATTTTGGGAGATGGAAGTCCAGAAGTTTGAAAGTTGCCAAGTTGGGAGACCTCTGTTATAAACTAAAAAAAAAAAAACCTTGTTTAAAAATTGACATGGTAGAGAAACACTGGCCTACTGAAAATTGCAAAATTCTGCATTACTGCAATTGTGGCTAAAAGATTTGCTGGGTCCAAATGCCCACAAGAAGAGTTTTTTTTGCCACATGGGCCAATTTATGAAGTCTGGATTTTTTTAAAATTACTTTTCTGTGTGTTGTCTCTATCCAGCTGCCATTTTTTTTACTCAACTTTGGTGGATTATTGTAAAGCCAGTGCATGTATTCTCAAAAAAACTGACATTGCTCACCTATATTGACAGCTTTTGTACAACTGGAAGATTTTGAAAAATGTGCCATGAATTTTGTGTGCCACGAACAGCTTAGCACGTGACTTCAGACATAAAAAGATTGAAGACGAAACTTACTATTGCATGTAGTATTGCCTGGTGTAGAGCTGATGGAACCAGAGTTGCAACATGTGATACGTGGTGTAGGATGAATAACTGGAGCTCATAGCTTGAAAAGGAGGCGGAGTCACCGGAGAGCTGGTGGAGAAGACACAGACAGAAGGCTGCCATTTCAGACCATCTTTCCATTACAACTATAACTGAATAGACCAAAGTTTATGTTTGTTTTTGTGGTGGTTAAGCCAGCCCATCATTTGCTATGGGTTGTTTTGCGCCAGAAATCTGAAGTCCTTGAATTACAACAGTTCATTTAGTGACTGGTTCAAAGCTACAACAGCACTGAAAAAAAGTGACAATGACCGTTTTCCACACTTATGACTACTGTTGCAGCATCCCCATGGTCCCGTGATCAAAATTCAGAGGTTTGGCAACTGGGTCTGGGAGAATTTTGGGAGTCCACAAGTCTTAAATGTTGCCAAGCCTGGAGACCTCTGCTGTGAGCTCTCAACACAGAATTTATTTATGTACCACCCTCACCCACAAAAATTTAACATTACAGTCAGCTTGTTCCATTTCTTCATGGTAGGAAAACATTAGCCAATTTCATAAACACTGATATTTGGGTCTTGGCTTTTGGCCTCAGGAAGGAAAATTTGTCCTGTTCCTTTTCTTCCACCTTCCTATGAACATCAACCAATAAAAAGGAGGCCTAGGAGCCACCCTCTTTACTCTCACTTCTAAGGATAAAAAGTAGACCGCCCTCTGATCAGAAAACCCTGATGGATTCTCTGGTGCTGGTGTGTGGTATTCCATAATTTGGCACAAGGGTTTAAGTCTAGAGAGGGTGCCAGTCTGGTCTATTGCAGGGTTAGTCCAACTTTGGCAACTTATAGACTTCAGCTAGCAGAATTCCCTAGACACCATGGCTGACAGGGGAATTCTGGAAGTTGGAATCCAAAAATCTTACAAGTTGCCAAGGTTTGACATCCCTGACGTAGTAGTTCTGGCGTCAGGCTAGAAAGCAGGAGACCATGAGTTCAAGTCCCATCTTAGCTATGAAAGCCAGCTGGGTGATCTTGTGGCAATGCTTCTCTCTCAGTCCAACTAACTTCAGTTTTGTTGTTGTAGGGAAACTAGGAGGTGATGTACTGGACACGTTAGCTGTCTTGAGTTATTTGTAAAAATAATACAGGTAGGATACAAATCAAACTAAGTCCCATCTACCCTGAGTGTCTTACGTGGTGGAATTTAACAGACTGCAGAAAATGAAACTCAGCTGAGGTATTGATAGGGTATAAAAAGATGAAGTCCCAGAGCTTGGAGAGGCAAATACACAGCCCAGAAGTAACAGAAGGCTTCTGTACTGAGGCCAGGAAACTACGTGGCCATAAAGTTACCAAGCCTGGAATTCAAATCACAGATGACTGCAAGTTGAGTCACAGAAATGGGACCGGTTTCAAACCAAAAAAGAAAAGAAGTCCAGTTGCTGTGACTCAAATTCCCAGCCAACTCTATCTAGTTGACGGAGAATCTTCATCGTCAAATCACAGATGTTTCTGCTTTTCACCCCCCCAAATGAGAACTTAGATGCTCAAATGTACCTCATGCCAGCTTGCTCTGTGGTTACAGGTGGGCCTGCGGCAACCTGTTCTTGGCTGGGCGCAAGTCCAGGAAGGTCCGAGGGATTTTGGCCCAATGCTGTGGACTGCTGCTTGGCTTCAGCCACCTAAACCAACAAAAATTCACTGCTGCATTTTAAAACAGGCTACAAAAGGTTCCAAGTGTTCACCTCCATGTCAGACTCTCACAGTAGCCCTCTAAACCAAATTATTTTATTTAGAAATTTTATATTGCCGCCTACTCGCACATGGCAACTCAAGACAGCTTACAAGGATATAAAAACACCATATAAAAATAAAATCACCGATCCCATTCCAGCAACAACACACATTCAATACCAGCCATTTAATGGGCTCCATCCCACTCTGGGTTCCCCTGGACCCAGCGAAATCAAAGGTAATGAGGAAAGGATAATTTAGTTGTTGGAAAAAAAAAATCTCAAGACCATAAAATTTGGTCTTCCCCAATGTCTCCATTCAACCTATAGAATCATGGCTGGGTTCACCCGTTCCGCTAGGCCAAACACAGCCAGGAAGCCACGCTTTCCTGAGGCTGCATAACGCGGAAATTGGATCGCTGTGATCAACAAACCAGAATTGGAACCATGCCAGGCTTTCTGTGAGCTCACCCCCGTCTCAGTTTCTGACATGCTAGAACATTTACTTCTCATGCCTGGCTGGGGAATTCTGGGAGTTGAAGTCCACACACCTTACAGTTCCCAAGCTTAAGAAACTGTCCCAGAAGAACCTACAGACCCAAATCCCTGTTTTTAGCACTGCTGGTCAAGAAAACCTAACCATCCTTCAACCCCTCAGGTGGCTTACCTGGAAGACCTTACATCTAGCCATCATCTGTCCCTGTTGGACATCTTCCCCCACCTCCACCCAAAAATCCCCATAATGGATGGTTACAATATAGAAATCTAGCCCAGATCACAAAATATCTGATCCCAAAAGTGGGTGATAAGCTAACATCTCAAATGTCCGCTTTTCAATACCTTCATGTCAGTTCCTGACATCGTTGGCAGATTCTTAGAGTTGCACACCAAATGGAGAGCATGAACCGCCTCCTGCTGAAACAGGAAGCATTGATTAAAGTTTCAAAAAGGATTTCAGGAGCACATTTTGTGGATGCTCCGTTAATTGCTGAGAGCAAAAGGCTAGCAGGGCATACGCCACGTACCTTGGTGAGGACCTCTTGTAGAAAAAGATGGTCGGGCAACAACTTTCCAGAGTAGATCAGCCTCTGAGTATCTTCAGGCTTGGAAGAGACAAAAAACAAGTTTTAACCATCTTTTTTTTCCCTTTTTTTCCAGAACAAGATTCCTCATTCTTGTAAATGTGCAAGTATGCATTTTTGTTGTTGTAAATTATAAACCGATGATGTTTGGACAACCAGCTGAGCTATGACCTTTGGGACACTTTGGAAAAGGAAAATATTTTCCCTTTGTGTGAGATTTGCTGCTGGATTCCAGTTGTTTCCCCTGTGGCTGAACTGCACAGGGAGATTTTAGTCTTTCGTCCATAGGCTTAAGAGAACAAATGCCAATTGCACAAGAGAGTTTACAGAAGGAGCAAGTAATGAAACCACAGGAGATCTGACTTACAACAATTCATTTAGTGACCATTCAAAATTACAACCACACAGAAAAAAAGTGACTTAAAGACTGTTTTTCACACTTATGACCGTTGCAGCATCCCCATGGCCACATGATTAAAATTTAGACGCTTGGCACTGACTCACAGTTATGACAGTTGCAGCGTCCTGGACTCATATGATCCCCTTTTGTGACTTCCGGATAAAGTTAATGGGGTAGCTAGATTCACTTAACAGTTACTAATTTCAGTAATTCACTTAACTGTGGCACAAAAGGACATAAAATGAGGCAAAATTCATTTAACAAATTTCCCACTTAGCAACAGAAATTTCAGGCATTTATCTCAATTATTGACATCTTTCAGTAAAGTTTGTCACATACACTTTTCTTTGATTACTAATTAGCAGCTGAAAGTAGATTTCTATAGGCCTCTAAACATTCAGATAACCCCTGCTTTGTCTTTAAGCCAAGGCACTATCCTTAGAAACTCACTGCATTATTTTAGACTTAAAGACTGGTTTCTACCAGTTCCCAACCAACAACTCTTTCAAAGTAGCTCCCACACCCACAAATGTGGAGGCTATCAACCTGGGGAACTGGCTGTTCTGCACCTTGGGTTTTGCTGCATTGGTACAGTTTTATGGGCAGAGTAAAACTCAATTTTCCCCTGCTCCAAACTTCACTAAAGAAAATCCTTGGGTGGAAGATTAAATATCAAAGCAGAAAGGGTCCAAATCCTAACACACCACTGCACAACCAGCATGCCATGTAGCAGGTCAGGGTTCTCAAGAGGTCAACTGCGCGAAGCTGGCATGTAAGGCCAAAACGGATGGGCAACGGGCAGCATGGAGCTGCACCACCCAGCCTACCTTATCAGTGGCCTTGGAGAATGACGTTGCTACCAAATAACTTCTCAAATTCCTGGAAAGGTCACAATGCACCACCGAGCCTTGCGACATTTTGTATTTAAAAAACCTCTTGCATTGTTTTAAGATCTTTTCTTCTCATTCCTTTGCCTTCCCTGTTGCATGCAATGAAAACTTTTATTGCTTTCAATGCTGTTCCACCAGGCAATTCCAATCCTTATTATATGGCCAAAGTATTTAACCTTGTCAGTATCAGGAAAGGGGAAACAGTTTCCAAAATATAGAAATACACAAACATTAACTATGAAACTCTACTGAAAACTCTCTTCTCCTTTTGAGTTAATTTCAAACAAAGAAAATACTGGCAGTTGGCTCTCAGTTGCATCATCTGCTCTGCAAAGCAAATAAGTGTTAAAATTTGTTTTGTAGGAAGAAAGATACAAAAAGAAGCAATCATGAGCTGTATTTTTCCTGCTAGCTTTAGAAAGACAGTCCAAAATTTCTGAATATTAACAGAAGTTGTTCACAGAAGATTTTTTTTTTTTTTTTGGGGGGGGGGAGGGAGGGATCAAATTATGTAGAATACAGAGGACAAAATGTTATTTCTTTTTCCATTCAGATGATCTAGTAGTTATGTTTTATAATAAACTGATGGCTGATGTGGAAAAGGCACTTATTTCACTCTGGCCCCATGCCCTACATTTCTCAAAAGCAAGACACCCAGCCACCACAAGAAAATATTGAAAGTTTGGATCTGATTAATAGAATAAAGGGTCCCCGCAGAGATCTTCCAGTCCAACCCAAGCAGAGACTCTGGCCAAAACCATGCTGTACAAAAGGCTGTCCAATCTCTTTGAAAACCTCCAGTGAGGGAGCATCCACAATGTCTGGAGGCAAGCCATTTCACTGACTAATTGTTCACTCTCCAAAGAATCAAGCATCAACACACCCAGCAAAATGTCATCATTCTAAACCATATTAACAATTTCCATGAAAATATTGCAGGAAAAGTGGGCCACGCTGGTTCTCTCCACAGAGCCAAACCCACACAAAGATTTTATTTTTGGAAGGGAACTCCTTCTAACTCAAAAGGGTTTTTAAAAAAAAAAAAAATCAGGATAATTCCTTGGATAATTCAGATTTTTTTTTTAAAGAAAAAGTTCAAAATACATAAAGGATATCTAGTACAGGCGGGCAATGTCATGAACAAGAAATTCTTTTAAAATTGTTGGATGCTCCAAAGTCCAGGAGCTGATAAAATCTTGACAGAGGCTCATGCCCTGCTTAGCTCTGGGATGGGACACCACCAGGAAATCCCCAACAAACAGGAAGGGCAAAATCCATTTTGGAGAAAAGCAACTTCCTAGAATTGCTACCAGAAATTTTCTCAGAAAGACCTTGGGATAAATCGGCAACTACAGGGATTTTTTTTTTAAACAGATGCAACAATGATCCTTGCTCTGCATCATGGGACCAGAGCCAGTGCACTCTGTGCATGCACAGAAATCCACTGGGAAAAACCACAACCCTGCAAAGATCAAGTGCATTTCAAAAACGACTTTTGAACGCTCCGAATTGCACCCAGCAGAGGAAATGCGCTCTGCACTTGCTCAGAAGCTCCATCCCCCCCCCCATAGAGCCGGCGCGAATCACGAAGCACAGAAAAGGGGAAGGGAGACCAAGCGGGGTGGAGACTCAAAGGTTCTTCCCTACCCAGCACCATGTTGGAGGAAGGTCAAAGGGCTTCCATGCTGACAAGGGGACAACACCCATCATCCCCAGCCGCGTCGCTCTACTGTCCAACACGGGGGCTGGGGGAGAGAAAGGAAAGGCAGGGAAAGACCCCCAAGTCAGGAGAAAAAGCGCTTAAAGCCGCTTTGAAACCCTCTTCCCCTCCCCCCACCCCAGCCTTCGTCGTCGGGCCCCTCCCTGGAAACCCACCCCGAGGCCCGCAAGCCATCCCCAGCCAGGAAGCCGAAGTGGGATAGACTGCGCCCGATCGAAGAGGCTCCACTTCGTGGGAGGGGAGTGCGCATGCGCGTTTCAGAACTCACCGGCTCATCTGGGTGAAGGTGTCGCAGCTCCGCCTTGAGGCGCCTGACACTCCAGGAGCGCCGGGCCGACAGAAGCAAGTCCGGGTGCCGCTGCGCGGGGCTCTTGACGACGAGGCCCACCTCCTCCACCTCCTCGGCTTGCCGGCTTTCCATTCTCCTTGAAGGCCTCAAAACCCTCCCGCTTTCACCCCCCACAAAAACCCTCCTCAGTCTACGACGACGTCAACGGCCTCAGGAGCGGCGACGGCCGCTTTTATAGCCTCGCGGGCGGCTCAGGCTACGCCTCCCGCATTGTGGCGACGTCGCTGTGGCCGCCGAGGATTGGCCTCTAAGGACGAGCTCGCGCCGGACGTGGACCTATCAAGGAGAGGCCGCTGGGCGGGAAAAGGCGGAAGCGAAAGCGCGATAGGGCGTGGGAGGAGGCTTCTCAACCCGGAGGCGGGACGTTGATCTTGGTTGGTGCACGGCGCACAGCGTCACCTGTTGGACTCCCACTCCCACAGTTCCTTGCCATTGGCTTGGTTGGCGGGGGTGGATGGGAGTTGAAGTCCGCAGTCTCTTTGCGGCCTTCCGCATTTCGTAACTGTTGTTTACTGTTGCTGCTGTATCTGCCACAAGAAACAAGGCTGAACTCAAATTAGGTTGCCTGTGATGCAGCAGCCTGTGGTGGGGATGCAGCCAATTGCCTCGGAACGAGGCGTGTGCCAAGCAGTCACATTGAACTGTATTAAAAATTCTGTCAAGGACCTTGGAGTACTCGTCTCTCATGATCTAAGGGCCAATGCCCACAGTGACAACATTGCCAAAAAGGCATTAAGAGTTCTTCTCTGGTAATATTGTGCATGGGTCCCCAAACTTGGCAACTTTAAGACTTGTGGACTTCAACTCCCTGAATTCTCCAACTGGATCGCTGCAAGGGGAATTCTGGGAGTTGAAGTCCAGATGACTGAACAGGTGAAAGTGGCTGCTCCCCGGCCTTTGGGTCTCCTTGGGATAACTCAGTGGGCAGCCCTGGGCAGGCAGCCCTACTATCCTTCTCTAGAAGGAAGGAAAGGAAGGAGAAAGAAAAAAGAAAGAAAGGGAAAGAAATGAAAGAGAAAGAAAGTAAGAAAGATGTTTTTGACTGGGGGTCCCCAAACTTAGCAACTTTAAGACTTGTGGACTTCAACTCCCAGAATTCTCCAGCCAGAATTCTCCAGCCAGAATTCTGGGAGTCGAAGTCTACAAGTCTTAAAAGTTGCCAAGTTTGGAAACCACAAAACATTTGCAAGACCAATTCTTGAATACAGCTCATCTGTCTGGAACCCACACTGCATATCGGACATTAATACAATCGAGAAAGTCCAGAGATATTTCACGAGAAGAGTCCTCCACTCCTCGACTTGCAACAGAATAATTTACGCCATTGGCTTGAAATTTTGGGCTTGGACAACTTAGAACTACGCTGCCTTCGGTCTGACCAAAGCGTAGTACATAAAATTATCCATTGCAATGTCCTACCCGTCAAAGACTACTTCAGCTTCAACCTCAACAATACACAAGTACACCGTAGATACAAACTCAAGGTAAACTGCACCAAACTCGATTGCAGAAAATATGACTTCAGCAACAGAGTGGTCAATGCCTGGAATGCACTACCTGACTCTGTTGTTACATCCTCTAACCCCCACTCCTTTAACCTCAAACTATCCACTACTGACCTCCCCCCATTCCTAAGAGGTCTGTAAGGAGCGTGCATAAGTGCACCATCATGCCTATCGTCCCTGTCCTAATGTTCCCTTTTTATTTGTATCCATTTCTTGCATAGTTTATACTTATATGTGTTAATACATGCTTGACAAACAAATAAATAATAAAATAAATAAAGTATTATGGTGGGTTTGCAACTTTGCACGTTGCATAACATGAATGCAGCAACTTTTGCAGCCCTTAGATCTTTTTAAGAAATGGCAGGTTTTGTCTTTAAATTGAGATTTGGCTTCTGGGAAACTGAGATCCAGAAGAACCATAGAAGTTATCTTGCACTACGCAAGTACCTTTATCTATCCTATCAGTTTCCACCCTAACAGTAGTGTTTTCTGAAATTCTTATCTTACTAAATTTAGTATTTATGTGATGGAGACTGAAGCAGGAATAGCCAACACTCCAGAAGAGAGGCTTAGGATACAGAAGAATCTTAAGACTTCAACATTGGGCACTATGTAACAAAATGAAACTCGATGGTGAAAAAAGTAAGGTTCTATGTTTAGGCGAGAAAACTAAATGCACAGGTATGGTATAGGTGCTGGTACCTGGCTCAATAGTAGTAACTATGAGAGGGATCTTGGAGTCCAGTGGACAATCACTTAAATATGAGCCAGCAGTGTGCTTCATCTGCCAAAAAAGCCAACACACTCCTAGGTTGAATTAACAAGGGTAGAATCAAGATCACATGAAGTATTAATACCACTTTATAATACCTTGCTAAGGCCATACCTGGAATATTGTATCCAATTTTGGTTGCCACGATGTAAAACAACATGTTGAAACCCTGGAAACAGTGCAGAGAAGAGCAACAAAGTTGATTAAGGGGCTGGAGGCTAAAATATATGTTGCTGGAATTGGGTATGTCTAGTCTAATGAAAAGAAGAACTAAGTGTGATATGATAGCAGTGTTCCAATATTTGAGGGGCTGCCCCAAAGAAGAGGGAGTCAAGCTCTTCTCCAAAGCACCTGAGGGAAGGACAAGAAGCAATGGGTGGAAACGAATCAAGGAGAGAACCAAAGTAGAACTAAAGAGATATTTCCTGACAGAACAATTAACCAGTGGAACAACCTGCCTCCAGAAGTTGTGGATGCTCCAACACTGGAAGCTTTTAAGAAGGGATTGGACAGCCATTTGTCTGAGAGTTTCTTGCCTGAGTAGGGGTTGGACTAGAAGACCTCCAAGGTACCTTCCAACTCCGTTGTTCAGTTCTGTCAATTGCCAAGTGTCTGAATAACAGGGAATGCAAAATCCTGTGTTCTTCTCTAATACAGTTTTCCAATCTTGGCAAGAGGTCTAGACGTCAATTCCTAGAGTGGCTATGGCTGTGGAATTCTGGTATTCCATACCAGGGTAGGAGAGAGCTCAATCGTATGTTGGTGGAATTCAACTCTCTGGTTATTTCTCATGCTGTCAGGGAATGTTGCCATGGAGGTATGCTGCTGCCTGCACACCTTTTATCTTCTCAGGACATGGAGATTGTAACAATGGTATGGTTGCCGCCTTCTTAGTAGACTAGCAAGATCCGGCAGGACTTTTTTGCAAGAGCAGAATTAGAGCCCTTGGCAGAAAGAATAACAAAGTTGGAAGGGACCTTGGGGGTCTTCTAGTCCAACCCTGTGCTCAAACAGGAGGCCCTATACCAGTGGTGGCTAACCTTTTTGGGCTCCTGTGCCAAAAATTACGTGTGTGCTTGCACACTCATGCTCGCATGCCAGCACCCAGAAAGCAATGCACACGCCCCGATGCCCCCTATGCATCCACACACAATACCCGCCACCCGCCATCCCCTTACCTGCACTACACCTCACAGCTGATTTTTGGCTGGTTTGTGGCCTTTTTCGGCCTCCCAGAGACTTGAGGAAGGCTTCTGCATGGTTCTTCAGGCTTTGCAGGCCGAAAACTAACCCCGTTTCATCACTTCCAGTATTCTCGGAAAAATAGGAAGTGACAAAACGGGGCTAGTTTTCGGCCTGCAAAGCCTGCAGAAGCCTTCTTCAAGCCTTTGGGAGGCCGAAAAAGGCCTCAAACCGGCCAAAAATCAGGTGTGAGGCAGCTCGCGTACCGGCACAAATGGCTTTGCGTGCCCCTATGGCATGCTTGCCATAAGTTCGCCATCACGGTCCTATGCCATTCCAAAAAAGTGGCTATTCAGTCTCTTCTTAAAAGCCTCCAGTGATGGAGCAGCTACAACTTCTAAAGGCAAGCCTTAACACTGGTTAATTGTTCTCACTGTTAGGAAAGTTCTCCTTAGTTCTCGATTGGATCACTTCCCCCTCAAATATTGGAAGACTGCTGTCATGTCACCTCTGGTCCTTCTTTTCTCTAGATTAGCCATATCTAATTCCCGCAACCATTCACCATATATTTTAGTCTCCAGGCCCCAAATCATCTTTGCGGCTCTTCTCTGCACTCTTTGCAAAGCCTCAACTTCTATTTTGTAATGTGGTGATCAAAACTGGATGCAGCATTAGAGAAGATGAACCTTCTCAGTTCAGACCTGGAAGTAAGAGGTCAATCTCAGGGACCAGAGTGACTGAGTTGGGCGGCCATAAAAATTTGAATGAATGGATGGATGGATGGATGGATGGATGGGGGACATTAAAACATAGAGGCACACACAGAGAGACAGTCAAACACACCCATCTAGAGGAGAAAACACCAGGTTACTAAGAAAAAAAGCATCAGTCCTTCCTTGATCTACCCACATAAGTTAATCATCTTACCAAGGAATCACTTCATTTCGTATTGCCCAAATAATGCTGTTGGCATTTTTCTTAATCTGGTACTGATCACAAGCACCAAAGAGTGAATTCATTTTTTCCCTCTTTTATTATACAAAATCAAAGGGCCTGTTCCTGATTTCCCGGCCTTCATGCTAACACTGTCCATCGTATCTCTAGTTCCCTCTAGTTCTATTTTAATCTGAAACCTTCAGATCACTTTACATGGACAAAGATTTTCTGTTTACTTTAATTTATAACTGTCTATCTCAGCCTTTTTATCTCCATATCCTATCTGGCTTGTTTGTAGTGAGATGTTTTCTTGTCTGCAGTATTTGTTAAGCTCCTTTGCTCAACCAAGCTCATTTGCATTTGAAAGTTTTTCTCTGAAGACTAGCAAATGGAGATTTTTCTCTCCTCCCAGCACTCAAAAATCCTCTCTTCCTGGAACTGATGTATGGGGCTCTGTCTCAGCTGGGATGCTGCACACAGTGGGCCTGTTTTGGACTTTTGCAGATTCTGGTTCAGAGTCCTTTTGGCTACTTCTCAGCTCCAAATCTTGCAGTTTTTTTCCCATTGTCTAGAGTATTTTTTTTAAAAAAAACTCGACGACTTTAAGATGAGTGGATTTCAATTCTAAGAATTCTGCAGCCAACATGCTTTAAGATGGGTGGACTTCAACTCCCAGAATTCCCCAGCTAAGCATAAAGCATGTCTGGCTGGGGAATTCTGGGAAATGAAGTCCACGCACCTACAATTTGCCAAGATTGAGAAACATGGCTGTAGATCTCTATCTGTATTGGCATGTTACGAATCTGGAACAGTAACTTTCAGCAAGATACTTTGGGATCTTGGCATTCAATTAATGGTTGAGCGAACTTGTTAGGTGAGTCTGAAATAATTGCATCATTCTAAGCTGAAGCAAGAGCCAGGCCACTTTTTATTTATTTATTTTTAATTGCTTTTATAAGAACAACCCAAAAAGAAATAAAACCCAAGGATCATTATAATGCTAATAAGTACATTCTGGGAGTTGAAGTCCACCCATCTTAAAGCACGCAGGCTGTGAATTCTGGGACTTGAAATCCACCCATCTCAAAGCATGCCGGCTAGGGAATTCTGGGAGTTGAAGTCAGCACACCTCAAAGTTGCCAAGATTGAGAAATACTGTTCTAGCAACATAATAGTTCTGCTAGTTTTTTTAAAAATGGTCTTCTCCAGTAAATTGATGGCATTATAAAAAAGCAGGGACTTTTTAATTTTGGTCAACCGCAAGAATTGCAGAAAGCCTTAGCTGCATGTTGTTCAGAAGCCATCCCAAGCCCTAGAGATATGATTGTTAATGGGTTTACGGAAGAAATTCACCTGGAGCCAGTTACCTGCATCTCCAAGTGCAGCGTGTAATTTGCAACCTTGTATGACTTATAGTCTTTTTCCGGTAGAATCAGGTGCTGGTTTCACATTGCGCAAGAGAGGAAGCCCAGGTTAAATGGCTGATGCAATCCTGAAGCTAATTTGCAAGAGTGGATTTTGAAAAGCCACGCTACACAGTGAGGATCTCACACGCGAGCAGCACTAGAAAAGGGAAAGGGAGTGTGTGTTTGTGTGGCATTATAGAGACAGACCTCCAACTTGCGAGCACCATTGAGCCCAACATTTCCTCTGCTAAGCAGAACATTTGATAAGTGAATTGTGGTCCCATTTTACGACCCTTTCTTGCCACAGTTGTTAAGCAAATCACTGCAATTGATAAGTTAGTCATAGTCATTAAGTGAATCTGGCCTCCCCATTGGCTTTGCTTGTCAGAAGGTTGCAAAAGGGGATCACGTGGCCTTGGGCACAGCAGCCATCATAGATATGAGTCAGTTCCCAAACATCTGGATTTTGGTCACGTGACCAGGGGGATGCTAAAATGATTGTGTGAAAAGCAGTCAAAATCGTCACTTTTTCAGTGCCCTTGTAACTTTGGTCACAAAGTGAACTGCTGTAAGTGGAGGACTAGCTGTGTTGTGTGAATCGAAATGAGGGCCTTTGCTTTTAATTTTCAAACATTTGTTGCATATTCAGTGCCAGTCTCTGGGTTCCAAAAAGCTAAGCAAAATTTGATCTGCGATTAATTGGATGGGAGACCATCAAGGAGAGCAGATCTAGGAAGTAGGGAGGAGGAGGAGCAGGAGGAGGAGGAGGAGGAAGAAGAAGAAGAGGAAGACAGCAAAACAGTTCTATGTTCAACAAAAATCAAGAGATTTAACCTGGAAATAAGGAGAAACTTTCTGACAGTGAGAGCAATCCATGGAACAGAAGTTGCCTTCAGAAGTTGTGGGAGCTTCCTCATCACTGGAGGCTTTCAAGAAGAGCCTGGACAGCAATCAGTCAGAAATGGTGTAGGGTCTCCTGCTTGGGCGGGGGGTTGGACTACATGACCTGCAAGGTCCCTTTCCAACTCTGATTATCTGTTATCTAAGTTCAAATTGAGGGAATCTTTAAGACACAGACTGCCAGACACTTTAGATACAGACCCAGAAAAAAAGATTTCTTATCCTTCATTAATATGAACCATTCAAGATGCTTTCTTGTCTGCCAATAGCCACCTTTTGCCAGGATTCAGTTGTCCAGAGTCATCTGCCCTCCACGGTGGGCAGGGGGTTGAATGCAGACGGGCCTCGCCTGAGTCAAGCGGTTCAGCTGGCCCAACACGGTTGGCATTTAAAATTGGGCCACATTTTGAATGGGACTGAGATTCAGTTACTCTGGAAAAATACAGTGTGTTTGAAATCCTAACAACTGAATCCTAACAAGTAACAGAGTGGGAAGAGACCTTGGAGGTCTTCTAGTCCAACCCTATGCCTAGGCAGGAAACCTTACACCACTTCAGACAAATGGTTATCCAACATCTTCTTTAAAACTTCCAGTGTTGGAGCATTTACAACTTCTGGAGGGAAGTTGTTCCACTGATTAATTGTTCTAACTAAAATCCGTAGAGTTATCCAAAGCAGGTATATTTTTATTTATTTATTTTTTGGGGGGGGATGGGACTCCAGTTTCTTAACTCCCCAAGTAAACAAAATTATGGACAGATTTTGGGAGAGCCCTGCATTAAGATAGGGAGACAGGCATAAGGGAGATAAAAATGATGTACTGAGGGGGAATTTTGGTAGCTCTGGGTTGAAATGGGGGGGGGGGGTTTCTCCTTGGTGCTCTCTGAGCTCAGTTGTTTTATTGCAGATGTTTCATTAACCCAAACTAGGGTAACCTCCTCAGTGCCAATCCCTCTCCTTTCCTAGCACTGATGATGTTATTACCTCGTTTGGTCATGAAATGTCAGCAAGAAAACAACTGAGCTCAGAGAGAACCAAGGGCCCCTTAAAAATGGTATCTCTGGAAGCTGTCCAAGACCCTGAACAGATGTTCTCCATGCTGCAATATTTGTGGGAGGTCCCCCTTTTCCTTTATTTCCCCCTTTCTCTGATCCAGGCTGGGTCTTTGCAGACAACCCCTATCACTCTGGGAATCTAAATAAAGAATTTAGGGAACAGCCAAGGGCCTCTGTTCTCTTGAGGTTACTCTCGGAAGTGGCTGGGCTGCCTGCGGTTAAAACCAGCTGTTTCACTTCCATTTTCAGCAGCTGTTGCCTTTAGCAGGTGTTAGTTAGATGCCTCTTTCCTTCAGGCTGGTGTAATCCTCCGCATATCAAATCATGAGAAGGTTTCTCTCTCCCTTTTGGGACAGCAAGCTTAATTTTAGAGTCCAAACATGTTAGCAAATCTTGAGGGCAGAATGTCAGCCTCAAGATATCTTCCATAATATGTATATTCTGCACCCTAACTATTGCTTCTCTGCTGCTATGCCAATCTATTTGAAGGGAGCACAGACTGACATTATGCCGAATCTCAGCATCAACCCACTCGGAGAAAATATCAACTTTTCTTCGGAGGGGGTTTCATCTCATGTCGTTTCCAGCCAGCGATGAAGATGACCAGGGAGCTGCAGGGGGGCAGTCGATGCTGCTACCAGAGATGCCGGCTGCTGACCTGGCCAACCTGACTCTGGAAGAAACCCCAGCTGAGATGCCCAGATGGTCATTGGGGGTCGGTTGGAGAGACCCTGAAGACCCCCCTCCTCCTGGAATCACTGTAAGTTGAAGAGGTGTGAGGGAACGGCTGTGGCAAGAGAGGGAGGAGATGGAATGCAGGCTGGATCAAGCCGGGAAATTCCTTATGGACGTCTCTGAGAAGCCTGGCACGGCTCCAAGGTATGAGGGGAAAGGGGGAGCAAGTTCAGCCCGGGGAAGTCGAGCTACCCCCATCCCCCTAGCCCAGCCTATGCTGGCGCAGCCGCCCGCCACCACCCGGGGAGCCCTAGCAATAGGTATGGTTCCTGGAAGACACCACCTGCCCCCCTTAGATGTGAAGTTTGGAGGAAATCCCAGAGATTTGGGGTTTTTCCTGGTACAAGTCAGGAGCTATATGGCAGAATTTGAAAGGGAGTTCACCTCTGAAGCAGCCAAAGTGAGATGTGTTACCAGAACCCTGGAAGGGAAGGCAGCAGATTGGGTGGTGACTTTGTACAATGATAATTCCCCCCAACTGCGGAGCCTCGATGTTTTCATGACTGCATTGAGGAGAAGGTTTGAGGACCCTCTGGCAGAGAGAAGGGCCAGAATCAGAATGAAGACCCTACATTTGGTGAAACGGCAGTTCTGGTGGCCTTCGTTGAAAAAGGACATTGAGACTTATGTGGCGAGCTGTCCAGTTTGCGCTTCAGCAAAAAGACCTCCTGGTAAACCACCAGGTCTGTTGCAAAATGTGGCTTAGGCCAATTGCTCCTTGGAGGGAAATTTCCATGGACTTTATAGTAGACCTACCTAAGAGCGCTGGGCACACAGTCATCTGGGTGGTGACTGATTTGTTCTCCAAACAAGCTGTCAGTCTGTGCTCCCTTTAGATCCCAAGAAAGAAATACTCAGACTCCATGGTGTAGAGCAAAGTTATCCTTTTACTGGAAAATAAAGTGGAAACTACAGATCCAATTCCGAAACTGAGAAATTGGCGGGTAGAGCACATATACAAAGAAATAGAATTGCTCCCACCCCCCCAAAGTTCAAATGATTCTTCCAATTAAAATTTCTGAATATGATCATGTGGCCATCTCTAGGTGGTGATGAGGCTTCTGGCAGTTGACCTTGACATATTTTGATAAAAGTTTGCAGTTGCGCAAAAGGGGACAGAAGCTAGCCAAGAAATGGAAAGTTAAAGAAAAGAATCCCCCTCCCCTTGCTAACCCAGCAAAGGAATGCAAAACACCTCCAGCTTTCTTCCCCTCCAAGATCCCCCCCTCCCACCATTGTCATGACAGCCGAAAGAAGTAAATTGGCATAGCAGCAGAGAAGCAACAGTTAGAAGACAATATACTTACTATGGAAGATATCTTGAGGTTGACACAAGCCCATTTCATCCCTTGCTCCAAGATCCCTTCGGCGAAGTCGTTGGCCAGAATGTTCATTATACATGTCTACAGGTTGCATGGTGTTCCTGAGCATGTAGTTTCTGATCGAGGGGTCCAATTTACCTCGAACTTTTGGAGGGAATTTTTGAAGTTAATAGGCTCCACCTTAAGCTCCGCCCACCCACCCCAAACTAATGGGGTGAGAGAACTAATGGGGTGCTAGAGCAATACCTCAGATGTTACATAAACTATCAGCAAGACAACTGGGCGGATCTACTGCCTTTTGCGGAGGTGGCATATAATAACTCTGTCCACAGCAGTACAGGGTGGCACTTTCAAAGTGGCAACGGGGCAAGATTTTGTGCCCATACCTGAACTTCCTCGTGAAAAACCCAATGTCCAATCGTTGGGCGACTGGATATCTCAACTTCAACTTAATTGGCCAGTCGCTCGTAAAGCTTTGGATGAGGCGCACCAGTCTCATAAGAAATTTGCTGACAGAAAGCGAGCCCCGCAGAGATCGTATCAGGTGAGCGATAAAGTATTCCTCTCGACCAAGTATTTGCAGACGACCCAGAAATCGAAGAAGTTGGGTCCTAAGTATGTGGGCCCTTTCCGTATTGAGCGGATTGTAAATCCTGTGACTGTTCAGTTGACTTTACCAAAGACTCTTCGTCGTTTTCCACATCAGTTTGTTAAAACCCGAACATACCTGTACCTTGAGACCGACCCAGTCTGATCCCCCCGTACCATTGTTGATTGAGGTTGAACAGCATTTCGAGATTAAAGAAATTTTAGACTCTAGGAAATGGAGGGGTCGTATCCAATATCTTGTAGCTTGGAAACATTTTCCTCCGTCCTATGCTGAATGGGTAAATGAGAAAGACATGAATTGCTCAAGAACTTTTATTCCAAATACCCTGATAAACCCTAGAGATGTATGCAAATGTTAACATATGTTTATGCTATTTTTTCTTACAGGGACTAATGTCCTTCTTCTAGGGGGTCCGAATGTCAGCCTCAAGATATCTTCCATAATATGTATATTCTGCACCCTAACTATTGCTTCTCTGCTGCTATGCCAATCTATTTCTTTTGGCTGTCGTTAGCAACGGAGGGAGGGGGGAAACTTGGAGGGGAAGAAAGCTGGAGGTGTTTTGCATTCCTTTGCTGGGTTAGCAAGGGGAGGGGGGATTCTTTTCTTTAACTTTCCATTTCTTGGCTAGCTTCTGTTCCCTTTTGCGCAACTGCGAACTTTTATCAAAATATGTCAAGGTCAACCGCCAGAAGCCTCATCACCATCTGGAGATGACCACATGATCCTATTCAGAACTTTTAATTGGAAGAGTCACTTGGACTTTGGGGGGTGGGAGCATTTCCATTCCTTTGTATATGTGATTTGCGCACCAATTTCTCAGATTTGGAATTAAATCTGAAGCTTTCACTTCATTTTCCAGTAAAAACTTGCTCTGATTATGGAGTCTGAGTATTTCTTTCTTGGGATTTGAAGGGAGCACAGATTGACACAGGCTGCCTCCTGCTGGATCACTGAGGGGTTTCACTGAGTTTTCACTGAATGGGAAATCAGGGAATGTATAAATGGAATGTGTAAGACATTCTGCCCTCTTGTCTTACTGGAATATTGCAGCTTTCCATTGGGAAAAATAAGGCCATTAATTGATGACATAATAGAGCAAACAGTCCCGTTATGGCTGGCTGAAGTATTGACCTGACAATGGGGAAAATAAAGCAATGTACTGTAATCTCTACCTACATTTACATCTGTCTGTCTATCTGTATCTATATAATATCTTATAGCAACCTATGACTATTACTAAATGTTGTATCTTATGATTCTTGATGAATGTATTTTATTTTTTCTTTAAGTACACTGAGAGCATTTGCACCAAGACAAATTCCTTGTGTGTCCAATCACACTTGGCCAATGAAATATCCTATCCTATCCTATCCTACCTTACCCTATCCTTCTATTTCTATATTTCTATTTTATTCCTATTCTATTCTATTCTTTTCTATTCCTATTTCTATTCCTATCCTTTCCTTTCCATTCCATTCCATTTTATAATATTATATTCTAATCTTCTATTTCTATTTCTATTCTATCTTCTATTCCTATTCCATTCCATTCTGGACTAGGACATGTTGCCCCCTCGTGACTCAGTTGGGTATTGCATGGTTCCTGTCATCTCCAAGTATCAAATCACCCATTTAAAGAGATGATCCATAAACTCCAAGATGGAAGGGAGACAAAGGAGATTTATAGATGGGGAGGTTGGAGGACAAATGGGAAAGAGTGTAAGGCGGAGGGCTAGCCAGAACGACCCGTTTTCTCTCTCCCAAAAGCAGAATAGAAAGTAACAGAGTTGGAAGGGACCTTGGAGGTCTTCTAGTCCAACCCTCTGCTCAAGCAGGAGACCCTATACCAGGGGTCTCCAACCTTGGCTCCTGGAAGACTGGCGGACTTCAACTCCCAGAGTTCCACAGCCAGTGGAATTCTGGGAGTTGAAGTCCACCAGGCTTCCAGGGGCCAAGGTTGGAGACCCCTGCCCTATACCATTTCAGACAAGCGATTGTCCAGTCTCCTCTTAAAAACCTCCAGCGATGGAACACCCATAACTTCTAGAACAGAGATCTCCAAACTTGGCAACTTTAAGACTTGTGGACTTCAACTCCCAGAATTCTCTAGCCAGAGCTGGCTGGAGAATTCTGGGAATTGAAGTCCACAGGTCTTAAAGTTGCCAAGTTTGGAGACTTCTGTTCTAGACGGGGCTAAACCTTTCCGTTGGTTGTTCTCACTGAACAAATTATTCTTTAATGCAAGTCCAGGCGGGGACTTCAGCTCCCAGGTCCACGTGTCTTCAAGCTGCCAAGGAAGCAGGAATGGGGGCGCGGGTGTCCTGGCAGCAGAATCGCGCCCGGATTCTCCCCATACCACCACCCCCACCCATCATGGGCTGGAGAAAGCCAAAATGAGGGACACACGACCCAAAGAGGACAGCACTGACGCTTCGCAGGCAACCAGCAGTCGGGCAGAGCCAGCGGAGTCGGAACGCCCCACCAGGAAGGGCATCGCGCCCAGTCCGCGGACCTCGGCTCGAACCCATCGGATGGGTGGGCGGGGTCGCCTCCCGCTGGGCCCGGGACTCACCTGTGCCTTATTTCCCGGGGCGCAGGTAAGGCTGGAGGGGCGGGGGTGGGGTTGAGACTTGGGCTCTGCATTCACCTGCGCCTTCTTTGCGGGCGCGCAGGTGAGGCCGGCTGGACGGTTTTGAGACTTGGGCTCCGGACTCACCTGCGCCTTCTTTCCCGGGGAGCAGGTGAGGCCGGAGGGGGCGGAGCGGCGAGTTCTGAGATCCGGACTCACCTGCGCCTTCTTTGCGGATGCGCAGGTATGGCCGGCTGGGCGGAGGGGTGGGTGGGGATGGTTTGAGACGTGGGCTCGGGATTGACCTGTGCCTTCTTTTCCGGCGCGTAGGTGAGGCCGGCGGGCGCGGCGCGGGGCGGGGCGGGGCTGGGCGGCGAGTCCTGGACTTCGGCCTCACCTGCGCCTTCTTGCCCGGCCCATCCGAGGCCGCCGCCTTCACCTGAGCCGCGCGAGAGCCAGCCGGGGTCCGCCCACCTGTCCCTGCCGGCCTCTGCTCTCTCTTGCTGGCGGGCGGGCGGCTTCCGGGCTCGGCCGATCCGAAGGCGCGTCCCGGTCTTGGGGGCAGAAGAGCGGGCGTCGGGGCCAGCGGAGCCGGAGGGACCGGCAGCATGGCTTCGGGCTCTTACAACGTCAGCCGCGCCTTCCCCGAGGCGACCCCGCAGCAGAACCAGCCGGACAACACGGCCTTCACCCAGCAGCGCCTACCGGCCTGGCAGCCGTTGCTGTCGGCTGGCACGGTGCTGCCTCTCTTCTTCGGGCTGGGCCTCGCCTTCTTGGCCGTTGGGCTGGGCCTTTACTTCACCTCTGAGGGCATCCAGGAGGTGGAGCTGGACTACACGGGCGCGCCGGGCACCGATTGCTCCAGGTGCGCCAACCTGACCAGCCGCAGCCCACGCCGGGAACGCTCCTGCGAGTGCTGGCTGCACTTCCAGCTGCCGACCGCCTTCCCGCTGCCTGTCTGCCTCTACTACCAGCTCTCCAACTACTTCCAGAACAACCGGCGTTACAGCATCTCCCGGGACGATGAGCAGCTCAGCGGTATGACCTGGGCGCTGCACCACCCTGCCCAAGAGTGCAAGCCTTACCAGTACAACAGCCAAGAGCTGCCCATCGCGCCCTGCGGGTCGGTGGCCAACAGCCTCTTCAACGATACCTTTGAGCTCTTCTACCAGCAGGCCAATGGCTCTCTGGCCCTCGTGACCTTGGATAAAGGGGGCATCTCCTGGTGGACTGACACCAACGTCAAGTTCCACAATCCAGAGCCGGTCAACAACAGCCTGTGTAAGGCCTTCAGCGGCACGGTCAAGCCTCCCTTCTGGTCCAAGACGGCCTGCGAGCTGGACCCCAACGACAGCAACAACACGGGCTTTGTCAACGAGGCCTTCATTGTCTGGATGCGCACGGCCGCCCTGCCCACTTTCCGAAAGCTTTACGCCCGCATCCGCCACGACAACTTCTCGGCGGCATTGCCCCAGGGCACGTACCACCTGAACATCAGCTACAATTACCCCGTGCTGGGTTTCCACGGGAGTAAGAAGATCATCCTGAGCACCCTTTCTTGGATGGGGGGTAAGAATCCCTTCCTTGGCATTGCCTACCTGGTTGTGGGCGCTGCCTGCCTACTGGGCGGCATCCTCATGACTGTGGTCCATTTCAAGTACCGGCACCAGAATGAAGATGACGACGACAATTAGGAGGCCAAGCCTGACTTCTCCTTTCCCCAGGATCCTTCTGGACATCCCATCATTCCTTAGGTGGCTTGGACAAAGGGCTGGGAAATGCTGGCAAAGGTTATCCAGAGAGCTGGAAGCCAACTTCAGGGATAGCATCACGCTGGATGGGCTTTGGAAAGCAGTGAGGAATCAGACCTCAGAGGGAAGTGAGATTGGTGCTTCTCAACGCATGAAGAATGAATTTAAAGTCTATTCTGTCACTTTTCTTTTCAGCGCCATAATTTCTCCAACTGGTGAAACTGATTCTTGGGAAACCGCACAGAGGGAATTGAGTGCCACCATTTCTAATCATTGGAAGTTTTATATGAAGGTTAATACAACGTTGTTTGTTGGGGGAACATACAACTGTTTTCTTTATGAAGGGACTACTACCAAACAAAGTGAATGTTGGAAACTAGCATCTAACTCGGATCTTAGATTTGGCCTGTTCTTAAACACTGGGAAGATAACCCAGCATTTGTTGTTCACATAGTGTTTAACTGTACTGTGTGTTGCTGATTCCCTGAGATGGAATTGAATGTTTGGGATAAATTCAGTTGGCTAACTTACACTTGGTCTACTGCAGGGGTCCCCAAACTTGGCAACTTTAAGACTTGTGGACTTCAACTCCCAGAATTGCTGGCTGGAGAATTCTAGGAGTTGAAGTCCACAAGTCTTAAAGTTGCCAAGTTTGGAGACCTCTGGTCTACTGTGCAAATCTAGCCAAAGAGAAATGCATACAGCTAGTCCTCGACTTATAACCACAATTTAGGCTACAAATTTTTCGTTTGCTAAGCGGAGACAAAGTTAAGTGAATTTTGCCCCATTTTATAGCTTTTCTTGCCACATGGTTAAATGAATCACTGCAGTTCTTAAGTTAGCAACATGGTTATTAAGTGAATCTGGCTTCCCCTGTTAATTTTGCTTATCCGAAGGTTGCAAAAAAGGATCCTGGGACACTGCAACCATCATAAGTGTGAGTCAGGTGCCAACTGTTTGAATTTTGATCACGTGAGCATGGGGCTGGTGGGGTGAAAAACAACTGCAAGTCCCTTTTTTCAATGCTATTATAACTTTGAACAGTTACTAAACTAACTATTGTAAGTCAAGGACAAGCTGTATTGAAGATTATTATCACTTTATTATCATTTATTTTATTATCATTTAGGTTTTCACCAAGATAGAGTAGAATAGAATTGGAAGGGACCTTGGAGGTCTTCTAGTCCAACCCCCTGCCTAGGCAGGAAACCCTATAGAATTTCAGACAAATGGTTGTCCAATCTCTTCTTAAAAAGTTCCAGGGTTGGAGCATTCACAGCTTCTGGAGGCAAAATGTTCCACTGGTGAATTGTTCTAACTGTCAGGGAATTTCTCCTTAGTTCTAAGTTGCTTCTCTCCTCGGTTAGTTTCCATCCGTTGCTTCTTGTCCTTTCCTCAGGTGCTTTGGAGAATAGCTTGACTCCCTCTTCTTTGCAGCAGCCCCTGAGATACTAGAAGACTGATATCACATCACCCCTAGTCCTTCATTTCATTAAACCAGACGTACCCAGTTCCAGCAACCGTTCTTCGTACGTTTTAGCCTCCAGTCTCTTTGTTGCTCTTCTCTTCACTCTTTCTACAGTCTCAACATCTTTTTTATATCAAGGCGACTAAAACTGGATGCAGTATTCCAAGTGTGGCCTCACCAAGGCCTTATAAAGTGATATTAAAGATATTTGTGCCTTACAGCCAAATATCTCTTAGCTAAGAATGTTCACAGAATAACTGACTTCCTGCCACTCTGAGCTCCATGGGTTTGCTGGCTGGTTAACAATTTTGTGACCTTGTTTGCATTGAAAAACCCATTGAAAAAAAAAGTCACGTCATATTGAAACATACATTCCATGTACAAAGCATTTTTTTTGCATTGTATTTGGATATGTATCAGCTTATTTTCTTGACAAGTGCAAATACATTTGAGAGCATCAACGGTATTTTCATGCCTGGGTGGGGTGGCAAATTTTGGAGAAATTATTACCAACAAAGGGTCCTGTTAAATTGAGCTACATGGTAAAAAGAATAACAGAGTTGGAAGGGACCTTGGAGGTCTTCTAGTCCAGCCCTCTGATCAAGCAGGAGACTCTGTAGCATTTCAGACAAATGGCCATTCAATCTCTTCTTGAAAAACCTCCAACGACAACTTCTGGTGGCAAGCAGTTACACTGTTTAATTGTTCTCACTATTAGGAAAGTTCTCCTGAGTTCTAGGTTGCTTCTCTCCTTGATTAATTTCCCACCCATTGCTTCTTGTCCTACCTTCAGGTGCTTTGGAGAAGAGGCTAAACCCCTCTTCTTTGTGGCAGCCCCTCAAATACTGGAAGATTGCTATCATGTCACCCTCTAGTCCTTCTCTTTTTAATTTTTTTTAATTTCTTTTAAATTTTTATTAAGGAAACAAAAGAAAAAATTTAAAAACAATGAATGTGATGCATACATCCCAATACACCTGCTTATCTTACATCATCAAATAACACATATAATAAAAAAAAAAATACAAATTTACATATATACGTAAACTTTAGTTGTCATTAATACATTTATTCCTTTCTATTTTTTAACCAGTGGTAAAACTTCTCCCAAGTTTTGTAATATTCAGATTCAGTCTTATTTTTTAATTCTTGAGTTACTCTATCCATTTCAGCGCACGTCCAAATTTTCCTAATTATTTCCATCTCATCTGGCATATCATTACCTTTCCATCTTTGGACAAAGGCTAGCCTCACAGCAGTGATGACTATTAAATATATTATCTCTTTATTATATGTTCCCACATTGTTTCCCAGTAGAAAGATTTCAGGTCTAAATTCTATTTTAATTTTACACATCTCTTCTAATCAATTTCTAATTTTCGACCAATATGTTTGGGTTTTTTCGCATTTCTACCATACATGATAGTATGTTCCAATTTCTTTATCGCATTTCCAGCATTTAGGGGATAATTTTGGATAGACCTTCTCTTCATTAGACTAGATATACCCAGTTCTTGCAACCATTTTTGCAAAGCTTGTGAATGTGGTGGACAAGGTTTTAGAACACTTCTTAGTTAGTTTGGGTTTCAAAAGAAACTTTGCTATTCTTGATTGGAGTGGACTTGCTGGTGAAAAATCTGGTAGATCTCTTTTATTGTGGTTATTTTATGCCTTACAAAATGAATTACTCTCACAAGTTGTTTTGTGTTTACAAGCAATTTTCTGCCTTCAGACCAGACAACTCATTCCCCAGTCCCCATTGAGTTATTCTCCCTCCCCCACAGAGTCACAATGCAAAAGGCTTTGTCAAAAAGTAATTTTGATTTCACTTATATTTTGTCATTTGAGGCTCCGATGAAACATTTTCCCTTCCTTCATCCTCTATTACTTGAGCCATGGAAGATATTTTCTTAAAATTATACACTACTCTGTAATCTGAACAGTTGAATCTATAGTTATCAGGGAGAATTTCTAGATTCTCATGACAAATCAAGTTCCTTCTTTAGGTTAAATTTATAAAATCACTGTGAAATCGTGTTGTTGCTTTTCTGTAAAAAAAAATCTTAACTGTGTCCTAAAAATACTAGATGTTTCTGTGCCATTTATGATTGCTACCTGGGCCTGTGATACTTGATAATTTGCACACCAGAAGGTGATTTTGATGGAATATTTATATTTCAATAGTGATTCTCAGGAGTTTCGTCTCTTTAAATAATGCAATTCATTTTTTTAAAGGTAGAGTTACAGGAAGAGTTAAGCATGCGTTTCGGTGAGTCCTGCGAGTGATGTTTCCTCTTCTCTCATTTGAAATGAAGAACCTTTCAAAGTTCACCTTTCTTGTACATTAATCAAATAAATGACATAGTAAAAATAAAGTTGCATTATGTTTTTATTGGCTGCTGAAGAAAGGCGGACATAATGTGATGGATAATTAATGGTATGGATCTGGGTTGGTAATGGTATGGGTTTGATGGGTTAAAGGTCATCCTAGACTTATAGCTGCAATTGAGCCACAGATTTATGTTGCTAAGTGAGACAGGTGTTAAGTGAACTTTGTCCCATTGTATGTCCTTTCTTGCCACAGTTGTTAAGTGAATCTGGTTTCCCCATTGATTTTGGTTGTTAGAAGTTTGCAAAACATGATCCTGGGATGTTGCAACTGTCATAAACACGAGTCCGTTGCCAACTGTCTGAATTTTGATCACGTGATCATGGGAATGCTTGCAATGGCCATAAGTGTGAAAAATGATCATCGTCATTTTAACAGATTAATACAGTTGGAAAGGACCTTCGAGGTCATCTAGTCCAACCCTCCACCCAAGCAGGAGACCCTACACCATTTCTGACAGATGGCAGCCCAGCATCTTCTTGAAAGCTTCCAGGGATGAAGCTCCCACAACTTCTGAAGGCAACTTCTGTTCCATGGGTTCTCACTGTCAGAAAGTTTCTCCTTATTTCCTGGTTAAATCTCTCCTGGATCAGTTTCCATCCATTCTTCCTTGTCTGGCCTTCAGGTGCTTTGGAGAATAGCTTGACCCCTTCCTCCTCTCTGGGGAAGCCCCTCAGATATCGGATGACTGCTCTCCTGTCTCCCCTGATCCTTCTCTCCACTAGACTAGCCAGGCCCAGTTCCTGCAACCGTTCGTTATATGTTTTAGGCTCCAGTCCCCTCATCATCCTGGTTGCTCTTCTCTGCACTCTCCTTGTGATCATGTGATCAAAATTCAGATGCTTGGCAACTGACTCATATTTATGACGGTTCCAGTGTCCTAGGGTCTTTGGCAACCTTCCAACAAGCAAAGTCAGTGGGGAAGCCAGATTGTACACCAATTTTGATCCAAGACCTTTCCTTTAAATAATGGCAAAAGGATTATTCCAAATGTATTTGGCAAAACAAAACAAAAACAAAACACCACAAATTAAATATGAATTTTTACAAGAGGCAAAAGAAAAGGGGACATGTTGGTTAGCCTCGAAAATTTTGGTCATAAGTGGAGGACTTATCTTACAGCTTTCCCAAGTTGTGCTAGAGATCTACCACTAGGGGGCAGTGAAAAATAACCAGCTTGCTTCGTCCTGTGTGAATTTTTTTATTTATTTATGTATCCATAGTTCAGTTCACCTATTTGATGTTGGCTTGTCTTATTTTAACCTCATTTGGGGGAAAGCAATTACAAGTATTACTTTAATACCATTTAAGAGCATTTTTTAAAAAAAGGGAATTTCTGCTTCTCCCCCAAAAGTGTAGCCATTTAAGGGAGAATAACTCAGGATCCTGTTGGTTTAGATCTGGCTAAATACAGTTAGTCCTTGAGTTACAATCAGATGAATAGATAATCAGAGTTGGAAGGGACCTTATGGATCATAGTCCAACCCCCCACCCAAGCAGGAGACCCTATACCAGGGGTGTCCAACCTTGGCAACTTTAAGACTTGTGGACTTCAACTCCCAGAATTCCTCAGCCAGCAGACCAGGGGTGTCCAACCTTGGCAACTTTAAGACTTGTGGACTTCAACTCCCAGAATTCCTCAGCCAGCAAAGCTGGAACTCTGGGAGTTGAAGTCCACAAGTCTTAAAATTGCCAAGGTTGGACACCCCTGCCCTATACCATTTCTGACAAACTATTCATTTAGTGTTTGAAGATGCAATGCCAATGAAAAGAGCATCTTGTGGCCATTTTTCACACTTGTGACCGCTGCAGAATCCCCATGATCAAAATTCAGACGTTTGGCAGATTTTATGGGATCCCCTTTCATGACCCTCTGACAATCAAATTCAATGGACTAGCCAGATTCACTCAACAACCATATTAACAATCACAATCACAGTGATTCGCTTAGGAACTGTGGCAATAAAGGTCACAAAAACGGGACAAACTCAAGCAACAAACGCCTCTGCTTAAACACACATAAATTTGGGGTCGCCTTGCAGTCGTAAAGTCGAGGAGGTCATAAGTCAAACCACAAATCACAGCTTGCTTTTGGAAAATGTAGGAAAACCAGCGATAAAATTTTTTAAGCCGGGATGGGAAATATTCCACCTTCTTTTCCCAGGCTACGTGTCGCACACACACGAAGAGCTTATGTACTGTAAGCACATATTTTCATAGTTTGGGGATAAAACTAATGCTTGGTCAGCTGAGAATTAAAGACAAAAAAAAAACAAAAAAACCCACGCCTGACTCATAGTCTTCAGCTTTCTTGTAGTCTTCAGCTTTCAACCCATTTGTTTAGCAACTGTGTAAAGTTACAATGCCCAGTGTTCTGTCCTTCATTAACATACTTGAGATCCCCGCGCTTTGATTGGCCAAAGCGCGGGGCTCTCCGATTGGTCAGGCGAGCCGCGCCGATTGGCTCGCTAAGAATCTCCCGCGATTGGTCCGTTCAGACCGCGGGAGATTCAAAAGCGGTGCCATTGGCCGCGGCCGCCGCGGCGAAAGGAAAAAAAGCCGCGGGCTTTTTTCCTTTCGCCAGTTCGGTTCCGACTTACAATAAAAGAGCTTTGCACTAAGTCACCGACTCCTGGCATCATTTCGCGGACACAACACCCAGGGTTGGGATGCTACCAGTTCATTCCAGTTCAGGTGAACCCGTACTTAGTTTTATGGCCAGTTTGGCAAACCCCAAATCCCATTCCTGCCTGGCCCCGCCCATCCCACCCTGCCCCTCCCAGAAGTCCCCATGTGGCAAGTTTGGACCAGTGGTGGGATTCAAAATGTTTTACTACCGGTCCTGTGGGCGTGGCTTGGTGGGCGTAGCATAGCTTGGTGGGCATGGCAGGGGAAGGTTATTGCAAAATCCCCCTTCCCTCACCACCCCACTAGCCTGCTTTCCAGCTCCTTTCTCCTGGGCAGGGCAACCCAAGGAGACCCAGCCGATCAGCTGGGGCTCAATGGGAGGCAGAGAAGAGATGGGATTGGCGGGGCCAGTCAGAGGCGGGATTTGCTGGTTCTCCAAACTACTCAAAAGTTCTGCTACCGGTTCTCCAAAACCGGTCAGAACTGGCTGAAGACTACCTCTGATTTGGATGTCAGGTAAGTGCAGGGCCCACATGGAGGCTCAGGGAGGGTGAAAAATGGGCCCATTTCCAGCCTCAGGAGGGCCTCTGGAGCCTGGGAGAGCCCATTTCCGCCCTCCCAGAGGCTCAAGGAAAGCCTCCGGAGCCCGGGGAGAGCAAAAACAGCCCCTCCTCCTGCCATGGTGCAGGAGGCTGACTAGGCCACGCCCACCATGGCCACACCCACCCAGCAACCGGGCAGAGAACTGGTTTCTGGTATGTTCACAGCCCACCCCTGACGACGCCCCCTGAACAAGTCAGGTGATCAGAAGTCAGGCTCTCGGCCACCGTCTGTACAGGTAGCCCTGGATGTACAACCCTCGTTTAGTGGCCATTCAAAGCTACCAGGGTGCTGCAACAAGTGACTTGTGACCGGACTTCCCACTTAGGATCATCCCAGCATGGTGTGACCCTGATTCGGGTGCTAGGCAACTGGTGAGTATTTATGACGGTTGTGGCTTCCTGGGGTGCGTGTTATATGACCCCAGTTTACGACCTCCCCAACTGGCTTCCAATGAGCCAAGTCAACGGGGAAGCTGGATTTGAATCTCTTTTGAGGTCCACCCTCAAAACGACACTATGGGGCACTGCCCATCAGAACAACTGGACACAAGGACAGTTTCCCCCCTCCTGCCCAGGCCATCACTCTGCTAAACAACGAATTTCCTCAACACTGTCAAACTGTCTAGAAAGGCATCATTCTTCTCATCTTCCCTATTACCTATATCCTTATCTTCTTACGACTATAACTTTGTTGTTTGTATCTTACAATTTACAGTTTACTTAGTATCCTAGTATGATTTATGTTGATTGCTTATTTAGTATCCTATGACTATCACTAAGTGTTGTATCTGTTGTTTTATGGTGAATTTATTTTTACAATGTCTATGATTAATGATCTATCACTATAGTTGCGATATAACTATTCTGTTCTATTCTACTCTACTCTACTCTTCTCTATTTATATTCTATTCTACTCTATTTCTGTTCCACACCATTCTTCATTCTATTCTATTCTATTCTATTCTATTCTATTCTATTCTATTCTATTCTATTCTATTCTATTCTAATTTGCAAATACTGGTCAATTAGATTTATATTGTTTACTTAGTATCCTAGTATGATTTATGTCAGTTGCTTATTTAGTATAATATATGAATTACTTTTACTTTTAATTAAAGTGTCCTTGCTACTATTACATGTATCCATAGAAGAGAATATTTGTAGCTCAGGATTGATCTGTGGACTCTTCGGGTTTCTTAGAGATGGTTTGTTGCCAAACTAGGTAACATTATCAGTGGAGGACTGTGGGGTCATTGGTGTTTTCTGAGGTTGTTTGTTTGCTTGCAGACATTTCATTACCAAACTAGGTAACATCAACATGATGTTACCTAGTTTGGTAATGAAACATCTGCAGGAAAGCCACCAAGCTCAGAGAACACCAAAGACTCAACAGTCCTTCTCTTCCTCTTCCTCTTCCTCCTCTTTCACCACCACCTCCTCCTCCTCTTTGCAAGCCCCACTCCCTTGTAGCACCAATAATGTTACCTACTTTGGCAACAAATCATATCTAAGAAAACCACCAAGCATGGAAAGCATTAAGGACTCCACCTTATGTACTAATCCTATTCCATGTGTAAATGAAGCCCCAGAGAGGTTTGGGACTTGGTTCCCAAAGGACAGTTTCTCACTTTATAACTCTGACTTGAAGAAAGTGAAAGGATTCTTGTAATCAACCAGTTGCATTCCCGGAAGAAAGGAAAGCTGGTTTGCCTCAGGAGGTCAGCTGCGATCTGGGGCAGCAGCTATCTATGAAAAGAAGGTGCAGGAAACAAGGGTTTGCTCTGTTCCAGGATGTCTTAATGCTGAGCAGATTCTGAACATTCAGTTCTTTCCTTGGAGAAACTTAAAAAAAGCATCTGTTCCATTGATGAGGGGCAGTGGTGGGAAATGGGTATCTCTAGTCCAACGAAGAGACAAACCAGAGGTGATTTGATCGCCGTCTTCCAGGAACGGAGAGGTCGTCACATAGAAGATGGGGTGGTTGACCTATACTCCAAAGCACCAGAAGGCAGGAAAGGAATAATGGATGGAAGATGGTTCAAGAAAGACCCAGCATAGAACTTTCCTGACAGTGAGAAGGATTCAACTTGCACCTAGAAGTTCTGGGTGATCCATCACGGATGGTTTTCAAGAAGAGATTGAACAGCCATTTGTCTGGAATGGTGTAGGGTTTCCTGCCTGTGCCGTGGGTTGGACTAGAAGACCTCCAAGTCCCCTCCACTCTGTTATTCTGTATTCATCAGAGTAGCTTGTGTTGATTTACCAGTTTGAAGACCACTGAGATAAGAAGGACGAGAGAGGAGAATCTCAAGTCAAACAGGACTATTTTTTAAAACTCTTCTTTCCCTCCACTAATCAGCCCCATATCTATTTAACTTATAGAGGGGAGGCTCCATTACTGGCTTATTTTAAAAAAAAACCAACCCTCTTCTTACCAAAGTTCTCATGAAGCTTCATTGCTTTCATATCTACTTTAAAAGGATCCAATACGGGCCGTGGGGAAAAAATCCCTTGGCAGAAGGATCAGTAACCGGAGCAGTGGAAAACCACCCGAGCTCGTTGGGATATAAATAGCGACTCTCCGGGTTGCATCTTAAAGTTGTCTTCTTGTTGGCTTGTGTGTTGCATTTCTCCTGATTCCCTCTCAATTGCATGAAATGAATTCATTTAAATGGAGTCGAGCAGGCAGGAGTGTCCAACCTTGGCAACTTGAAGACTTGTGGACTCCAACTCCCAGAATTCCCCAGCCAGCATGAACTCTCTGATGGTGGCTTGCGGTTGACTTTGCCCTGTGGATTTGCACTGGGTTTTTCCTGGATTAGGCTATTGAACTCTTTGGGAGTTGCACTGGTATTGACATGGGGAATTTTTGGAGAAGACTATTTGAGGCAAAATAAAAACTTACTATGGTGTGTGCGTGTGCAAGTGGGACAGGACAATATGTTACTAAATCAAATCAAATCAAAACCTTTATTGTCAATGCACAACATGTGTACAATGAAATCGAATGAACCTCCCTTGGTGCAGCCTCCCCCCCACGAAACACAAAATACATCTTTACAAAATAAATTCCTTGAAATTATAAGTTTTCTGCATTGCCTTTACAGTGTGGTGTCCTCTGAATAAAACCAAATATTTTATCTTCATCGTCTCTTCTTTATGTCTATGGAGATTCTCAGTCAACAGGTGATAGTTATCCCAAAAGTGCTTTTTCAAGAGGCAAGCGGGACTTTGTTTTCTTTGCATTACTCAGGTGACCCTGAAGACACAAAAAAAACCTCCAAGTGGCCTCAATGACCCTCTAAAAGGATGCAAATGACCATCTGTCTGCAAGGAGTATCAATCCATCCCTTCCCCACCATCCAGTCAGAGTTGAAGAAGCTTCGTGAGTGAGAAGCAAAACATCTTCAAAGAAAAACCAGAAAGTCCAGTTGCCTCTTGAAAAAGCCCCCTTGGGACATCTCTTCTCTACGTTCACCTTTCAAACTCATCCAACCTTCCTTCATTTTCCAGTCTTTCTCCATTTTTATGGCCCTTCTTGAGAACATCCCGCTGTTCCAGTTAATGTCCACCTTAAACTAAAATCTGAAGCCTGCAAACTCACACCTGCTGCCTCTTATTTCTTTAGCTGGTTAATTACCATATGGTGTTTTCCTCAAATGTTCTTCAAACATTTATTGTCCCTGAGGGCAGTTCGCACCTATTATCTAGAACCGGTTGTTAACATTCTAAGCAGTTCAGAGAACCGGTTGTTAGAAGAAATTATTGGGCTAATCCTGTAAGGAAGGCAGGAAGGAAACATTCTGGTATTGCTGAGAGAAACTGCCTCTCCGTTAACCCTTATTACATTCTTGGCAGGACTAGATTTCCTGTCTCAGGAACATCTCTGGAGTGTTTTTTTCCCCTTTTGCTGGTACTTTGCTTGTGTGGAGGGACAATTCAAAGTTACAATGGCACTGAAAAAAGTGACTTATGACCATTTTTCACACTTATGACTGTTGCAGCATCCCCTCAGTCATGAGAGGCCAGGTGAGGAGAAGCGTGCCTCGATGTGAGTGACATTAAGTTGGCCACACCCAGCCAATAACACGACCACCAAGCCATGACCACCACCTAAGCCACGCCCACAGAACCGGTTGTTAAAAATTTGAATCCCACCCCTGCCTGAGGGTGACTGACATTTTGAAAGTCATGATGAAACAAGGATGGGTGTAACTCAGATCCAATGTTAAGCCTTGATGAGAATTATGTTGTAAATGTTAATGGCATGTCAGCTGGAATGTGTTTAGGAGGTCACGATACAGGTGAAAGTTAATGTTTTATAACGAAGTATGTATGTGGGTTTTTAAAAAATACAGGATGTGGCGAAATCAACTGTACTGATAAGAGACAATGGATTAGATAAGCTTTTAAGAGACTGGGGACTATTTATGGACTTACGGTGTGTTAAATTTTACAAAACTTTATAAAAAGCTTTACAAAAAGCTTTACAAAAAGCTTTACAAAAACCCTAGTGAGACCACACCTGGAATACTACAAAAAAGATAAGACAGGGAAAAGCAACTAAGATGATCAAAGACCTGGAAACTAGAACATGAAGAACGGCTGCAGGATCTGAGTTTGGCTCATCTAAAGAAAAGAAAAATTAGGGGGGACATGATATCAGTGGTCCAGTATTTGAGGGGCTGCTACAAAGAAGGGGGGGTGTCAAATTATTCTCCAAAGAACTGAGGGCAGGACAAGAAATAATGGAATTATTAACCTGGAAAAGCTGGCCACCAGAAGTTGTGGGTGCTTCATTATTGGAGGTTTTTAAGAAGAGATTGGACAACCATTTGTCTGAAATGGTATAGGTTCTTCTGCTTGAGCAGGGGGCTGGACTAGAAGACCTCCAGGGTCCCTTCCAACTTCTATTCTATTCTATTCTAAATTAAGGTTAACAGAGGGCTTTGAGGTTTAGCTTTACTTCTGGGGTTACCTGTTGACATAGCTAGCTGGATGGATGGATAGATAGATAGATAGATAGATAGATAGATAGATAGATAGATAGATAGATCTTGAAGAGTTGCTAGGTCAATTAAATTGATAGATAAATAGATTTCCACACAAGGGACATCTTTTTATGCACCATTTTTATATTTTTATTAAATATACAGGTTTTATTAATAAATAAATATACATTTTTATTAAATATACAGGTAGTCTTTGACCTACATTTAGTGACCATTCAAAATTGCAACAGCCCTGGAAAAAGTGACTTATGACTGTTTTTCATACTTACGACCATTGCAACATCCCCCTGGTCACATGATCAAAATCCGGACCCTTGGCAACTGGTTCCTATTTACAACCGTTGCTGTGTCCCAAGGTCATGTGATCCCCTGTTGCGTCCTTCTCACAAGCAAAGTCCATGGGGGAAGGTTTATAATTACTTGTAGATTTGTTGTGTATTGTTGACATATTATTTCACCGTTCAACCAGGGTGGACCTTTTTTTGTTTAGTTAGTGTGAATGACAAAGTTGTCATTTGTTTTTTTTTTGGGGGGGGGTGCACACATTATTTTTATTTTTATTATTAGTGTTTCATGGTTGTTACTTTGTTTCCTCTTTTCTATTTCCTCCCCCCTTTATTTTGCATTTTAACTTTGAAAATAAAGTCAAAATTTGTGAAAAAAAAATACTGGGATGACAAAGGAATTTAATTACTTTTGCCTTTGAGTTGTGCCATGATATACGATGTTATTTTGCTGCACTGATATTTATCGAGCATAACTAAATTCTTGAAATACTCTTACTTGGATACTTGAGAAGTCAAGAAGAAGAAAAAGAAAAAAGCGTGCATTCTATCAATTTTAATCACAATTTTGGATAGAAATGTTATGAGCATTGTATTTTTTTGATTTATTTAATCAAACACTATTAGAAAAGAAGAGATGAAAGAAAAACACAGTGTGACCTACATTAATGTTATGTAATGAAGGTTTCAGCCTTAATCTTACTTAAGAATTTGAACTTTATCCATCATTTGCTCTTAAGGAACTTGCCTGGGAGATAAAGTGTGACAACCTGCATTATTTCTTCCACCTTGTACATTTAAGCTACTCTGAATCCACAGGGACAATAAGAAGATCAACTCAAATTTTACTTCCACCTCTTTTAGTTCTTAATTTTTAGTTAGGGAGACACAGTAAATGTTCAAATTATGTTTGCGCATCCTTGAAGATGTTGCTGTTTAGGACTTGCCCACAATCTGCTTAAATTTCACTGAATTGATACATGTGCAATGAATGAATAAGCACAAACTAACTCTAACCCTAACCCTCAATGTTTTTCTCCATCTGTAGATTTGACTACTTCTAAAACTTCTTCACCACGTATTTATTCCATCATTCACAAAATCCTTCTCTATTTATTAATTCTACTATTTCTAAAAACCCTTTCCCATCTACTAATTCCATGGTTCACAAAAATCTTCTCTATTTATTAATTCTATTACTTCTAAAAATTCTTCCCCATGTACTAATTCCATAGTTTACTATAGTCTTCTCTATAAATTCTATGATTTCTAAAAGTTATTTTCCATCTATCAGTTCATAACATTCTTTTTTTCTAAAAAAAAACCTTTGCCATCTACTAATTCCATGGTTCACAAAATTCTTCTTTATTTAGGTATTAATTCTATTACTTCTAAACATTTCCCCCCATGTACTAATTCCATAGTTCACTACAGTCTTCTCTATTAATTCTACTACTTCTAAAAATTCTTTTCTGTCTACTAATTCCATAGTTCACAAAATTCTTCTCTATTTCTAAAAAAACCCTCCCCAGATCACAAAATTCTTAATTTATTAAATCTACTACTTCTAAAAATTCTTCCCCGTCAATTCATTCCCCAGTTCACAAAATTCTTCACTATTAATTCTACTACTTCTAAAAATTCTTCTCCATCGAATTCTATAGTTCTCAGAATTCTCCAACTGCTAATTCTGCTCTTTCCCGATAAGATTTCTTCTACTCATTTAAGCAAAACACATGATGTACTTCAAGCAGAATTTCTATCTCATTCGTCTGACATGTTGTAAGATGTAAAAGAATATATGAGCTATGTCAGACATTATCAGTTGATAACCAAGTACCTAGTAATTGGCAACAGCAATTAGCAAGTATGGTACTAATTTAAATTCTACAATTAGAGGAATATTCTCTTGAACAACACAGGAGCAATCTGTCAAATGCTGATTGCAGATTGGCATCCCAAGATAGGATGTTTCATTGTGATTGCAAAGCCTGACATTTTTTTTGACAAAAATTATATATATGTGTGTGTGTGTGTGGCAAAAAATGAAAGAGAGAAACCCAGAATATATTTTTCCAGGTTTCTCATGTGTATATTTGTAAAAGGGGAGGAGAATTCACTGGTTTTATTTTCTTTTTAGTGTCCAGCTGGGGTGGGTTCTACAGATAGTTCTTGACTTACAACAAGTATGTTTAGTGACTGTTTGAAATTATACCACTGAAAAAAGTAACTTTGGGGCATTTTTCACACTTATGCAGCATCCCCATGGTCATGTGATTGATACTCAGATGCTTGGCAACTGGCATGTACTTATGATGGTTGCAGAGTCCCTGGGTGACATGATCCCCTTTTGTGACCTTTTTTAAAAAAAATATTATTTTAAAAACTTTATTAAATAAATTCTACAATTTAAAAACATATTTCCATTAATTGCAGCATATTTGTAGTAGAGTTCAATCACTCTGACATATTCTTAAGTCTATAGAATATTACTAAATATTATTACAATTATTTTACATTTCATTTATGTTATATTTTCATATATTTAAGTAGTTATTTACATATTTATACATAAGTATACATAGTTATGCCTATTCATACCAAATTATTTCATCACACCTTTCATTTCATCTCTCTATCTTGTGTCTACCTTGCCACCAATTATACCATAAATTCCCAATTTCATAGTACTCCGTCTTTTCTCTCTCCTTCATTTACATTGAAAGCCTATCCATTTCTACACACTCTAAAACCTTTTTTATAATCATATCGGAGGGAATGCTATCACTTTTCCAATTCTGAACAAAGGCTATTCTTGCTGAAGTTATTATATCTAACATAATATATTGGAGTTTCTTATTTGTTTTATCTCTTAATATACCCAATAGGAATGTCTCTGGTCTCAATTCAATTTTCTAATTTTCTCCAGCCATTTCCTAATTTTAAACCAATAATTTTTAGCTTGAGGGCATGTCCACCACATATGGAAATAGTTTTGCAAACTTCTGATAAGCAAAGCCAGTAGGGAAGCCAGAACAACTAGGTTACTAACTTAACAACTGACAGTGATTCATTTAACGACTGCCACAGGGGAGGTTGCAAAATGGAGCAAGCTCGCTGAACAGCTGTCATGCTTAGCCACAGAAATGTGGAGAACAATTGCAGTTGTAAATTGAGGATTACTTGTACAGGGATATCTCTGTGGGAAGAAGCCCCACCCACTCTTCAATATTTTGAGGAATATTTCTAAAAAAGGCAGGATAAAATATTTCCCCTAAAAGAAAAAGAAAAAATATCTTAAGGGAGACAGAGCCTCAGGCCCCTCAAGCAGATGCTGTTTATAAAAATGCAGATTTGGTAATCCATTACTCCCTGCAGCAAAGTCTGAAAAAAAGCAGATTTGCCCTCACCTAAGAGCCAACCCGGGCAAAGCCATTAAGCCATAATAGGAATTATGGCATCACCCTCACAAACTTCAACCAAACTCAGATAAATGCCTCAGATACTTTGCCTCTAGAGCCAGCTATGACCCTTACATAACCCCTACATCCGAGGTGGTATTCAGCAGGTTCTGACCGGTTCTGGAGAACCGGTAGCAGAATTTTTGAATAGTTTGGAGAACTGGTAAATCCCGCCTCTGACTGGCCCCGCCAATCCCACCTATTCTCTGCCTCTCATTGAGTCCCAGCTGATCGGCTGGATCTTCTTTGGTTGGCCTGCCCAGGAGAACGGAGCTGGAAAGCAGGTCAGTGGAGTGGGGAAGGAATGGAGATTTTGCAGTACCCTTCTCCTGCCATGCCATCAAGCCATGCCCACAGAACCAGTAGTAAAATTTTTTGAATCCCACCACTGTCCTACATAGCTCTATTGGAGTCTGACAACAGCCAAAAGAAGACATATTTTTGCACAGGAACAGGAAGCTCAAGTGCAAAGCTCAAGAGAAGGTATAAAAACCTCTCACTCGCAACTCCGTGGGGTCATCTGTCCAGAACCATTCCAGGTGGTTCTGCTTTATCATTAAACTCTCTTTCCAATCAGCCTCCATGTTTTCAATGTCTTCCTCCCGGCTTAGAAGTGAATCAGTTGGACATTTCTCCCAACTTCTCCTTAGGACTTGAGTTGCAGATTTTCTGCCTAGACAGAAGCCAATGGAGCTGCCATATTGTGTTGTAATTGGTTTCACACAAGGCATGTTGACATAACATGTCTATTTTTGAGCAGCCAAAGGCTCGCCTTTAATCTGCTCACCTTTGCTCCAATTTCAACTCTTTCGAATATCAGGAGGATTGGATTAAGCAAATCAACATTTCAGTAGCAACATCGGGTCATTGTGTTTTTTCAGATCATCCCGTCTGTGAACAGAGAAGGGCTGTGTGATATCTGGACCATGAAATAGGAGAGAATTAAGTCTTTTGGGTTGGAAAGGACCTTGTAGGTCATCTAGTCCAACCCCCCCATCCAAGCAGGAGACCCTACACCTTTTCTGACAGATAGGAGTCCAGTCTCTTCTTGAAAGCCTCCAGGGATGAAGCTCCCACAACTTCCAAAGGCAACTTCTGTCCCATGGGTTGATTGTGCTCACTGTCAGAAAATTTCTCCTTATTTCTAGGTTGAATCTCTTGTCTCTGCTGTAACAATGACAGACAATATCTATATTTACAAGATTATTAGAATTAAGTGGAAAAAAAAACCGGTCGTAAGTCACTTTTTTCACGGCCGTTGTACCTTTGAATGGTCACTAAATGAACTGTTGCAAGTTGAGGATTACTTGCAAAGATAGTGACTCAGGATGGAGCAGCTGTGGACAGAAGCATTGGCTAATAAGAGAAAGGGGCTGCAAATAAAATGGCCAACCGTATAATGAACTTAGAGAAATCTCTATTCACATCTGGATTCGGGTGCACAGTTCTAATTGCCACATTTATGAAGATACAAGGGAGCTGGAAGAATTGCCAAAAAGGGCAATCAAAATGTTGGGGACTCAAACATTTTTCTTATGAGAAAAATCTCGAATGCTTGAGGTTATTAGGCCTGGAACAAAGGCCACTGGAGGGAATGTGATCCAGATGTATAAAGTTATATATGATATGGAGAGAATAAATTTCCCCTCCTTTTGCATGCAGTGGGATCAGAAGTCTCCCAATCAAGGAGATTTAGAACAGACAATAGAAAGCATTTCTTCTCATAGTTCTTAATTAACCTGTGGAATTTATTGCCAAATGAAATAGCCTCTCTCTCGCCCACAAGAAAATGTGATGACCGCTAACTTGGCTTTAAAGGGGGATTAGATACATCGGGTGCTCCATTGCTGGGTGTTTTCAAGAAATAGACTGAACAACATTTGCCTGGGATGCTTTAAGGCAGGGGTGTCCAACCTTGGCAACTTTAAGACTTGTGGACTTCAACTTCTAGAATTCCTCAGCCAGCAAAGCAAAGCTGGCTGAGGAATTCTGGGAGTTGAAGTCCACAAGTCTTAAAGTTGCCAAGGTTGGACACTCCTGCTTTAAGGTCTCCTGCCTTGTGCAGGGAATTGGACCCTTCCAGCCTTAGAATTCTGTGTTCTGTGTTCAACTGCAGGGAAACAACAATGGGAGAAATAGGTCATACTCTTGCTTGTGAGCTCTGCAGAAGCATCGGTGAGGAACAAAATGTTATTCTGTCATTGCTAAGTTTTTACTGGTAGCTGCAACTTTAGGAATCTTGTGAAGTTCTTGGTGATTTCCTGGCATTTTTTGATTGCTTATAGTGATAGATTCTGTAGATGGAAGAGGAGGAAGTGGAGGGGGGGGAGGAGAAGGGGATGCAGAAAGATGGAGAAGAAAAAAGATAAAAAGGAGGAGAAGGAGAAGCTGCCTCATCAGGAGGAGGAGGAGGAGGAGGAGGAGGAGGAAGAAGAAGAAGAAGAGGAGGAGGAGGAGGAGGAAGAAGAAGAAGAGGAGGAGGAGGAGGAAGAGGAAGAAGAAGAGGAGGAGGAGGAGGAGGGGGAGGAGGAGAGGAGGAAGAGGAAGAGGAAGAGGAAGAGGAAGAGGAAGAGAGAAGAAGAAGAAGAAGAAGAAGAAGAAGAAGAAGAAGAAGAAGAAGAAGAAGAAGAAGAGGAGGAGGAGGAGGAGGAAGAAGAAGAAGAAGAAGAGGAGGAGGAGGAGGAAGAAGAAGAAGAGGAGGAGGAGGAGGAGGAGGAGGAGGAGGAAGAAGAAGAAGAAGAAGAAGAAGAAGAAGAAGAAGAAGAAGAGGAGGAGGAGGAGGAGGAGGAGGAGGAGGAGGAGGAGGAGGAGGAGGAGGAGGAGGAGGAGGAGGACTGAGGTTGGGGAACTATGGAATCCCAGCAACCCTGAAAGACTGGATCACCTTTAGAAAACAAAACTTTTAAAGGCAGACTCCTTGAGCAGAATTTGCAAGGGCAGATGGTGCCTGCGAAAGTGGCCGCCAGAAAGCAAAAATCCCTATGCCAGAAAATCCATCAAATGGGAAAAATGAAGCATAATTACAGCCCGTCCTTCCAACTACTTGCTGCTTCTGTCAGCGCAAGTCCAGCATCCGGAGTGCAAGCTATGTCTAAACCTACCAGGAAGCATGAGTGTGTGTTTTGTAAGCCATGACCTCATCGCCATTTGTTCGTGCAACTGGGGCATGTGATGAAAAATTGTGCCTGAGCCAATTATGCAACTCTTTCCTCAAATTCCACTATAACAATTGAGGTATTATATTTTAGAGTGGCTTGGCCAGGCTTGTAAGTAAGAACATTACCTGTCATTCAGCATTATCCCTTCCCAACTTAAGTACTATTCTAAATTTGTTTGTACTACATAATCTTCCTGACAACTTAGTTATGGAGAAGAAAATTCACGCTGTAACAAACTACACAGTGCAGCCTTATGAAAGCAAACAAGGCTTCTAAGCATGTCCTGGCTTCACCTTTGAAAATAATGTCCTAAAACGAGACGCAAATCCATCTGCAGACCAAACTGCATTTACTACAGATAGTCCTTGATGTAAAACAATTCTCTTAGTGACCACTTGAAGTTACAACGCCCCTGAAAAAAGTGACGTGTGACCATTTTTCACACTTACGACCAATGCTGCCTCCCCAATTGAGATTGAGATGCTTGATAACTGACTCAGTTATGACAGTTGCAATGCCCCTTTTGTGACCTTCTGACAAGCAAAGTCAAAGGGGAAATTGGATTCACTTAACAATCGTGTTGCTAATTTAAGAACTGCAGAGATTCACTTAGCAAGAACAAATCATAAAATGGGGCAAAACTTACTGAACGAATTTCTTACTTAGCAACATAAATGTTGGGCTCAGTTGTGGTTGTAAGTTGAGGATCACCAGTATATGTAGAAATACATATGGATCAGTGGTGGGATTCAAATATTTTTACCACTGGTTCAGTGGGCGTGGCTTGGTGGACGCGTTTGCGCGCATGAACACACTTTGTCTGCACGCGTGTGCCAAATGCACACTTTGCACAAGCGCAGAGGTGTTCTAACTCGCCTCCTGCAAGCCTGCACTCTCCTGGTCGCTTCCGCAGCTGCCGTGCAGGACTCTTCTGTGCCACGCAAAGCAGATGCGCTTCAAAATTCAGTGGATAAAAGTGAGTATGGCACCCGGGTAGGCAGGTGGGCCCAACAGCAGAGGGGTGGAGAGAACCAGTTTGGTCTCTGCTGCTCATCGCTGCTACCGGCTTGAGAGAACCGGGCCGAACCGGTGGAATACCACCACTGATATGGACGAAGAGTGGTATGAATGCATAGAAGAGCCACAAAGATTATTAAGGGCTGAAGGGCTGAAAAACGGTTGCAGGAATTGGGAATATCTAGTCTGACAAAGAGAAGGACCAGGGGAGACAGGAGAGCAGCCTTCCAATATTTGAAGGGCTGCCACAGAGAGGAGGAAGGGGGTCAAGCTATTTTCCAAGGCACCTGAAGGCCAGAGAAGGAACAATGGATGGAAACTGAACAAGGAGAGATTCAACCTGGAAATAAGGAGGAATTTTCTGACAGTGAGAAACAATCAACCCATGGAACAGAAGTTGCCTTCGGAAGTTGTGGGAGCTTCATCCCTGGAGGCTTTCAAGAAGAGACTGGATGGAAATGGTGTAGTCTCCTGCTTGGGTGGAGGATTGGACTAGATGACCTATAAGGTCCCTTCCAACTCTGTTAATCTTAATCAGTTTTGGTCACCACAATATAAAAAAGATGTTGAGACTGGAAAGAGTGCAGAGAAGAGCAACCAGGATGATGAGGAGACTGGAGGCTAAAACATATGAAGGATGGTTGCAGGAACTGGGCCTGGCTGGTCTAGGAAAGAGAAGGACCAGGGGAGACAGGAGAGCATCTTCCAATATTTGAGGGACTGCCAGAGAGAGGAAGAAGGGGTCAAGCTGTTTTCCAAGACACCTGAATGCCAGACAAGGAATAATGGATGGAAACTGAACAAGGAGATAATTAACCTGGAAATAAGGAGGAATTTTCTGACAGTGAGAACAATTAACCAGTGGAACAGAAGTTGCCTTCAGACGTTCTGGGTACTCCAACACTGGAGGTTTTTAAGAAAAGATTGAACCATTTGTTTAAAATAGTATAAGGTTTCCTGCTTCAGCTGGTAGTTGGTCTAGACCAGGGGTCTCCAATTAGCAACTTTAAGACTTATGGACTTCAACTCCCAGAATTCCTCAGTCAGGAATTCTGGGAGTTGAAGTCCACAGGTCTTAAACTTGCCAAGGTTGGAGACCCCGGGTTGAGATGACCTCCAAGGTCCCTTCCAGCTCTCTTATTCTGTTCCTTACTGAATGTGTCCATTTTCAGACCAATTAAAAACAATCTGGATAAATTCGGATATGGGATAGAGAGATGATAAGGGGCCTAGATGCTCAATCATACAATGAATGATGAAGACATAAGGAAACTAGATAGGTCTAGCCTACCAAAGGAAAGCATTAGGGCAGACATGATAGCAGGCTTCCAGGATTTGGGGGGCTGCCAGAGGCAGGAGGGGGTCATCTTTTTTTCCCAAAGCACCATATGGCAGGGACAAGAGCCATGGAACTTGACTTATTAGCCCTGTCGTTTTTCCTTCTTGGTATCTGCTAGGCTTCTGGTTTATAGTTCTTGCATGACCAACACTCATCTACCTGAGGAAGGAAATCTCTTGACCATTTGTTTCCCCTCTTGGCTGTGATTTGGGAGAGCAATGGAACCATCTCAGCCTGCACACATCCCAGTCATCCATAAACTGAGGGGGGGTAACTTATTAGCTTATCTTTCAATTTCGTTAGGAAGAGATTCTGGGTGACGTTAGCTGGCTGGGAAATTCTGGACTTTAAAGTCCACAGGTCTTAACATTGCCAAGTTTGGAGATCTGAAGATTTACTTTCAAGCAGGAGGGAAAAAAATCCTCATTTTCAGGAAAGCAAAACAATGGACAAGTCATTTTGCATCCATGGCACACACACACACACACACACACACACAAACACACAAAGAAAAGCAATTTCCTTCAAACAGAGCTTGTTTTATGGAGAGTTGATTGGATCCTTTCCTGCTCCTTTGGGGACAACACTGTGGAAGTAATTTCCCTCTGGCTGTTGCAGGAACTAGGCATGGCTAGTCTAGTGAAAAGTAGGACTGGGGTGACATGATAGCAGTCTTCCAGTAGTTGAGGAGCTGCCACAAAGAAGAGGGGGATGATGCCATCCCCCTGTTGATGCAGCCTAGGATCGCATTGGCTTTTTTGGCAGCTGCAGCACACCGCTGGCTCAAACTTAAGCAGTGGTCCACTGGGATTCCTAATTCCCTCTCACAATTAGTACTGCTGAGGCAGTACTACTGTTAAGTTTGGAGCATGGGTACGAATGATGGAGACGAGCCGGTAGAAACAGTGAACTTCAAACTCTTTATTTACATATTGTGACCGCTCAGCTCAAGGGCTGCTATATTCTTACTTATAAAGGCAACTCATTAACTATTCAACCAATAGCAAACCTGGAGCACTAGCTCCGTTAACCAATGGGAATGGCCTGTTAATGGCCAATCGGATGCTCCTGAACGGGCCAATCCGATCCTGCCATTAACAGCCAATCAGAAGTGCGGGGCCAGAACCTTGCACTAGACTTCAAGCTCAATGATAACTTTATTGGTATTATGCATTCACAACTACCTGTATGGTACCTTTGCAGCCAGGGGTGGGCTTCAAAAAATTTAGCAAACAGTTCTCTGCCTGGTTGCTAGATGGGCATGGCCATAGTGGGCGTGTTTTCACCCTCCCCAGACTCCGGAGGCTTTCCTCGAACTTCTGGGAGGGCAAAAATGGTCTCCCTGGGCTCCGGAGGCCCCCTTGAGGCTGGAAACTGGCCCATTCTGGGAGGCCCATTTTTCGCTCTCCCCGAGTCTCCGCCTGGGCCCTGCACTTACCTGGAATCTAAACTGAGCCGTGTAGAGACTCCTAGGAGGGGAGGGGTGGGCGTGGCCAGCCAGTCCTTGCAACTATTGGTTCGGTGAACCAGATGTAAAATTTAACATCTGGTTCTCCTGAACTGGTAGCAACCCACCAGTGTGTGCAGCAGAACCTTTCCTTTCTCACCACTGAATTGCTGGATAGGGTGCAATGCTCAAATCCCATGGCGAACCTGTGGCATGCGAGCCCCAGCCAAACTTACCTGCACTCTGCATGCGCGTACCTCCCAGCTGATTTTCAGCCTCTCAGAGGCTCAAGGGAAGCTCCTGCAACCTTTGGAGGCCGAAAAAACAGGCCAGTTTCATCACTTCCTATATTTCCGGAAATACCGGAAGGGATGAAACGGACTGATTTTTTGACCTCCAAAGGCTGCAGAGGCTTCCCTCGAGTGTCTGGTAAGCCAAAGAAGGCCTCAGACGGGCTGAAAATCAGCTGGGAGGTAAGGGGGGTGGCGTTGGGGGGGATTGCATGTGCATGAGGAGGGGTCACTCCCCACCACCACACATTGCCTTTGCATGCCCGCGAGGGCGCATGTGCCATTTTTGGCACAGGAGCCCAAAAAGGTTAGCCACCACTGCTCAAGTCTGTTGAGATCCTTCTGAATCTTCAGTCTATCTTCCAAGGATTGGCAATTTCCCCCCTCCCCTCACACTGCCCCACCAGCGAATCTCATGACTTCTCCTTCCATCGCCTCATGCTCTGGTTTGTTTGCAATGCATGCTGGTCAATGAGATTGTCTGTAACTTGTCTGCGCTTGAAATCCATAACATGACCTTGCAACAGCCATATAACACCTATGGAGAATGAGGATGACAGATAAAGATCCCGGCCAGTATGACTCCAGGAGATGTGGTGGCCTTTTTTTCAAACCAAGCAAAATCATTCCAAGAAAATTGTTTTTGTCGAAAACAAAAAGCGTGTTTAACAACAGGATTCTTTTGTCTGAGGTCAAACCTTAAGTTAGGCATAACTATACGGGATCTGCATGGTCCACTGAATTTGCACAACACAGCAAGCAAGACTGAAATGGAGCTTAGCCATTTCTGATCCAGTTTGTTGTGGGAATCTAATGGTTGTCTTCATGTACTGCATCAACTTGGCCATCCTGTTAAACAGTGGTGGGATTCAAAAAATTTACTACTGGTTCTTTGGGCGTGGCTTGGTGGGCGGGGCAGTGGAAGGATACTACAAAATCTCCATTCCCTCCTCACCCCACTAACCTGCTTTCCAGCTCCGTTCTTCTTTGCAGGGCAACCAAAGAAGACCCAGCGGATCAGCTGGGATCTGGGAGGCAGAGAAGAGATGGGGTTGGCGGGTCCAGTCAGGGGGCATTTGCTGATTCTCCAAATTTTCGCCACCGGTTCTCCAGAACTGGTGAGAACCTGCTGAATACCACCTCTGCTGTTAAACCGTAATTGGGTTTATTTGTTGGGCACAGAATGTGGTGTGCAGGCAAAATGATTAAGCCAGGTTTCAGGGATACAGTAGGGGGATGCGTGAAGCTGCCCCCCTGAATCATGAAGAGGGAAGGGGTTGCTTTGACTTCTGCTGTCTTGTAAGGTTGGACTAGAAGACCTCCAAGGTCCCTGCCAACATGTTTCTCTTCCTCTCCTCAATTTGATTCCCACCAAAATTTGAGAAACTGGTCCAGATCATGTAGAGACCTTTGTTAAAATAGAATAGAGTTGGTGGGGCCTTGGAGGTCTTCTAGTCCAGCCCCCTGCTCAACAGGATAACTTATCCCATTTCAGACAAATGACTGTCCAGTCTCTTCTTAAAAACTTCCAGTGATGGAGAACCCACGATTTCTGGAGATAAGTTGTTCCATTGGTTAATTGTCCTCCCTGTTAGGGAGTTTCTCTTTAATTCCAGGTTGCTATCTCCTTGATTAATTTTCATTGTTTCTTCTCCTGCCCTCTGATGCTTTGGAGAACAAGTTGACCCCCTCTTCTTTCTGGCAGCCCCTCAAATAGTGGAATACTACTCTCATGTCATTCCTAATTCTTCTTTTCTTTAGACTAGCCAAGACCTCCATAAGTGGAATATTTCAATCTTGTTCTCCTCAGGTATGAACTGAAATTCTCACTCTTGTGCTCTGTTCTCTATCAGGTGCCACTCCCAAATTGTTAAAATGGAGCAGATATTTTAAGGGAGAGAAATATTTTTAATGTTTCTTTTCCCCACATTTTTAGTGAGAAAATCCAGTCCACTGATGGAGGCTAATTGGCTGGGCTAAGCAACATTTCGAATTTGATTCCAGGTATGTGCTTCAGAGCAGGGAGGGCTGCAAATTGGGCATCTGTTTCAACTCTTTAAAGCAGCCATATCTCTTTCCAAGATCACATGGCAGTGGAGCTTCAGCATCCTGGGAAAAGATACAGATGTTTTCAAAAAGCTAAATAAAATCCATGCTTCTCTCCATGCTCCGGAGCACCTTATGGAAGCTGAATCCAATCCCAGTAATCATGTTGTTATAAAACACAACTAAAATTAAACTGATTTTTTTTTTTAATTGGTTGAACTTCACCATCCTGGAAAAAGATACAGCTATTAAAAAAAAAAAAAAGCAGAAAAGAATCCATACTCTTGCCTCCATGCTCCAGAGCACTTTTGGGAAGCTTAATCCACAGATTTGCCATCTCAACAATCCTGTTGTTATTAAATACAACTAAAATTCAATTGCTTTTTTTTTTTTTTTAATTGGCTGAGCTTCACCATTCTGGAAAAAAAAAAAGATCCAGCTTTTTTAAGAGTGGGATACAATCCAAGTTCTTCCCTTCATGCTCCAGAGCACTTTCGGGAACCTGAATCCACAGATTTGCCAATCTCAATAGCTTTGTTGTTATTAAATACAACTAAAATTCAATTGCTTTTTTAAAAATCGGTTGAGCTTCAGCATCTTGAAAAAAAAGATGCAGCTGTTTTCATAAGCGGGATACAATCCACGTTCTTCCCTCCATGCTCCAGAGGACTTTCGGGAAGCTGAACCCAAAGAATTGCATAACTTTAATCGTGTTGTTATTCAACACAACTAAAATTAATTGGGATTTTTTTCCCCCCCTTCCCTTGGCTCCACTTACTACTCTTTGGGTGTGCCCCAATACCACTCAAAGATCAAATACAGCCCGTGGGCATGAGAAAAAAGAAACCGGCACCCTTGCAGTTCCTCCTTGCATTCCAGTTACTGAAGGAGAAACAATGGGAAGTGAGTCAGAGGCAACCACACATCGCCTGGCCTGGTTCCTTCTGCTGAGTCACGGCCACAGGCCTGGAGGCACAATCAGATCACATTGGTCAGATTGATATTCTCATGGTTTCCCAACAGGGATTTTGCCATCGGCGGCATCTTTGCCTCTGCCATATTTTTAATATCAATGGTTCTCAGGGGTGGGATTCAAATTTTTTAACAACCTGGGTCTCTGGGGGGTGGCTAGGTGGGCATGACTATGTGACTGGGTGGGCGTGGCTTCTTTTTTTTTTTTCAACACTCCACCTGCTCCCCCCCCCCAGGTATTTTTTTGCCTCCTGGGCCTTAGGGAAGCCCCTTGGGAGCAAAAAAACCCCTCCCCAGGAGGCTTCCCTGAGGCCCAGGAGGCAAAAAAGAGCGAAGCAGTAAGATAGCAAGGGGGGGGGGGATCCTGGCACAGCTGATCATCATCACAGCTGATCGTTGGGAGGGGAAAAAAATACGAACCGCAGCCAGCGATGTCGGGCATGCACGATAAGATGTCGGGCATGCACGATAAGGACTGACTGGGCGCGGAGGGGAGGGGTGTGTGGAGAGGGGTTGGCCCAGCCAGGGGCACGATTTGCCGGTTCTCCCAATTGCACAGAACCATAACAACCAGTTCTATAGAACCTGTTCGAACTGGTAGAATCCCACCTCTGATGGTTCTGGAAAAGACTCATGATGGGGGCAGGGGGTGTGTGTCAATCAACCAATCAGAATAGAGCTGGAAGGAACCTTGGACAGTAGTGGGATCCGACCTTAATCGCTACTGGTTGATGGCGCGTGGGGGTGTGCACCTAAGAAGCCAATCAGCTGAGAGGATGAAGAAATGAAAAGCTAGGCGTGACCTTCCCATCTTCCCATGCGCTTTTCCGTCTTTTATCCTCTCGGCTGATCAGAGCATTTTGTATTTTTTATTTTACTACCGGTTGGGCTGAACCGGTAGTGATTTTTACTACCATTTCACCTGAACTGGGACAAACCGGTAGCATACCATCGCTGACCTTGGAGGTCTTCTAGTCCTAGTCCAACACCCAGTCCATGTAGCAGACCCGGTGCCATTTCAGGTATGTAACTCTCTAGTCTCTTCTTAAAAACATCCAGCAAGATTTCTGAAGGCAAAGCTGTTCCTCTGGGTAATTGTCCTCACTTTTAGGAAGATTCTCCTTAATTCCAATTTCTCCTTGATTAGTTTCCAACCATTCTGAAGCATATCTTGCTTCCAGGTGCTTTGGAAAATAAGTTGTCCCCTCTTCTGTGTGACAGTCCCTCAAATACTAGAAAACTGCTATCATGTCCCTCCTAATTCTATTATTATTATTATTATTATTATTATTATTATTATTATTATTATTATTATATTTATTTTTGTCAATTGATTACAAGATAATAGGTATAAGTAAAAACATAGTTATGAATACATGGATACATATAAGAAAAATAAGAAAAACAAAAGAAACAATAGAACAGGAACGGTAGGCACAATTGGTGCGCTTATGCACGCCCCCTACAGGCCTCTTAGGAAAGGGGTGAGGTCAATAGTGGAAAGTCTAAGGTTAAAGTTTTGGGGGTTTGGGGAAGAAACCACAGAGTCGGGTAGAGTATTCCAGACATTGACCACTCTGTTGCTGAAGTGGTATTTCCTGCAATCTAATTTGGTGCGGTTAACCTTGAGTTTGTATCTATTGTTTGCTCTTGTATTGTTGTGTTTGAAGCTGAAGTATTCATTGACAGGTAGGACATTGCAACATATGATTTTATATACTATACTTAGATCGGACTGAAGGCGGCATAGTTCTAGGTTTTCTAGTTCTAGAATTTCAAGTCTGGTGGCTTAAGGTATTCTGCAACGAGTAGAAGAGTGGAGTTCTTTTCTCTAGACTAGCCATATCCTTTTCCAGCAACCGTTTTAGTCTCCAGGCACTTAATCAGGGGTGGGCTTCAAAAAATTTAGCAACCGGTTCTCTGCTCAGTTGCTCGGTGGGCGTGGCCTAGTCGGCCTCCTGCACCATGGCAGGGGCGGGGCATTTTTGCCATCGCTGGGCTCTGGAGGCTTTGCTTGAGCCTCCTGGAAGATGAAAACAACCTCCCCAGGCTCCGAAGACCCTCTGGAGTCCAGAAATGGGCCCATTTTTCACCCTCCCCAAGCCTCCATGCGGACTCTATACTTACCTGGGATCCAAAACAGGCCACATAGAGACTCCTGGGAGGGCAGAGTGGGTGGGGCCAACCAGTCATTGCAACTACTGGTTCAGCAAACAAGATGTAAAATTAATATCCGATTCGTCCAAACTGGTGCGAACCGATAGCATCACACTCTGCTCTTAATTCTCTTATTTGCTCTTCTTTGCACTTTTTCCAAAGTCTCAACATCTTTTTTTTTGTAATGTGGTGATCAAAACTGGATACAGGATTCCAGATGAGGCCTTACTAAGGGTTTATAAAGTGATACTAATACTTCACGTGATTTTGATTGTGCACCTCTGTTTATACAGCCAAGGAAAGGACAAGGAAAAGAAGGACTTTGATGCACACTAAAATGGGTTGTAAACTTGTTTCAGCAAAGAAGGAAATGTGAATTATGGTACTCAGGCCTTCTCTGTTGCCTTCTCTATCCACAGATGCTTGGATATGTAGCAGTTAAATTCATACATTCATCCTCCTGCCAATTTCTTGAGAATATAACAGTCAAATGTCTGCTGTCATTACAAATTACGTTAACAGAGTAGGAAGTGACGTCCCTTGCAGGTCATCTAGTCCAACCCGCCGCTTAAGCAGGAGACCCTACAGCATTTCTGACAGATGGGAGTCCAGTCTCTTCTTGAAAGTCTCAAGTGGTGAAGCTCCCACAACTTCCGAAGGCAACTTCTGTTCCACTGGTTCTCCTTATCAGGAAAATTCCTTCTAATTTCCAGGTTGAATCTCTCCTTGTTCAGTTTCCATCCATTGTTCCTTGTCTGGTCTCCAGGGCCTTGGAAAATAGCTTGATCCCCTCCTCTCTGTGGTAGCCCCTCAAGTATTGGAAGACTGTTTTTATGTCCCCCGGTCCTTCTCTTTACTAGACTCGCCAGACCCAGTTCCTGCAACTGTTCATTGTATGTTTTAGCCTCCAGTCCCTTAATCATCTTGGTTGGTCTTCTCTGCACTCTTTCTAGAGTCTCAACATCTTTTTTATAGTGTGGTGACCAAAACTGGAAATAGTACTCCAAGGGTGGTCTTACTAATGTTTTATAGAGTGGTATTAGTACCTTCTTTGATCTTGATTGTATCCCTCTCTTAATGCAACTTAATAGGATTGCATTGGCTTTTTTGGCTGCCGCTGCACACTGTTGGCTCATATTTAACTAGTTGCCCACTAAGACTCCAAAATCCTTCTCATAATTACTGCTATTAAGCCTGGTTTCACCCAGTCTATATGTGTTCTTTTGGTTTTTCTTGCCTAATTTATTCTCTCAGGAAAATGTGACCCATAAGGAGAACTGCAGGTTGAAACCTATTAAATCCGGATGACACGAAACTGAGAAAGGCTAATAAACAATGACTAGTCAACTTGAACAATTAATTCTTTGTTCCAAAAGATTCTTTCCGCAAATAGAAGTGCAATAGAAGGAAAGCCCTCCAAACTGTTTTATAGCCAGATTAATCAGGATCAATACATTTTTAAACTCTATAGTGGTTGTAGGGATATGTGGGTAAAACCCTACAACCAGTGATGTAATAGTTTTATACATAGTCTTCCAAAGAAATGCTTCAGGATCTATTAAATGCAGATTTTAAACTTGAACTATTTTTATGAGGTATAATACCAGAACAAGTTGATAAGCAAAGTTTATATTTAACATTGCATGTCTTAACAGCAGCGATGATTAGATTTGCACAAACACTGGAAAAATGAAGAAACTCCACAAGATGAAGAGATAATGAGAAAGATACTACTTGTGCAGAAATGGATAGATTGACATTGACAATTAAACTGAAAGAAGACACAGAATATTATCAAACATGGAATTTCTCTTACCAGTGGTTGGAAAAAGTGGGTGGAGATTAAGAGTGTCATCTGTATTGTTAATCAGAGACTGAGCTATTGATTTGTTATTATTCTTAATCTTAAAGGACAAATGTAACCTTTCAGTATTATACACAGAAATCTTTGAACTTGGCAAAACAGGTTGCAAAATCAGATGTGATGCTTTTAACAACTGACTTCTTGAGAAAGAAAAATTCTGGTTCTAATTAGAAGGAGATAATAGAATAACAGAGTTGGAAGGAACCTTGGAGGTCTTCCAATCCAACCCTATACCAGGGATAGCAAACCTTTTCGGCACTGAATGCCCAAAAGGGAGCACGCATGTGCATGCACTCATTGGGGCTGAAACCCGGAAGAGGAGCTGCCCAGGGGCAAGTGAACGCCTGGAAATGAATTTCTGATGCATGCACTTCCGGTTTCCGGTACGCATGCACACCCAATAATCAGCAAGCCGGCACACATGCGCACACCAGAAAATGGAAGACCAGCTCTTCAGTTTCTGGCACTGCCACATGAGCGAAGGCCAGCTGATCATTGTGCGCGCCAGAAACCCAAAAGAGGAAAAGATGAAGCTTCACATGCCAGGCGACATAGGTCTGCGTGCCACTTTGGCACACATGCCATAGGTTTGCCATCACGGCCCTATACCATTCCAGGCAAATGGTTGTCCAGTCTCTTCTTAAAAACCTCCCATGTTGAAGCGTTTGCAACTTCTGGAGGCAAATTGTTTCACGGATTAATTGTTCTCACTGTCAAGAAATTTCTCCTTAGTTCTAAGATGGACCTCTCCTTGCTTAGTTTCCATATATTGTTTCTTGTCCTGCCTTCAGGTGCTTTGGAAAATAGATTGGGCCCCCGCTCTTCTTTGGGGCAGCCCCTCAAACATTGGAACTCTAGATGCTTGTCAGCCTTCAAGATTCCTTTCCTTTTGGCTGCCATAGTAACAGGGGGACGGGTGAAATAATTGGGCTTTGTGGGTGTGGGAAATGTGCTGGAGGTTTAGAGGATGAACTGTATAACTTGGGGGGAAACTTTATTGTTTATGCTTACTTGCTGTGCAATTCTTTATCAAAATAGGCCAAGGTCAACGGCCAAGATGCCCCACATGACATTATATACAACTTTAATTGGATGGACAGTTTGTACTGTGGTGGGTGGGAACAACGCCATCACTTTGCACATGTGTTTTTCACGTGCAATTCCTCAGATTCAGAATTCCTTTGATGCTGCCACTTGTAAAAGATGTTTTTATCTATATTAATGGCATCTAAGCGTTTCTTTCTTGGATTTTGAATGGAGCACCACCTGACAATACTTTACTAATGAACTGTGGACTTTTCTGAAAACCACTGTTGGCCCCGATTGTATTATTAATCAGAGACAATTCTCTGATTCAGTTCAATTCTCTGACCCCAAATTGAGGACTACCTGTAGAAATGTTGTATATCATATAAATGCATTGTTTTGAATTATCAATTTTCCCCAACCAAGATGGTTTCCGGTCACGTGAGGTACCAAACAAGCTATTTTGAACATTCTGATACAAGGAAAACTTTGCTATCCAACAGAACAGGGAAGGAACCGCACTTGGCCTCTGTTCCAGACAGGTTATTTTGTGTCTTCGTGGAATTCACATTCCGGACCCAACACGAGCAGTTAATCTATAACTGTTATCAAACATTTGCGCACAAGGATTCTGGTGCATGGGTCAACGATCTGGATCATGCTGGGAATTCAAGTTTTGGGGGTTTTTTGTTTTTGTTTTTTTGTGCAATTTGCTCGAAGGCCCAGATGGCTACCACGTGATTCTGAGGATTTACTGTTTCATGAACAATCTTCATTAAAAAAAAAAAAAACCAACAACTTTTCAAGGCTATCACAGCAACCCTAGTTTACAGGGACCGAGTAGACTGAGCAACCTTGGAGTTGAGCTATTGATAAACAAACATTGTCCAGCAACACTTGATGTCAAGTCTTTGATTTTCAGAGTCGGCGTGAGAGCTTTTCTGGTCTTCTGCAGTCACGCCATAAGGCGAAGATTGAAAAAACAGGTTTTTCTATCCATCTTTTCTATCCTGCTCTATGGAGTGGAGAATTGGTCTCCCACAGAAGAGACTAGAGAAGCATTTAAAATGTGGATTTATAGGCGGCTGTTACGTATAAGTTGGGTTGACAAAATCAGAAATGAGGAGGTGATAAGCCGCCTTTGAAAGCCAAGGGAAACCATCAAAACCAGAGGTGGTTATTCAGTAGCTTCTGACCGGTTCTGGAGAGCCAGTAGCGGAAACTTTGAGTTGTTGAAAGAACCAGCAAATCCCACCTCTGACTGGCCCCGCCAACCCCATCTCTTCTCTGCCTCCCATTGAGTCCCAGCTGATTAGCTGAGTCTCCTTTGGTTGCCCTGCACAGGAGAACGGAGCTGGAAAGCAGGTTAGTGGGGTGGGAAGGGAATGGGGATTTTGCAGTATCCTTCCCCTGCCATGCCCACCAGGCCACATCCATCAAACCATGTCATGCCCACCAAGTCATGCCCACAAAACCGGTAGTATTTTTTTTTAAAACCCACCACTGAAAAAAAAAAAAGCACAAGTTAGAATATTTTGGACATGTGATGCAACACCTGGAAAAATACGGCATACTTCATTTAATCCTCCAAGGAAAGATTGAAGGCCAACCAGGTCCAGGCAGAAGAAGAACTTCAAAATCCAAGGGGCTTGTTTGCATAAAACTCAGCAGCACTTTTTCGTGTGGCCGTTGATCAAAATAGGATTGCCAACATGATCGCCAACATCCAATGACAGACATGACACACGGAGGAGGAGGAGGAGGAGGAGGAGGAGGAGGAGGAGGAGGAGGAGGAGGAGAAGGAGGAGGAGGAGGAGGAGGAGGAGGAGGAGGAGGAGGAGGAGGAGGAGGAGGAGGGAGGAGGAGGAGGAGAAGAAGAAGAAGAAGAAGAAGGAGGAGGAGGAGGAGGAGGAGGAAGGAGGAGGAGGAAGAGGAGGAGGAGGAGGAGGAGGAGGAGGAGGAAGGAGGAGGAGGAAGAGGAGGAGGAGAAGGAGAAGGAGAAGGAGAAGGAGAAGAAGAAGAAGAAGAAGAAGAAGAAGAAGAAGAAGAAGAAGAAGAAGAAGAAGAAGAAGAAGAAGAAGAAGAAGAAGAAGGAGAAAGAGCCTTACTTTCTCTAAAGAGAAAGTGAGATTTCTTACTAGATGGGACCCAAATGGGAAACTGAGGCTGAGAGACAGGAGAAAACAAACCTGTTTCAAAACCCAAGATGCAATCTTCCACGCTTGAAGGTCTGTGGGCTCTGCTGCTGCTGAGACAGCCTTCAGCAAATGAGATTCTTGGCTGTCTCTGCTGCATAATCTGAGTTCTTTACCCACCCTGCAAAGGAGCAGGTCTTGAGAATGGAGATAAACGAAAGACAAACCTTGGGGTGTGTGTATGGGGCAGGAAGAGTTTCAGTGGGAATCTCTTCCACATGTCACCTTGGATCACTTCAGTGAGGATCTAATTTGGGCTGAAGAAACACAAGGACGGAAAATTAAACAGGAGGGAGAATGGATCTATTTGCATTCTGACTTCCAACACTTAGTTGCCCCCATTCCTGGGGTGGAATGTAGTCTGGATTCCCAGGAAGGAGGTCAAAGAGGCAGCAGAGCTTGGAATGTCTGGCAGGCAGGAAGAGAGTGAAGACAAATTCTCCCTCGCAGTTCAGAGAGTATATCTGCCATGATGCAATGACTGCTTTAGTCTGGTAAGATTCTGTCTATAGGTGAAGAACCATAAAGGAAACTACTTGGAAGTAATTCTACATGTCATTCTTGATTCTTGGGCCCAACATCAATTTTGCCAGACTAAAGCAATTATCTGCATAACTATAGATCTACTCTGGGAACTGCTATGGAGGAGCTGCTTTAACCCTCTTCCTGCCAATCATACTTTCAAAGCTCCAATTTATACATATACTTCCTATAAAGAAAATTGGAAGTGACTTTCTCTTTCTTTCTTTCTTTCTTTCTTTCTTTCTTTCTTTCTTTCTTTCTTTCTTTCTTTTCTTTCTCTTTTTCTTTCTTTCTCTTTCCTTCCTTCTCTCTTTTCCTTCCTTTATTTCCTTCCATTGCTTCCTTCCTCTTTCTTTCCTTCCCTTTTTCTTTCCTTTATTCCCTTCTCTTTCTTTTTCTTTCTCTTTCTCTCTCTCTTTTCTTTCCCTTTTTTCTTTTTCTCCTTTTCTTTCTTTTCTGTCTCTTTCTTTCCTTTTCTTCCTTCCTTCATTTATTCTTTCTTTCTTTTTCTTTCTTTCTCTTTCCTTCCTTCTCTCTTTTCCTTCCTTTATTTCCTTCCATTGCTTCCTTCCTTTCTTTCCTTCCCTTTTTCTTTCCTTTATTCCCTTCTCTTTCTTTTTCTTTCTCTTTCTTTCTCTCTTTTCTTTCCCTTTTTTTCTTTTTCTCCTTTTCTTTCTTTTCAGTCTCTTTCTTTCCTTCCTTCCTTCCTTCCTTCCTTCCTTCCTTCCTTCCTTCCTTCCTTCCTTCCTTCCTTCCTTTATTCTTTCTTTCTTTCTTTTCTTTCTTTCTTTATCTCTCTCCTCAGAAAAAGAGCTGGGAGGGGTTCAAGTGCCTGGCCAATTATCCAAAATAATAAGGGGTGTTGTCTTTTTTTCAGCATACAAGGAGTGGCAGAAGCTTTTGTATGCAATCTGAATGGAGACAGCTGGAGGCGTTGTACAGAATAGGGTGAACACTGGAAACCATGGAAAACTCAAATTAAACCCAGTGGGGAAATCCGGGTAGTGCGCCAGAGATCTTGTCGATTATAAGGGTTGCCAAGCATGGGCCAGACAGCCTGTCTCTCTGGATAGTTCTTTTTCTAGAAATAAATCTTCCGAATATAATGACAGGAGGACAGATATGTCCTCCTAGGTTGAGATATGAATGCAGAACAGTTGGCAAAGTACAGCTCATTCTTGGTCTTGGTATCTACCTCCCACGTGTTTGTCACGGGGATGAAATAAGAGGAAGGGGATGGAAAGGATCAAAAGATGGAAAGAATATGGGATCTGTATTTAAGGAGTACAGCAAATATAGATCAATACAGGTAATTTTCAAGTTACAGCTCCTATTGAACCCAACATTTCTGTTACTAAGTGAGAATTAACTAAGCGAGTTAAGCAGAGGTGGTATTCAGTTGGTTCTGACCGGCGAAAATTTTGAGTAGTTCAGAAAACCAGCAAATCCCACCTCTGACTGGTCCCACTCCCATCTCTTCTGTCTCCTGAGTCCCAGCTGATTGGCTGGGTCTTCTCTGGTTGCCCTGCACAGGAGAATGGAGCTGGAAAGCAGGTTACTGGGGTAGGGAGGGAATGGGATTTTGCAGTATCCTTCCACTGCCACGCCCACCAAGCCACGCCCACCAAGCCATGCCACGCCCACAGAACCGGTAGTAAAAATTTTTGAATCCCATCACTGGTTTTGACCCATTTTATGCTTTTCCTCCAGTGGTGGGATTCAAAATTTTTTACTACCAGTTCTGTGGGCGAGGTTTGGTGGGCATAGCAGGGGAAGGATGCTGTAAAATCTCCATTCTGGATCCCACTGACCTGCTTTCCAGCTCCGTTCTCCAGTGCAGGGCAACCGAAGAAGACCAGCTGGGACTCAATGGGAGGCAGAAAATAGATGGGGTTGGCGGGGCCAGACAGAGGTGGGACTGGCTGGTTCTCCCAACGACTCAAAGTTTCCGCTACTGGTTCTCCAGAACGGGCCAGAACCTGCTGAATAACCACCTCTGCTTTCCTCACCACAGCTGTTAAGTGAGCCTCTGAAGTTGTTCAGTTAGTAACACAGTTGTTGAGTGAATCTGGTTTCCCCTATTGACTTTCGCTTTTCAGAGAGTTGCAAAAGGGAATCATGTGATGCTCTTAAATTGTCATAAATATGAGGGAGTTGCCAAGTCATTGAATTTTGATCACGTGACCATGGGGGATGCTGGAATGGTCATAAGTGTGAAAAATGGTCATCAGTCCCTTTTTCCAGTTCTGTTATCACTTCAGTCACTAAGTGAACTGCTGTAAGTTGAGAATCAGCCATAAAGGATGGACTGTAACAGTGCGAACCTACTCTGGCTTGCATTCAATACGCTCAAGAAGAACCAGAGATGATATGATAGCAGCCTTCCAGGATCTGAGGGGTTGTGACAGAGAAGAAGGCTTTGTTCTCCAAAGCACCTGGGAGCAGGACAAGATGTAACAGGTGAAGGATGATCAAAGGGAAACCCAACCTTAGAAGCAAGCAGCGAGTTCCTGACAGCGAGAACAATTCTCCAGTGGAACAGCTTGTCTCCAGCAGTTGGGGTGCTCTCCATCACTGGAGGTTTTCAGAAAAAGATTGGACAGCCATATGTCCAAAAATGCTATAAGGCAGGGGGCTCTTCAACCTTGACAGCTTTAAGACTTGTGGACTTCACCTCCCAGAATTCCTCCTCTAGTCATGTTAGCTCAGGAATTCTGGGAGTTGGAAGTCCATTAGTCTTAAACTTGCCAAGTTTGAAAACCCTTGATCTATTCTATCTACCTATTCTATCCATCTATCCTATCTCTTTCTTTCTCTCTATCTGTTCTACCTCTCTATCTATTTATCTATTCTTTCTATCTATTCTATCTTTCTCTCTCTCCCTTTCCCTCCATCTATCTATTCTATCTCTCTCTCTTTCTATCTCTCTATTCTACCTCTCTTTCTTTATCTATCTATTCCAGGGGTCTTCAACCTTGACAGCTTTAAGACTTGTGGACTTCAACTCCCAGAATTCCTCCTCCAGTCCTGTTAGCTCAGGGATTTTGGAAGTTGGAATTCCACAAGTCTTAAACTTGCCAAGTTTGAAGACCTTTGGTATAAGGTCTCCTGCTGGAGACTAGAAGATCTCTAAAGTTCCTTCCAACCCTGATGTTCTACGTTCTATGTTCTTTTCATCTAGTGCAGGGGTGTTAAACTCAATTTCATTGAGGGCCGCATCAAGGTTGTGTTTGGGGGTACCAACTGCTAAGGCAGGAGATCCTCCCCCTCTCTCTCATTATAAACTTCCTTCCTTCCTTCCTTCCTTCCTTCCTTCCTTCCTTCCTTCCTTCCTTCCTTCCTTCCTCCCTCCCTCCCTCCCTCCCTCCCTCCCTCCCTCCCTCCCTTCCCCTCTTTTTCCTTCCTTGCTCTCTTCTCATCTTCCCTTCTTTTTCTTTCCCTTTCCTGTTTCTTTTTCTTTTGTTTTTAGTTTGTTTTGATAGCGCTCTGCCAGTGAAAATGGAGGTCCGGGGAGCCACATGTGGCTCCCCATGCCCTGTTTTTGGCCTGGACAGCCTGCTGCAGCCCCCCAAGTTCTGTTTTCACTAGGCCAGATCTAAGCATCCCAGGGGCCAGATTTATCCCAAGCCTTGAGTTTGACACCCCTGATCTAGTGCCTGTTGCTGCCTGCAATCACCACTTTTCTGTACAGAATTGGCCCTACAGAGCACTTCCTAAGGTTGATTAGCTGACAGCATAGGAGGCTACAGGTAATCTTCAACTTACAACAGTTCACTTAGTGAATCTTCCAAGTTCCAACATCATTGAAAAAAGGGACTTATGACCATTTTTCACAGTTACGACCTTAGAAGCATTCCCCAGGATCACGTGACCAAAATTCAGATGCTTGGCCACGGATTCACACTTATGACCATTGCTGTGTCCCAAGGTCAAAGGATCCCCTTTTATGACCATCTGACAAAATCAATAGGGAAACCAGATTCACTTAACAACCAGGTTAAGTTATAAGCCAAGGTGGCACAGTGGTTAGAGTGCAGTCCTTCAAGATACTTCTACTGCCTGCTGGCTGCTGCAATTTGGCAGTTCAAATTCGACCAGGCTCAAGGCTGACTCAGCCTTCCATCCTTCTGAGGTGGGTAAAATGAAGACCCAGATTGTTGGGGGCAAGAGGCCGACTCTGTGAACTGCTAAGAGAGGGCTGGAAAGCCCTGTGAAGTGGTATATAAGTGCTATTGCTATTGCTACTAGCATATCATTTGCAGGGATTCACTTAACAACTTTGGCAAGAAAAGTTGTAAAATGGGTCAAACCTCCCTTAATAAATGTCTCACTTAAAAAAAGAGATTTTGGGCTGAGTTGTGGTCGTATGTCGAAGACTACCTCTAGCTGATTCTGCTTTCCGAATCAAAAAAGCAGTACTTCTCAAGCCCAGCAAGTTAAAGTCAGGTGCCCTTCAATTTCCAGAAGTCCACTGGAGAATTCTGGGAGTTGAAGTCCACCCACATTTTCAAAGTTGAGAAACTCTGCAGTAAAAGGTGTAGGTAATGCCTTAAAGGCTTCCTTCCTTCCCTGTCTTGGAGTCCTGAAACTCCACCTATTGCCAGGATGAAGTGTGCAACAAGGGCCAACCCTACTTCTTCCATATGAGGTTATCACCAAAGCAGATGAAAGGTTAACTTCAGCACGGGAGTTGTCGGTGTCCAAACCCCATGAGTTCAAGAGCAGCCAAAATACCTGGAAGAGCTGAGCTTTGCTTGGGCTCCCAGTTCTCTCCCCTCCCACAAATGTCTGTAAATATACCCAAGTCAATTTTTAAACTTAGGCTTGGAATCAGACCAGTAGCTGAGATTAGATGGATGGGAGAAATCACCCTGGATGGTTTCCAGAAATTACATGAGCCACACAAAGTCCAAATATCAACACAGACCAGGATGCCAACTAGAACAGAGGAGCTGCAGGCATTGGGCAGCCCTTCCTCCACTGCCAGATGTCAAAGAAGGCAGATAAAAGTCTGGGTTTTGAAAACTTATCAGAACAACCTAATCTGATTTTGATTGATAAATAGTTTATGCGTCTTCAAGCTTGTTTTTTTTTGTGTGTTGGCATTAGCAACCACATCAATATTCTCCATGATTAGATTAGAATCATATAAACATAGAATCATTATATGAGAATATGTTATTAATTATTAATTTAATAATATATTATAATAGTCTCAACATCTTTTTTTTTTTTTGGTCAAGGTCACCATTTTATTGTTGAGATTCTAGAAAGAGTACAGAAAAGAGGAACAAGAAGATTAGGGGGCTGGTGGCTAAAACAGATGAAGAATGGTTCCAGGAATTGGGTATGTCAAGGCAAGACAATAAACAATGGATGGAAACGAATCCAGGAGAGAAGCAGCCAAGAACTAAGGATAAATTTTTCAACAATGAGAACAATTAAACCAGTGAAATGGAAGTTGCTTTCAGAAGTTGTGGGAGCTCCATCACTGGAGGCTTTTAAGAAGAGATTGGACAGCCACTTGTCTGGAATGGTGTAGGGTCTCCTGTTTGAGCAGGGGGTTGGACTAGAAGACCTCCAAGGTCCCTTCCAACTCTGTTAGTTATTCTGTCATTCATATAAACCTAGAATGATAAAATCATATAAAGATAGAATCATAGAATCCTATAAATGCAGACTTGTAGAATCTTAAAGTCACAGAGCTGGAAGGAACTTTGGAGGATCTGATCTATCCTCAAACCTTTCCCTAACTTGGTCTTTCATGTTTTCCAACAATGCACCCATCACTGCTGTAATTAAGTCTATCCATCTTGCTGTTTTTCTGCTTCCTCCCACCTTTCTCACCATACGAGTCTTCTTCAGAAAGCTGGTTCTTTCCATAATGTGTCTTAAGTAGGATAATTTGAGCCTAGTTATTTGTGCCCTGAATACGGAATGATAGAGTTGGAAGAGACCTTGGAGGAGAGGTAAATATTCAACAGGTTCTGACAAGTTCTGGAGAACCAGTAGTGGAAATTTTGCATAGTTTGGAGAACCGGCAAATCCCAGCTCTGACTGGCCCCGCCAACCCCATCTCTTCTCTGCCTCCCATCGAATCCCAGCTGATCGGCTGGGTCTTCTTTGGTTGGCCTGCACAGGAGAACGGAGCTGGCAAGCAGGTTAGTGGGGTGGAGAGGGAAGGGGGATTTTGCAGGTGTCCTTCCCCTGCCGTGCCCACCAAGCCACGCTCACCAAGCCGGGAGTAAAAAAAAAAACACAGAACCGGTAGTAAAAAAAATTGAATCCCGCCACTGCCTTGGAGGTCTTCTAATTCAATCCCCTGCTCAAGCAGGCGGCCTTTCTGGACAAATGGCTGTCTCGCCTCTTCTTTAAAACCTCCAGTGATAGAGACCACCCACAATTTCTGGAGGTAAGCCCTTCGGATGATTAATTGTTCTCCCTGGCAGGAAATTTCTCCTGAATTCTAGGTTGGGTCTCTCTCTCTCTCTTTGATAAGTTTCCAGTCAATTTGTTCAATTGATCCATTGGTTCAGGTGACTCCAGTCTTGGCAACTTTAAGACTTGTGGACTTCAACTCCCAGAATTCCTCAGCCAGCTTTGTTATTCCGCTGAAACTTTTTGTCATTTTTAACCCATTGTTCTGACCCAAACCTTGTTCCAAGGAAACAAACACGAAACGGAGGTAACAGCAAAACCTTTGAATGATTCTTTACGAATTCCGTTCCTTCCCGGTTAAAAGGCTGTTTCAAACTAATTGTCTCTGATGAGAACGAGCCTTGCCAAGGTTGTCCAAGGCTGCCAAGAACACCAGTTAAAGTTGCCAAGAACTATTTCGAACACAAAGAGTCTCCAAACACCAACCAAAATATTCCAGACGTCCACAAGGCTTGAATGCAAAAACTTCTTTGCTTCCTGCAAAGATCTCCGGTTTCTCAGCTGGCTTTTTATCTCTTAAGGGAGGGCCCATTACCTTGCAGCCTTACTCCCGAGTTGCCTGGGCTACTGCAGCTGCTCTTTCCTTCCAGCAGCCCTGCATGCACGCAACCTGGGCATAGGCTCCTCAGGGGCCTCTTCCTCACTGCTGCCGGCCTCCATAAGCTCCGAAGGCAGCACTCCACTCCTTGATGGTCCTGACCCCATCCCTGCATCACACGCAGGGTCCCTCTTCTCTTTGCTCTCCGAGACCTCAGCCGTCCGCACCTGCTGCTGGCAAAGCACAACACCCACCAAGTTTGCTCCAGCCCTCTGTGGTACTACAGAATGGGCCCTACTCCTTATTCTTTGTGACATTCCTTCAGATATTTGAATTCATATCAACAGTCCCTCTTTTGTTGTTTTTAACCTAAACATTCCCAGATCTTTTATCCCTTAGAGAACTTGATTTCTAACCTTGTCACCATTTTAGTAGCCCTCCCTTCTTCTGAACGTGTTGATCACTGTCCTTCTTGATGTCCTCTGTCAGGACAGGACACATGACTCTAAACAGGATCTGACCAGGTTAGAGGGGACTGGGACTTCCTGAGATCTGACCTATTGTGGCCCACTAGCTGCCAGAGGAGCTGGTGGTAGACTTGGACAATGAAGAGGTTGGGGAGGAACTTGGGCTAGTTCTGGAGCCTAAGGAAGGTTCTGATGGATGCTCTGCATCAGATGCAGAGATAGAGCCAGGGCCATCCAACATTTCCCAGCCAACAGAGAGGCAGCTTCCTTTGGAGGCTGCTATGATTGAGGAGGAAGAACAGCTGGGGCCTGTTACAGAAGCGCGCATGCGCAGAGCTGTTAGGAGAGGGGAACAACAGAGAACAAGGAGTCGACTCAGGAAGCAAAGCATACATGGACGTTGAATGGTCCCTCCCTGGCTGGGGAATAAATAGAAGGAAAAGGGAGTGATTGTCATAGGAGACAAGAGTTCGTCTTTCTGAAGATTTTGCTGCTTGTGTTTCTTGCCTCAGAGACTGCTTGCCAGAAGTTAGTTTGCAGCCTTTTGTCTGGAAGCTCACAGCCTTGCAATTATCGCAAGAAACTAATAAGGTTTGTTGCTGCCATTAAGTCTCAGAAGGACTCTTGCCTGGACTTTTCGGTGGATGAATGCCATTAATTCACAAGAGGAACTAAAGAGAAGGGTTTTTCATGACAAGGAGCCTTTTTCTTGCTTCTGCTAAAGCTGGGTCAGAACACGAACTTCTGTTCATGCACCCCCAAAATGGATCTCATCAGATCAACAATGGCATCGTAACTGCCAGCTTGCATCTGATCGAAAAGAGGACTTACGTCCCTTTCACATGTACCATTTTATAGTTTAGTGTGACGTATGAACCGTGTCCAACGCACATGCATTTTTAACCCAAGGGTAAACCCTACTGAACAGAACACAAAAGACACCAAGACTGCAGTGGATTATGGCATTCATAACAATCCAGTTGCCTCAGAAGAGCCTTGTCTGGTTTGAAGCTCTCCAGAAGGGCTAAACACAATTAATAATCCCAGGAGGTCTAATCCCATTAATCTGGAAGGCATCGGGTTCAACTAGGCTGCCCTGGAAAGCTGACCTCGCTGGGACATGCTCAGCTCACGGGCCAAGAACAGGCTGGACAATATGCAATTGAACAAACAAGAGTTCCACAAATAAATAATTTCAGAGGGACACAAACCCTTCTTACTCTGGAATACGGGTAGTTTTCCACTTACCAGAGTGCATTGACCATTCGAAGTTACAACAACGGCACTGGGACCCACAACGGAGGCAAAGCTGCTTTACTAGTTAATTGTCCTCCCTGTTAGGAAGTTGCTCCCCAATTCCACATTGCTTCTCTCCTTGATTATTTTCCATCCATAAAGGAGAATTTTTGTAACTCAGGGTTGAATTGAGGGGGTCCTTGATGCTCTCTGAGCTTTGGTGGTTTTCTTGCAGGTGTTTCATTCCCCAACTTGGTAACATCATCAGAGTTGATGATGGTACCTAATTTGGGTAATGAAACATTTGCCAGAGAACCACAAACTCCAAGAACACCAAAGACCAAGAATTGTACTTCTTCCATTAACTTGCATTGCGGAAACCACCTCCAACTAACTGTCCTACATTTTGGGGAGACAGAGAATTCTCCCCATGGACTTGTGGCTGTAAATTTCAACATTACACAATCACGATATAACAATAACATGCCACAACTCTTATTTGTTTCTGAGCCCAATTCAAACCATAGTTGTTTTTACTTTTCAAACTCTGCACACCTTGGAACTTAAATATCTCCTGGAATCTCTCTTCCTAGTAAAATCTTTGTTAACATTCACTTGCCAAAGTATCTGAACCTTATTATCGTTGGAAGAAATATCCTTCTGGATTCAGTTCCAAGTGGGGAAAAAGACACTGGAAACGTAGAGGCTGTTTGGAAGGTTTAATGATGGACAGGACCCCATGGCTTGGAACTCCAGAGTGAAAGGGAAGGATGATCAAGGTGAAGGAAGATCAAGAAAAGGGGCTGAGGTGCTGAGAGTGCCTGGGTTTTATACCCTCTGTTGGGATTTGAATTGGAGCTTGTATTCTGATTGGTTGTCAAACTCCCATGGGGCCATGCAGGGGCAACTCTGTAGGCTGTCCTGAGTCCCAGGCTTGGTTGAGCCTTGCTGGATGATGATGCACTGAAAGGGCTTTTGAGCAATTGCTATAGCTTTACCTGGAGATCTTTGTTATGTAAAGTATTCTGGCCCAGGCCTTAATGGCCCACCCATTAACAAAGGTGTGGGTGAGATTCTGCTTCTGGGGTGAGATTCTGCTTCTAAGTTTCTACTCTTTTTAGAGGAAATATTCTGCCTTTTTAATATTTCCTAGATATTTCAATTTTCTAAGAGAGGGATGGGTGTTAACTTCCTACATTACTATTTATTTAAAGCTTGCTTTTCTTTTCTTTCTTTTCTTCATTGTGCCCAACAGAAAGACCAGGCTTAGTCTGCAAAAAATGGTAATATCCTCACTCCCAGCTTTATAAGCAGATACGACACAACAAAAGGGGCTGTGAAAGAAGAAAGCAAGTCCAGACTTGACCATTTTTTAAAAAAATACAGGTAGTCCTCGACTTAACGACCTGTCTCCCCTGGTCCTTCTCTTCCCTAGACCAGCCAGGCCCAGTTCCTACAACCGTTCATCATATGTTTTGATCTCCAGTCCCATAATCATAATCATTCTCTGTACTTTTTCTTGAGTCTCAACATTTTTTTATAGTATGGTGATCAAAACTGGATGCAGTACTCTAGGTGTGGCCTTACTAAGGCTTTATAGAGTGGTATTAGTACTTCCCTTGATCTTGATTGTATCCTTCTGTTAATGCAGCTTAGGATTGCATTGGCTTCTTTGGCTGCAGCTGCACATGGCTGGCTCATATTTAGCTGGTTGTCCACTAAGACTCCAAGGTCCCTCTCCCAGTTACTGCTGTTAAGCCTGATTTCAACAAGTCTATATGTGTACTTTTGGTTTTTCTTGTCTAAGTGTAGGGCTTTACTTTTCTCTACATTGAATTTCATTTTGTTAGATATGGTCCAGTGTTTAAGTCTGTCAAGATCCATCTGGATCTTGAGCCTATCTTCTCGGGTGCTAGCTATTCCTGCCAGTTTAGTATCATATGCAAATTTGGTAAATTCTCCTCCTATTCCCTCATCTAAGTCATTGATGAAGATATTGAAGAGTACCGGGTTTAAGATGGAACCTTGTGGCACCCCACTTCCCTCCATCTAGATGTAGTACCAGACATGGTCATGGTCAAAGGTGACAATTCAAGGAAGCCAAAAGCAGCAAAGATGATGGAATTATCATTGTTCCCTTGCTGAAAATACATAACCAGGAAGAATAGTCTCTTTTCTAGCAGTCTCCTGATTACCGCATCTCTGTTCTCTTACTGCAAACAAAGTGAGCAGATTTTTTTCCCTAGCACCAGTTCAGGAATCTCCCAGATAATGATTAGGATTTCATTCTTAGAGCTCTGTCCAGCACTGATTTAAGCCTCAGATAGATGACCTTACGGTTTGATGTCCCCCCCTCCCCCAACTCAGTCATGCTGTGCTAGAAAGTACAACCCAAGCCTTAGCATTTTCCCCAAGAACAGAATAGAATAGAAACAAAATTCTTTATTGGCCAAGTGTGATTGGACACACAAGGAATTTGTCTTGGTGCAAATGCTCTCAGTGTACATAAAAGAAAAGAGACATTTGTCAAGTCAAGAATCATAAGGAACAACACTTAATGATAGTCACAGGATACAATAAAATAATCAAATCATATTAGGAAACAGTCAGTATAGACCATAAAGATACAAGCAAGAAAGCTACAGTCACAAGTGGGAGGGGATGGGGGATAAGGAGTGATGAGAAGATTAATAGTAATAGTAGTGCAGACTTTGTAATAGTTGGACAGTGTGGAGGGAAATATTTGTTTAGCAGGGTGATGGCATTCGGGGGGAAAACTGTCCTTGTGTCTAGTTGTTCTGGTGTGCAGGGCTCTATAGTGTCGATTTGAGGAAAGGAGTTGAAACAGTTTATGTCCAGGATGTGAGAGGCCTGTAAATATTTTCAGAAGGAGGCACCCTCACCCACCAGTGGTGGGATTCAAAAATTTTTACTACCAGTTCTGCGGGCATGGCTTGGCTTGGCTTGGCGGGCGTAGCTTGGTGGGCGTGGCAGGGGAAGGATATACTGCAAAATCCCCCTTCCCTCCCCACCCCACTAACCTGCTTTCCAGCTCCGTTCTCCTGTACAGGCCAACCAAAGAAGACCCAGCCAATCAGCTGGGACTCAATGGGAGGCAGAGAAGAGATGGGGTTGGCGGGGCCAGTCAGAGCTGGGATTTGCTGGTTCTCCAAACGACTCAAAATTGCCGCTACTAGTTCTCCAGAACTGGCCAGAACCTGCTGAATACCACCTCGGTCACCCACCCAAGCTTCCCTCCGTGCCATCCTTGCTGAATTTTGGAGCCTGTTTATTCAGAAGTGAAGGGGGATGGAAGAGATCAAGACAACCGTCAATCAAGTTGGATGCAGGGCTCCAGCTGAAGGCAATGGGAGGCCATGTCCCCATGGTGGGCCACAGGGATCTCCGTGATTAGAAAAGTTGCAATCTCCATGATTCTGACACACGTAAAAGTGGGGGCGAGGCTTTGAATACACAGTTGTGGCTTTCTCTCTTTCTTGTTTTTTGACCCCCTCCATGCAAAGGTATCTCTGATTGACATGAAAAAAAAGTTGTGCCAGACTCAAAAGGCAGCTCCCGTGGCCTAGAGGTGGAGCTCTCATCTCACAATCAGGAGGCTGTGAGTTTGATCCTAGGTAGAGGCTAATATTTGGAATAGACTTTCCTGCTCGGGCAGGGGGTTGGACTAAATGACCTCCAAGGAAGCTTCCAACTCTATTATTCTATGAACAAAAGTATTGTGAGAGAGCAGTGTAGTGGCAGTGTTAAACAAACAAATGAAAATGGCATGGTTACCAAAATGGCCTGGAATCTTTCATGGAGTGACTTTAAATATACAAAGAGAACTTTTCTTTTAAAAAAAAAAATATTTGGCACAAATTGCTGGCAGCGCTGAGTTCTGAAATGCTCTGTAGACTGGATTGCAAAGTATGCTGTTAGGAAATCACCCCAAAATCCTAGAGGGGAAGAAGATAAAGGGGAAGTAGATGAGGAAGGAAAAGAGAAGAACACTGACTGAGAAAGAGAAGAGAAGGATGAAAAAAGGGGAAGAAGAGAAGCTGAAGGGAATGAAATGAGTTTGAAAACAGAAAAGAAAGAAGGAAGGGGAAGGAGGAAAAGAAAGAGAATTAAAAGAGGAAGGGAAGGGAAGGAGGAGAGGAAAAAGGAGAAGAGAAGAGGAAGAGGAGAGAATAAGAAAGAGAATGGAAAGAGGAGAGAAAGCAAAGAAGGGAAGAAAAGGAGGAGAAGGGCCATATGGTTCCCAAGGAGGTGGCCTAATCGTGACCTCGGAGTGACCGGAAACTGGGAGATTATCCCCCGTCTGATCCTCCCTGGCTGGCCAGTCTGTCCGTTGAGTCACCCTCCCCATCGTGCCTCTGGACCGAAGCCATCTCCCCAGCAGGTTACCTTTCTTGGGGTCTGCAAACCACAAAAGACGGGGCTTCTGTTCTGCCCCAGGCTGGAAACTGCCACTCCCCCCACCCCAACCTGGAGAGTTTTGCAGCTTCCAGTTCAGAATAAGGATAGAATAGAGCTGGAAGGGACCTTGGAGGTCTTCTAGTCCAGCCCCCTGCTCAAGCAGGAGACCCTATGCCATTTCAGACAGGTGACTGTCCAGTCTCTTCTTAAAAGCCTCCAGTGATAAAGCCTCCATGATTTCTGGAGGCAAAGCTGTTCCCCTGTTTATCCTCATTCTTAGGAAATTTCTCCTTAATTCCAAGATGCTTCTCACTTTGGTCAGTTTCCATCCGTTGCTTCTTGTCCTGCCTTCAGATGCTTTGGAGAATAATTTGACACCTGCCCCCCCTCTTTTTTCTGGCAGCCCCTCCAATACTGGGAGACTGCTATCGTGTCGCCCCCAGTTGTTCTTTTCTTTAGACCAGCCAGACCCAAGTCCTGCAGCCATTCCTCATATGTTTTAGTCTCACCTTTTCTGTAATGTGGTGACCAAAAACTGGATTGCAGTATTGCCTCCAGAAGTTGTGAATTCTACAACACTGGAAGTTCTTAAGAAGAGATTGGACAACCATTTGTCTGAAGTGGGGTCGGGTTTTCTGCCTGAGCAGGGGTTAGACTAGAAGACCTCTAAGGTCCTATTCTATTCTATTCCATTCTATATTCTCTTCTATTTTCTATTCTACATTCTATTCTAAGTTCCATTCTATTCTACTCTACTTTCTATTCTATTCTATTCCTTCTCTATTCTATTCTATTCCTTCTCTATTCTATTCTATTTTATTCTATTCTCTATTCTATTCTATTCCTTCTCTATTCTATTCTATTCCTTCTCTATTTTATTCCATTCCATTCCTTTCCATTCCATTCCATTCCATTCTCTACTCTATTCTATTCTATTCTATTTTCTATCCTATTCTATTCTTCATTCCACTACTCTGTTCTGTTCTATTCTTTATTCCATATTGCACATTCTCTATGCCATCCCATCCCAGGTGTGCTCTTACCAAGGCTTAGCAAAGCGGTTCCTTGCCGAAGTCGGCACTGCTGCCCGGTGAGCCCGGCGCGGCTTTTCCCCTCCATTCATAAAAAAAAGAGAGAGAGAGAGAGAGAGAAGCCGAGCCGGCGAGTGGGAAAGCGCTGACTCACGCGACTGGGAGATGGGCCTAGCCCCGCCCCGCGAGGAGCCCAAGCCCCGCCCCTCGGCTCTGCGGCTTGCCCACCTCGACTTAACGGGTATATTTAAGTGGCGGCGTCAAAAAGCCGCGGAGCATCTGGAAGGCGAGCGGGTGCCGGGCGATTCCGGATTCGTCTTAAAGCCGAGCGTCCGCCGCGGGGCTTTCTGGAATTGCGGGTCGGGAGGTAAGGTAATCCCGGAGCTCGGGCTGCTGCCGGTGGGAAGCCCGGGCTGGGTGGAGGGGACCCCGGAGAGAGACCCGTCCGTGCGCTTGGCACCGTCTGCATGAGTCGCCAAGACGCCCGGCCGGCGTCCCTGCAGAGCTGCCCTTCTTTCTCCAAGCGGGCGCCCTCCCAGGGAATCCCGCACGCCGATTTTGGAGGGGGGCGGTTGGGGTGGGAAGCAGCCCCTTAAAAGACTAGGATTTCTTTCCAAGCTGCTTTTGCAGGAAAGGCTGCAAATGCACTGAGCAGAAATGTCCCAGCTTGGGCAGCGTTATGGAGACTTGTGGACTTCAACTCCCAGAATGCCCCAGGACTGGCTTGGCTGGCTGGGGAATTATGGGAATGGAAGCACAAAAGTGGCCAAGGTTGTGGCTATTCCTGTTTGTCGGAAGGATAGCTTCCAATTGGTGGGGTATGGGAAAAGGCTGATCCAGGTTTGTGCATGCTTGATAAATTTGGTTGCCTTAGGGACCTACCAATGAAAATACTTTGAAATGAAAATACTTTGAAATGAAAATACTTTTGAGAAATTGGGTGCTTGAAATGGGTAGACTGACTCTGGGATTGAAAAATAAAGAAAAGACAGAAATAATTGAAATGAAATTAAATGTTTAGATTGGGATTAATGAAAGAATTTAGAATTAAGCCTTATTAGTATTTATTAGGTAAATACATATTTATGTTTAAAAACAAATACTAAAGGATTAATTTGAAATAATTGAAATGAAACAAAATTGATTGAAATTAAGGAAAGAGGCTAGAATTAATGTGTTTGTTTCTCTCCCTACTGAAAATTTGGAATGGAAAAGGTAATAATAGAATTAAGTATGCATATATCATTGTATAATTTCTGTCATATTTGTATGTAAAGATGATGACCTGGAAATATGTTGTCCACCAAAAAGAGATTTTTGTTTTTAATGTGAAAACTGAATAAAGTTTGTTTTTTTAAAAAAAGACAGAATGTTACAAGGTATAAAATACATTTTTACCAAGGGTGGGAACAGAAAGGAGGGACCCAGAATAAAAAAATAATTAATATTTGTAGAATGGATAATTGAGGTACAATGGAATATAATGGATAAGACAATGGATATACGTTAACAGTATATAAATCTATAAATGTATATAAGGTATCTGTCATATACTTTAGTATGTATGGCAAAAATGAATGCCAGGACAACCACACCATGTCCAATGTTTTAAAAATCCAATAAAATATTTAATAGTAATAATAATAAAAGAAAATACTTTGAAATTGCAATGTACCATTGCAATAAGTAATGAACTATGTTTGAATGGGGTTCACCTTTCCTTGGCTCAGCTAGCATTCTCGGGGATCAAGGCATTGTGGGTGTTGTAGTTCTAGGAGGAACCAGTTATTTCTCCTCAGGATCAACTTGGCAATATTGTGCTTTGAAACTGCTCCAAAGAGCTGCATGTGTGGGACGTTGGGAGTCCACCAAGTGAGATCCCAGCCAAGAATATTATATAATGTTGCGCCTGGAGCAAGAGAGGAGCCCTTAGAGGGAACGAGCTAATCAGTAAAGAGAGAGAGAAAGGAGTGGAAAGATATCAAGCAAGGGATCCAACCAAAAGGTCAAAGACAGCTTTTCAGGAAAATGATAATAATTTACAGGTTATTCAAAGCAAAGCTTACAGCATTTCTGAATAATGAATGTTGGCTTTTAGCAATCTTTTCCCACAATTGTGAATTGCATGGGCCAATATTAGTGTCAACTCAAAAATATTTCTGTGGTCTTTTAGAGTTGTCGGAGCCCTGAACTATTAGGGAAGAAAAATCAGGGCTGTTCTTTGGGGTCATGACTAGGCCTTGTGGGAATTAAAAGTGGTTAAGACAAGCAGCTAGGAACCAGGAGATGGTGAGTTCTAGTTCTGCATAAGCCATGAAAGCAAGCTGGGTAGTTTTGGGCCAATTACCAGGGGACTGTGAGTTCTAGTCTCCCTCTTAAGCTTGAGAGCCATCTGGATGGCTTTGGGTCAATGACCAGGAGACACTGAGTTCTAGTTCTGTTTTAGGTATGAAAGCTGGCTGGGTGACCTTGAGCCTGTCACTCTCTTTCAGCCTAACCCCCCAAGGTGGTTGTTGGGAAAATAGAAGGAAAGTATGTTGGCTATGTTTGCCACCTTGAGTTATTTGTAAAAATAAAGGTTGGATAGAAATAAATAGATTTGTAATGCCTAGGATGGGGCGATCAATAGATCAACAAGCTTCCCTGCCTTTTGGAAAACCTGAGCCTTCTTTCTTGTTAGTTGAACATGTCCATTCATAAGCCTGCCTTGAGCCATCTTCCACAAACCAGCATTTTTTTCTGAACCCAACCAGCAGCTGACTGAGGTTGTAGGTTGCCAGGGTGATAGCAATGGAGGCTTAAACACGACTCCCACGGTCTTGTTAAACAATTTAAAACGGGTACATACACCAAGGCCATGTTATACATTTGATATCAAATGTTTTGTTTTGCCTTGCTTTGTTTCCAAGGAATTTAATACTTATGTACTGCAAAGTCTGATACCAGAAAAGAAACAATCGGGCGAAGTTTGGCATTTTAATGAAAAATAAGATCTTTTCCGAGCCAGTCTGAAAAAAATTAATCAGCTTTCAACAGATTGAGACAGATGGACAGCAGGTTTTTCTCCTTTATTTCAGTATCTGTTACTCTTTCCCATCAGTTCTGAGAAGTTAGCACCAGCTTTTTTAGATAACTGCTGTTGCACCAACACCTTCCCAGGCCCTCTGATAAAAATGCTCTCCTGTTTGGCTTCTTTCCGGACCAAAGAAGTGTTAGGAATCAATTAGGTGAAAGAACTCCATACTATCTGTCAGCAGTGTAACTCTTCAAAACCTTAGAAGGGGTCAAGTTTATAGTTGATACGACAGGAGAAAACTACAAAAGACATCATTCCAACATCAAAAATGGTTCACATCTGGCTAGGAGCAGGAGAGAGAGAGGGAGAAAAAGAGAGAGAGACAGAGGGAGAGAGAGAAAGAGAGAAAAGGAATTATCCCAGGAAGTCCTTGACTTGTAACCCTAATTGAGCCTAAAAATTCTGTTGCTAAACAAGAGTGTTGTTAAGTGAGTTTTGCCCCATTTTACAACCTTTCTTGCCACTGTTAAGTGGATCATGCAGTTGTAAAGTTACAGCACAGTTGAGTGAGCCTAGTTTCCCCATTCACGTTGCTTGTCAGAAGGTTGCAAAAGGGGATTCCAAGACGCTCCCAACTGTCATAAATGCGAGTCAGTTGCCAAGCATCTGAATTTGGATCGCATGACCACACGGATAGTGTGATGGTTGTAAGTGCGAAAAAACAGTCGTAAGCAGCTTTTTTCAGTGCTGTTGTCATTTCAGATGGTCACTAAACTGTTATAAGTCGAAGACTAGCAGTGGCTTCAGGTGTCGCTGATTGCTCCATGCTAACCCTTCCCTTCCTGGTTACAGGACCCTGGACTTTTGGCTGGGAAAGACATTCTGGAAATTTGCAGGTTTTCCTAGCTTGTTTCCAAGGATTAGTGTGAATTGGTTGAATTGAGCCTCATTAATCCTATAATTCAGTGTTTCTCAACCTTGCCAGTTTGAAGATGCTGGCTGGGGAATTCTGGGAGTTGAAGCCCAATGCATTTTCAAGCTGTCAAGGTTGAGAAACACAGCTATCATTAAGCCTGTAAGCATCCTTCCTTAATGCTGCTGTAAAGGACTACATCTGGCATTGGCCCCCACATGATTTGCCAGATCTTCCGATGAAAGCCTTTGTGTTCTCATCCTCTTTTCAGTTTGTTGCAGGTGTTCCTTTTTTTTTTCATGTTTGTATTCTTATGAATGAAATTCAGAGGTGGTATTCAGTAGGTTCTGACCAGTTCTAGAGAACCGGTAGCAGAAATTTTGAATAGTTTAGAGAACCGGCCAATCCCACCTCTGACTGGCCCCACCAACCCCCTCTATCCTCTGCCTCCCATTGAGTCCCAGCTGATCGGCTGGGTCTCCTTTGGTTGCCCTGCCCAGGAGAACTGAGCTGGAAAGCAGGTCAGTGGGGTGGGGGAAGGAAGGGGGATTTTGTAGTAACCCTCACCTGCTATGCCCACCGAGCCACGCCCACAGAACCGGTAGTAAAAAAGTGTGAATCCCACCACTGGTGAAATTCCCACTCATCTGCATAGGCTATAGCCAACATCATCTTCTTGTTGCGCCATATCCATAATTGGACATTGGTAATCATGTTGGCAATCCTATTTTTATCAACAGCTGCATGAAAAAATGCTGTTGGGTTTTGTCCAAACTGGTCCCTTAGATTTTGAAGTTCTTCTGCCTGGACCTCATTTGCCTTCAATCTTTCCCTGGAGAATGCCTTTTTTTTTCCACGGGTGTTGCATTCCATGTTCAAAATATTCTAAGTTTGCTTTTTTTAGATGGTTTTGACAATTTCCCTTGGCTTTCCCAGGTGGCTTATTACCTCATTTCTGATTTTGTCAACCCAGCTTATACCTAACAGCCGCCTGCAAATCTGCATTTCAAATGCTTCTAGTACTCCACTTCTCTGCTCGCAACAGAATACCCTTCATCCCCAGACTTGAGATTTTGGGCTTGGACAACCTTGAACTACGCCACCTACAGTTGGACTTAAGTGTAGTACACAAAATTTTCTGCTTACAATGTCCTACCAGTCAATGACTACTTCAGCTTCAACTGCAACAATACAAGAGCACACAACAGATACAAACTCAATGTAAACAGTTGCAAACTTGATTGCAGGAAATACGTCTTCAGAAACAGAGTGGTCAATGCCTGGAATGCACTACCTGACTCTGTTGTTACATCCTCTAACCTCCACTCCTTTTAACCTCAAACTATCCACTATTGTCCTTACCCCATTCCTAAGAGGTCTGCAGGGGGCGTGCATAAGCACACAATCTTGCCTCCCCTCCCCTATTGTCCCCATTTATTCGTACCTATTTCCTGTATTCTCACTCAGGTTTATACTTATTCCTATTTTCTTGTAAGCAATGGATAAATCAAATCAAATCAAAATAAATAAAGTCAACTAAATACCACCACAAGATACAGATCCACAAACTAGCCCAAAATCCTGCATTTATATCACACCCAAGGCATCCCCATTTATTCATACCTATTTCCTGTATTCTCACTCAGGTTTATACTTATTCCTATTCTCTTGTAAGTGATTGACAAATGAAATAATAAATAAATGAAGAGATGGTCTCTTCAAGTGGCTCTGTGTCTGAGACCAACTCTCCACTCCGTAGGGCAGGATAGAAAAGGTGCAAGATAGAGAAGACAAGCCTGATTTTTTTTCTACAGCCAACTGTACAGTTATTTCCCAGCCTGGGGAGAACGGAGATCTTGAGTCCTTGCATGAAGATGCTACAGAGGGAAGATTAGGGTTCTTCTTTTCCCATCACCAGAACCATGTGGGGGATTCCAAAAAGAGACTTCAAAGAGCTAAGCACTTGGCAATCTGGTAGAACAATCTGTTGGTTCTGTTTCCTCCCATGTTTCTGCAGGTTAGCTATTTTCTCAAGTTAGGCCTTGTACAGTCGATTTGGGGAAGTTCTCCTTTAAAGAAAGGAAGTGTGTGAAATTGCCACCCCCTTTTTCAAAATGCAGTGGTTTCGTGCATGAGATTGCTCCTAATTCTGAGGAAACCTGTGTCTGTCAGTAGACCTTATTTTGCAACATACGGTATGTGAAGAATGCTCGGCCTCCTCTTCACAAAGGTATCTTCCACCTTGTTTGGGTACCAAGTGGGAAGTCTACTCTTGGCTGCCTTTCTAAGAAGAATCCCCCTCCTTGGCATACCTGGATCTCTTTCTCAGACTACAGTTCTAGAATTTGCAAACAGCCCTATCATACGGGCTGGAAATGTTATTCAACATTTGTCTGGAGAATACCAGATGGAAGGAGGCAACTGACCAGTTATAGACAGGAAGACAAAGGTCATGCACAGAATTTGAGGAAGGAGTTTCTGTTTTTCTTCCGTGAGTTTCGTTGAGGTGGCCTAAAGCACTTCCAAGTTTTGTTTTTTAGGATTATATTACAGTGATGTAATATCAAGATGTTTCCAGTAAGTTGTTCCGAGGTTTGCATAAGGGAATTATATAATATGATGTTAGATTATAATGTTGTAATGTAGTAAGTTAATACTAAGAGAGCTGGTTTGGTCTGGTGGTTAAGATACCAGGCAAGAAAGCAGAAGACTGTGAGTTCTAGTTCCACGTCAGCCATGAAAGCCAGCTGCCTGACTTTGGGCCAATCACCAGAAGACCGGGAGTTCTAGTCCCACCTTAGACATGAAATCCAGGTGGGTGACCTTGGGCCAATCACTAGGAGACTGGGAGTTCTAGTTCCATCTTAGCTATGAAAGCCATCTGGGGGACTTTAGGCCAGTCATGAGACTGGAGTTCTAGTTCCATCTTAGCCATGAGAGCCAACTGGGTGACATTGGGCTAATCACCAGGAGACTTTTGAGTTCTGATCTCACCTTTGGCATGAAAACCTCCTGGGTATCCTTGTGGCGGTTGCTCTCTCTCACAGGGTTATTGTTGTGGGCAAAATAAGAGGAGGCAGGTTTATTGTATATATTTGCCGCCTTGAGTTATTTGTAAAAACAACAAAGATGGGATGCAAATAGATAAATCAATAAATAAATACATGTTGCATTGTCTGATTATCTGTTTTTATCAAGAACAGTTTGGTGTATCATTAAGTGTTGGACCTGATGATTCTTGATTCTTAACAAATGTACCTTTTCTTTATGTATACTGAGAGTATTTACACCAAGACAAATTCCTTGTGTGCCTAATCACACTTGGCCAATAAAGTATTCTAATGGCCAAGGCACCAGGCTAGAAATCAGGAGACTGTGAATTCTAGTTTTGTTTAGGGATAAAATTCAGCTAAGCTGACTTCAGGCCAGTCACTCCCTCTTAGACCAAGACAGATTACAATGTTATTAAAATGGGGGAAATAGGAGGAGGAAGGACTATTAGGTCTTGAATTATTTATGTAAATGATAAAGGCAGGAAAAAAATCAATAAAATCTCATGCAACGTGTGAAACATAAAGTTAAATCTTTTTGCTAAAATAAATAAGAGAAAGATGGGGAAAACCAAAGCAAAGCTAATCACTGTAAATTCTCCATTGTTGAATATTTGCTAAGGTCTTTTATTCAGTAAGCTGCATTCTAATTAGTAGTTAATCAATGATATGCAGTGTGAAAATATAAGTAGTGCCGTTTGGCACTTTTTCCCCCAGTCGATGTGCTCGAAACAGCCTTGCAATTTGGGGAAGGTCTCCCCTCCCTCCCCTCCTTCAACACAATTATGGGTGCCAAAGTGTGAAAGGTGCTTACAGGTGTGAAACTAAACACTTCCATTCTGAGACTGGACAAAAGCTCCTGCACCTTAAAGGCCGACTTGAGGTTAGACTGGAAAATTTGCTAATCTCCTCTCCTTTCTCCCTCGATTGCCCAGCGTTTGACTCTAGTTCTGCGCCATCTGCTCGGGGAGGGTCAGAGAAGCAATAACCCATGGTCCAAATATTTGTGTGGCCTTATCGTTACAGGCAGGCTTGGAGGTCTTTGAACTCTGCTGGCAGAGCGGAAGAATAAGTCATGTTTCATGCACATCTGGAACAGAGCACCACCAAACTTTTTCCCGTGGTGATTATAGGTAAGTACCTCTGGGAAGTAATCATCAGATATGAACACTCTTATCAAGCAGAGCCAGCCTGTTCTTATCAGCCGCAAAGTGCTGGAGTTCCAAGAATTATGATTACAAAAAGGAACATCTATTTATATTCATTCTCTCTCTCTTTCTTTCTCTTTCTCGATCCTGTCTTTCAATTTCCTGCATTTTGGCCCTTCCTTCCTTCCTTCCTTCCTTCCTTCCTTCCTTCCTTCCTTCCCTCCCTCCCTCCCTCCCTCCTTCCTCCCTCCCTCCCTCCCTCCCTCCCTCCCTCCCATCTACCCCTTCCTCTCTCCCTTCCTTCCTTCCCACCTTCTTCCTTCCTTCCTTTCTCCCTTCTACTCCTTCGTCTCTCCCTCCTTCCCTCCCTTTCTCCCTTCCTTCCTTCCCTCCCTCCCTCCCTCCCTTCCTTCCTTCCTTCCTTCCTTCCTTCCTTCCTTCCTTCCTTCCTTCCCTCCCTCCCTCCTTCCTTCCTTCCTCCCTCCCTCCCTCCCTCCCTCCCATCTACCCCTTCCTCTCTCCCTTCCTTCCTTCCCACCTTCTTCCTTCCTTCCTTTCTCCCTTCTACTCCTTCGTCTCTCCCTCCTTCCCTCCCTTTCTCCCTTCCTTCCTTCCTTCCCTCCCTCCCTCCTTCCTTCCTTCCTTCCTTCCCTCCCTCCCTCCCTCCTTCCTCCCTTCCTCCCTTCCTCCCTTTCTCCCATCTACTCCTTCCTCTCTCCCTTCCTTCCTTCCCACCTTCTTCCTTCCTTCCTTTCTCCCTTCTACTCCTTCGTCTCTCCCTCCTTCCTTCCCTTTCTCCCTTCCTTCCTTCCTTCCCTCCCTCCCTCCCTCCCTCCTTCCTTCCTTCCTTCCCTCCCTCCCTCCTTCCTTCCTTCCTTCCTCCCTTCCTCCCTTCCTCCCATCTACTCCTTCCTCTCTCCCTTCCTTCCTTCCCACCTTCTTCCTTCCTTCCTTTCTCCCTTCTACTCCTTCGTCTCTCCCTCCTTCCCTCCCTTTCTCCCTTCCTTCCTTCCTTCCTTCCTTCCTTCCTTCCTTCCTTCCTTCCTTCCTTCCTCCCTTCCTCCCTTTCTCCCATCTACTCCTTCCTCTCTCCCTTCCTTCCTTCCCACCTTCTTCCTTCCTTCCTTTCTCCCTTCTACTCCGTCTCTCCCTCCTTCCCTCCCTTTCTCCCTTCCTTACTTCCTTCCACTCTCCCTCCCTCCATCCCTTCCTCTCTCCCTTCTACCTTCCCCTTCCCTTCCCTTCCCCTCCCCTATGAAAAACAAAACCCATCAACAAAAGAAACATCTATGGATTTCCTGCTTCCTTTCTTTGCCTTTTTCATGCAAAGCATTTTTAAAAATATTGAAAACAAACTGGATTAAAGGTCCTGGCCCAGTTCACGTATAAGATGAGGTTGTTTTGTCTTCAGCTTGACAAGGGAGATCTCCCCCCTGTTGCACATCACACAAGTGGGAATTTGTAGATGTAACTGTGAGTCTTTTAGCGGAGTAGGGAGGAGGGAGAGATGGCAATGGGAAAACTGTATGTGTTCTGACCTAGGCTGCCCCCAAGAGCACGAAGCCGAGTCCTCCTCCCGATAAACCCCTTTTATTTGATTTACAATGAATTTCCTCTCCAACAAAGTCCCGGCCAATAGTATTTCACGATAGTTCCCAGTTACAAACCTTGATCAGGCTTGGAGAGTGGCCAGGTCTATATCTTTTAGTCGCCGCAGTAATTGGCACAAATGCAGGAATGTCTCCTGCAAAACCCCACTCCCCTTTCGCTCCTCTTTTATTCCCTATGGGAGGGGGTCATTCACCATCCACCTGTGGCTTTACTCCCAAGTTGGCCCATGTTCCTCAGCTGTTCCCTTTGGCTGGCAGCTCTGTGCATGTGCACACTGGGAACAGGCTCCAGCTGTTCTTCTGCCTCACTGATGCCTGACTCTGAAGGCAGCTGATAACTGTCGGACGGCCCTGGCTCCATCTCTGCCTCCGATGCAGAGCCCTCATCAGAGCATTCCCCAGACTCCAGCAGTGGCCCATGTGGTTCCTCCCCAACCTGCTCACTGTCCGAATCTACTGCCAACTCCGGGCCACAGCAGTGTTATATCAGCTCTGTCCCATCTACCTAAAGTCCTTTGCTTCCTTATTAAGTACGAGCCAACAACGTGTTGCAGCTGCCAAAACTCCCAGTGCTGCCTTATGCTGCATCAACAGAGGGATAGAATCAAGATCCCATGGTGTGTTCTTGAAACGGGCTATGCCTAGTCTAATGAAAAGAAAGTCTAGCGGTGACAGGACAGTGATGTTCCAATATTTGGGGGTCAACCTATTCTCCCGAGGGCAGGACAAGAAGAAATGGATGGAATCTTAGCAAGGAGAGAAGCAACCTAGAACTAAGGAGAAATTCCCTGACAGGGAGAACATTAGAACAGCTTGTCTCCCAGAGTTGTTGTGCGTGCTCCATCACGGGAGGTTTTTAGGAAAAGATTGCACAACCATTTACCCAGAATGGTGTAGGATTTCCCGCTGGAGCAGTGGGTTAGACTAGAAACTTCCCATGACCCCTTCCTGTTGTGGCCCGCCAGTCGCCAGCAGAGCTGGCGGCAGACTCGTACAGTGAGGAAGTTGGGGAGGTACATGGACCAGTCCTGGAGTCTGGGGAAGGCTCTGCCTCGGAGGCAGAGTTGGGGCCAGGGCTGTCCGACAGTTATCAGCTGCCTTCGGAGTCAGGCATCAGTGAGGCAGAAGAACAGCTGGAGCCTGTTCCCAGTGTGCCCATGCACAGAGCTGTCAGGAGAAAGGAACAGTTAACAAGGGCTGATTTGGGAGTAAAGGCACAGGGGGACGATGAATGCCCCCTCCCATAGGGAATAAAGAGGACTGAAAAGGGGAGTGGTGTTTGCAGTAGACAATTAGTTCGTTTAATTAGTGTGAAGATTTGTTTGTGACTCTCAGAGATTCTTTGCCAAGTATTTTCTTGTACAGTATTGCACTTGGAAGCTATTGGCCTGGCAGCTCTCTAAGCCCGATAAGGTCTGTGATTGTAATTCACACTTAAAAGACTGTTTGCCAGGACTTTGCTGGATGAGAATGATAGGAACTCACGTTAGCCAAAAGGGGTTTTGTCCAGATGAGGAGCCTGCTTCGTGCTTTTGTGAAGACCTAGATCAGAACACTTCCAAGCCTATTATTCTATAGCCTGTATCTTTCTCCAGATACAATAAGTGCAAATGGAATTTTCCTACCTATAAATGTAAGCACCAAAAACTTCTGGAAGCCACAGAATGTTCTATTTAGACCTTTTGGGAGATGGATGAGCTCTTCAGTGGGGGGGAAAAAAAACTTGGCTGTAACTAGAATCAAGAAGGGTGGGGAAAATTGTGACTTCCAGCTGTTTTATAACCTGGGGCCTGTGCCAGATGGAACAGAATCCCCCCCCCCTCTCTCTTGCTGTGTCATGCTGACCAGCTGCTCTCATTGCATGTTTCCCGGCTCTGACGCTTTTAAGCCACGAGGTTCCTGTGGCGAAGATGGTTCTGTCTTAGCTGGTTTAAAAAAAAAAAAAATTAAGCTGACAAGAATCTGGCAGCTTTAGCAAATGAACGCCTCCGTTCTCTCATCTAAACTGTTTAGATTGGCAAAATTGTCTCTTGAGGGAGGCAGTCCTCGACTTACAACAATTCACTTAGTGACAACACTGGGGAAAAAAAGTTCCAGGCCTAATAACCCCAAGCATTTGAGATTTTTCTCATAAGAAAAATGTATCTGCTCAAAACTGGAAGAGTGTTAACAGAGGGAAAAATAATTGAACAAAATGTTTGAATGTGCAGAAATGAATAGATTGACACTAGAAATTAGAGAAAAAAAAGACTCTGAATACAATATGATATGGGACTTGTTTTATCAATGAATAGAAAATAGAATAACCTAAAAGGGATTTGTCATATCAATAAAGTGATAAGAGGAGTTAATGGAATAGATATATAGATTGTATTTACACTATGTATATGGGAGTGTGATTACTGTTACGTTGTTAAGATGAACAAGAAGAATATTGTTACTAATGGATAAGTAATTTGAAACATGTACTTAATCGAAATGGAATGGGTTTTTTTTTGTATATTAAATGTTTTTTTAAAAAATTACAAAAAAGAAAAAGAAAAATGCTACAGTCCCCAATGTTTTTTGGCAATTCTTCCAGCTCCCTTGTATCTTCATAAATGTGGCAATTAGAACTGTGCACCCGAATCCAGATGTGAATAGAGATTTCTCTAAGTTCATTATACGGTTGGCCATTTTATTTGCAGCCCCTTTCTCTTATTAGCCAATGCTTCTGTCCACAGCTGCTCCATCCTGAGTCACTATCTTTGCAAGTAGTCCTTATAACAGTTCCTTTAGTGACTGTTCAAAGGTAATAAAGGCCGTGGAAAAAGCGACTTACGACTGTTTTTCACAATTGCAACCTTTGCAGCTGCCTCATGAACCTGTGATCAAAATTCAGAAGTTTGGCAACTGACTCGTACTTATGACCGTTGCAGTATCCTGGGGTCTCATGATCCCCTTTTGCGACCTTCTGACAAGCCAAGTCAAGAGGAGGCAAGCCGGATTCACTTTACAACCAGAATAGAATCAATGGAATAGAATAATCCCTCGATTGTCCTTTTGAATGTACACTAATCGGCGTGCATTAAAGGGAAATTTCATTGTATGCAGCTCTAAGAGGACCACCACCTCCAATATAAACTACATAACAGAACAAATAAATAAACACAGATAAATACAGAATTATACCCTGCATATATTATATGTCACAGAGAAACAAACCCAGTCTAGTTCAGCTGTATGGTGAGAGGATTAAGTTCAGGGAGTCACTTAATAACTGTGGCAGGAAATGTAAAATGGGGCAAACGTCTCCCTTAAGAAATGTCTCACTTAACAACACAAATCTTGGGCTCAGTTGCAATCGCAAGTCAAGGACACCGGGACGCTGAAATCATCATCAATACTTGCTAGGTTCCAAGCATTCTTATTTTAATCCCGTGGCCACAGGGGATGCTGCAGTGGTCGTAAGTGTGAAAAATGGTCATAAGTCACTCTTTTTTTTTTTCTGATTATAAAATAAATCCGAGTTGTTCAGCTGGAATATCTTCAGGCAGGCTAAATGTGTGACTTTGATTTGCCAGGGCTTGCCCTACGAAAGTCCCTTTTCTTATTTCTGGCTATGAACTCAGCCGGAGGGCTCTTACGTGTGAATTATGCCTCTTGTAGCTATGTAGCAAGCCAAATTTGTTTTCTAAGTGCTTGGATTCAGCCGACCACTGAATTTCACTTTGGTGGCCCTTGACCAAGAAACTTTACAACGAGCCCAGCAGATTTGTTTTGTGGGTTGTGCAAAAGGGAGTGATAAAAAAAAAAACAACGTTAAACAGGCACTTCCTTTTCCCAACAATGCAAAATTCAGATTTGCATTTGCTTTGCATACCTCATTGCAACCAAATGGCAATGCTAGTCCTTTAATTCCAGAGAAATTGGCTTGATAGAATAGGAATGGAAGCTAGGAGTATTTTTAAACAGATTAACAGAGCTGGAAGGGACTTTGTGGGTCATCTAGTCCAACCCCCTGCCCAAGCAGGAGACCCTATACCATTTCTCACAGATGGAAGCCAATCTCTTCTTGAAAGCTTCCACTGATGAAGGTCCCACAACTTCCGAAGGCAACTTCTGTTCCTTCGGTTGATTGTTCTCACTGTCAGAAAATTCCTCCTTATTTCCAGGTTGAATCTCTTCTTGTTCAGTTTCCATCCATTATTCCTTGTCTGGCATTATTCATGTGCCTTGGAAAACAACTTGACCCCCTTCCTCCTCTCTGGGGCAGCCCCTCCAGTATTGGAAGGCTGCTCTCCTGTCTCCCCTGGTCCTTCTCTTCACAAGACCAGCCAGGCCCAGTTCCTGCAACCGTTCATCGTAGGTTTTAGCCTCCAGTCTCCTAATCACCCTGGTTGCTCCTCTCTGTACCCTTTCTAGATTATGGGGAATGTTTACCTCCTTGAGTTATTTATGAAAATAGGAAAAGCTGGTTGAAAATATATCTGGGGCGTGTAACCTAACTTGAATCCGCTTGATTTCTGTCTTTCAGGAAACGGCCCTTCAGGAATCTGCTTGTCCTATCTCTTGTCGGGCAACTTGCCCTACGTCAGAAGGAATTCCGTTCACCCTAATCCGATCTTGCAAAGGAAATTAGAAGAGACCCCAGAGGTTCCCATAGTAGATCAGGTTGGTATATAGCCCAGACCTCTGTGGGGTGGCTTCTTCTAATCAAGCAGATTTGGCTGCAAAGAAACTCTTCATTTTGCAAAAACAAGGACGTTATCCTTTACTCCCAGGGTTTCATTATGGGTGGAAAACTCCTATAAGTTTATAATCATATTATAGAAGCTATCTGTATACCCAATGCTTTGCTACAAAACTATGTGGTGGGGCTTGGGTTTTTTTTTTTTGGGGGGGGGGAGAGGAAATTCTGTCTCTGCCTACCAGCATCCATCATATTCATCTGGCTAGCGTCCTGTCAGTGTGTGAGAGAGCTGAGGGCTGTTTGGAAACTGAAATAGTATTTGCTGTTTGAGAAAGGAGACAGCAAAGAGCCTGGGCGTGGCTTAGCTCACTGTTCTGTACTAAAGCTGCTTGCTGCTCTGAAACTGAAACCGAAACTCCTCTCCTCTGCTTGTGTTTTGCATTTGGAAGAGATTTATTTTCAGGTGGGGAGGGGGAATAGAACTCCTTAGCATCAGAGCGTGATAATAATAATAATAATAATAATAATAATAATAATAATAATAATAATAATAGAGGAAATACTAATGCTGTGATGGTCATTTCGAAAAATCCTTTCTTAGTGAGCACCTGGAAGCCAAGAGGAACATAAGTGCCAAATTTCAAGTCTGTAGGCTTTACAGTTCTGGAGATTTTGTGATGATGAGTGAGTGGCATTTCACTTATGTATATATATATATATAGATTTATAAGTCATATAAGAGCAGTTTGGTCTAATGGTGAAGCACCAGGCTAGAAAGCAGGAGACCCCGAGTTCAGGTCTTACCTTTGTCATGGAAACCGGCTGGGAGACCGAAGGCCACCCCCTCCTCTCTCTCTTCTCTCTCTCCCTCCCTCCCTCCTTCCCTCCCTCTCTCTGACCAACCCACCTCACAGAATTGGGAGGAGGGAAGTGGGTCGTCTTGAGTTATTTGTAAAAAACACTAATACAGCTAGTCCTTGACTTAGGACCACAACTGAGCCCAAAATTTATGTGGTTAAGTGAGACTTTTGTGAAGTGAATTTTGCCCCTTTTTACAACCCTTTCTTGCCTCCATCGTTAAGTGAATCACTGTAGCTGATAAGCTAGTAACCCCAGTTGTTAAGTGAATCGGGCTTCCCTGTCGACTTTGCTTGTCAGAAGGTCATGAAAGGGGATTGGTTGGCCCCGGGACACTGCAGCCGTCATAAACGTGAGTTGCCAAGCATGTGAATTTTGATCACATGATCATGGGGAGGCTGGAAACATCATACCTGTGAAAAATGATCATAAAGTCACTTTTATTCAGAGCCATTGCAAGTTTGGACTAAGTGAACTGTTGTAAGTTGAGGACTACCTGTAGATAAATAAAATTAATATTGGCTCTCTAGATCAGCGGTCGCCAACTGGTGGGCCATGAGAAAATTTTGGTGGTCCCACAGAGAAATGTCCCCCCCCCAAAGCACTCTCCCCAAAGCAGTTAATCCAGGCTGCACGGCAACACAAGGCTGCACTGCCCACATGGCCTACGGAAACCCTCCCCGCCCGCTCACTCCTTTACCCGGCAAACTTGCCTGCTCAATTGCTATTTTTCCTTTTTTTCTTTCTTTCTTCCGACCAACTCTTCTGCTGTGCCAGGAGATTTAGATTAGCTAGGAAGCAGGAAATGGCTGGATTTCTTGCTTTCTAGCTAGTCTTTAGATCTTTGGCTCTGCTTTTAAGCACAGCCGAACCTCCCTTAGGACTGAAGGTTCTATTATTCATGGCAAGCAAATTTTGTGTGACAGACTCAGGTAGCCGATGGCAGATAGATAGATCACTGAATGATTCTGAGAGCAACTCAATCTGCCGGCCTTGCTCTCCTGATTTTGGGTAAAAGCTGCTCTTTTTTTAAATAAAAAAAATTCAATATTTGCATATATGGTGTGTTGTGAGTTAATTTTGTGAGTATGCTTGCAAGCAAATTTTATGTGACAGATTGACCTAGCCGATGGCAGATAGATGGATCTCTGAATGAATGTGTGATTCTGTGAGCAATTCAATCTGCCTGCCTGCTTTGCCTGATTTTGGGTAAAAGTTGCTCTTTTTTAATAAAAAAATTCAATATATAAATATTTATAATATTTACATACAAGCCATGCCCAGCCAGTCACATGACCACCAAGCCACACCCACAAATTAGGCCATGCCCACAGAACCAGCTAGTGGTCCCTGGGATTTAAAATTATGAGTTTGGTGGTCCCTGAGGTCCAAAAAGTTGGTGACCCTTGCTCTAGATGGCTTTTGGCAACTTTAAGACATATGGACTTCAACTCCCAAAATTCTCCAGCCACCTGCTCTAGACAATCCACAAGCTTCAATTTAAGGCTGTACCACGAAGGAGAGATGGTTGGATATTCCAAAGTCTTTGCAGTAGATATATGCCTCTTGGCAGTATAACATTTACGCTGAGCTTTATGCATTTGCCATTCAATATAATCTGGAAAGTTTGTCCCCCTTTTAAGCTGTCTAGATTAGAGCAGTGCCCCAAAGTTTTATTAATTTTTCTTATATATTTTTATTGTTTACAACTATAAATACAAAACACAGTGCAGCTGTTTTGTCATTACTTTGCCCTACATACTAAAGGTGTAGTCAAACCCATTAACATTTCTATTACTGGTACAATATTTACATTTGTTTCCAGTCCTCCTAGCTGTTTTGGTTCCGACCTTCTACTCTTCGTTGCAGCCACAGATAAAACTTGTTCCAAGTATCATAATATTCTGAATCCCCCTTATTTTTCATTTCTTAAAGTTAGTCTATCAGATTCGGCGCACACGCCATTATTTTCCTTATTATCTCTCTTTTTGGTGGTATTCCAATATTGTGCATAAACCATTCTTGCCATGGTCAATACATGTATTATTTAATATGTTGTACCTTTGCTGCAGCCTTCTGTCATTATTCCCAACAGGAATCATTCTGGCTTAAATCGAATGTGTTCTCCAACCATTTGCTCTACCCATGCCTGTATCAATCTCCAATATTGTCTTGCATGGTTACATGTCCACCACATGTGGTAAAATGTACCTGGTAGATCCTTGCACTTCCAGCAATTTGGTGATAAGCTTTTGCACATCTTAGCGAGCCTTGCTTGAGCAGCACCCCAAAGTTTTCAGTACTTGTCTTAGGAATCACCTGTTGTGGTTTGCTGGTAGCCTGTGTAGACAGCAGTGGAATCAGACAGTGGGCAAGAATGGGGACCAGTCCTCAAGTCTGGCGAGGACTCGGACGAGGGTCCTGCGTCCGATGCAGAGATGGGGCCAGGGACATCTGGGAGTTATGTGCTGACTCTGGAGCCATTGGAGTCTGGCAGCAGCAAGGCAGAGGAGCAAGGGGAGCCTGTTCCCAGTACGAGTGTGTGCAGAGCTGCTAGAAGGCGAGAGCAGCTGAGACAAAAGGGGCAACTTGTGAGTAAGGCTGGGGGGTGATTGCCCCTCCCCCAAGGTATAAAGGACAGGCAAAGGTGACAAAACCTTTGCAGGAAGCAAAGTTGTTTTCTGTTCAGATTAATCCTTGAAGTTCTGTGTGGACTTTGTACTTAGGTTGGCTTTTTACAGTTAATTTGGCACTTCAGTTGTTGGCAGCAATTCAAAAGAGATAAAGGTGGGTGCTTATCTCGAGGCACTGTTTGGGACTCATTATAGGCTGTGAATGAAAATAATTCCCAACACTGAAATAAAACAAGAGTTTTTTTAACTAAGAGTGTGCTTAATTACAGTCTCGGGAAGCCTTGGTCAATTGGAACATCTCCAATTAAAACATCTTGTTTTCCCTGTAGGATCTGGAGTATCTCTCTGAAGGTTTAGAGGGTCGATCTTCCAGTCCAGTGGCTCTCCTTTTCGATGCCCTTCTGCGTCCGGATACAGACTTTGGCGAGACAGCTGATTCTGTCCTCACTTGGTGGCATGAACCTGACCGAGCGATCCCTCATCTGGTTCTGGGCAAAACCCTTCCTGGAGGAGCTTGGCATGTAAGTGCAGCTCAAGATCTTAGTGTTTATAAATGAAGGTCATAGTACGTGGAACAGAGAATATTAAGAGTTAGAAGGGACCTTGGAGCTCTTCTAGTCCAGCAGTCGCCAACCGGTGGGCTGTGAGAAAATTTTGGTGGGCCACAGAGAAATCTCACCCCCAGAGCACACACCCCCAAAGCAATTAATCCAGGCTGCGCAGAAACACAAGGTTGTGCCACCCATATGGCCTGCGGGAACCCTCCCCGCCACTCACTCCTTACTCGGCAAACTTGCCTGCTCAATTGCTATTTTTCCTTTTTCCGACCATCATCTGTTCTGCAGTGCCGGGAGATTTAAATTAGCTAGGAAGCAGAAACTGGTTAGATTTCTTGCTTTCTAGCTAGTCTTTAGATCTTTGGCTCAACACAGCTGAACCTCCCTTAAGGACTGAAGGTTTGCTTGCAAGCAAATTCAGTGCAGACTCACGGCAAGTAAATTTGAGAGACTGAGCTAACTGATGGCAGATAGATAAATCACTGAATGATTCTGTGAGCAACTCAATTTGCCTGCTTTTCCTGATTTTGGATAAAAGTTGCTTTTTATATATATAAAAAAATTCAATATTTACATACAAGGTGTGCTGTGAGTTAATCTTGTGAGTTTGCTTGCTAGCAAATTTTATGTGACAGACTGAGCTAGCCGATGGCAGATAGATAGATCTCTGAATGAATGTGTGAATCTGTGAGCAATTCAATCTCCCTGCCTGCTTTGCCTGATTTTGGGTAAAAGTTGCTCTTTTTTAAATAAAAAAAATCAATATATAAATATTTATAATATTTACATACAAGCCATGCCCAGCCAGTCACATGACCCCCCAAGCCACACCCACAAATTAGGCCACGCCCACAGAACCGGTTAGTGGTCCCTGGGATTTAAAATTATGAGTTTGGTGGTCCAAAAGGTTGGCGACCCCTGGTCTAGTCCAACCCCCTGCTCACGGCACGAGACTCTACACCAGTGATGGCTCACCTTTTCGGCACCAAATGCCAAAACATGCGTTTGCGCAGCCCCAAAATGCAGTCCACGCATGTGCCCTGCCCATCCCACCCATGCAGGTGTGATCCACCCCTGCCCCTGGCACTGCATGTGACCTCCCACATCCCTGCGCATGCGTGGGCACCCACTCCACACTCACACGTGTATGTGCAAACCCCCTGTGCGTACCCCACACCCCCGTTGCCTCTGCACACAACCGCCCCATCCCCCGTGCATGCATGGCAGAGACCAAAAAGACCAGCTGGCCAGCAGGAGGCGCCCACGTGCATGCACAGCAGAACTGAGCTGGGGCCACGGCTTGCGTGCCCAGAGAGAGCCACATGCCATAGGTTCGCCATCACGGCTCTGCACCGTTCCAGACAAGCAGCTGCCCAGCCTCTTCTTAAAAGCTTCCAGTGATCGAGCATCTACACCTTCAGGAGGCAAGTTGTTCCACTGGACAAGTGTTTCCACTGGCAAGGAAATTTCCCCTTAGTTCTTAAGTTGTTTCTGATTAGTTTCCATCCGTCGCTTCGCCTTCTGCCTTCAGGTGCTTTGTGGAATAAGTTGACCCCCTCCTCTTTGTGGCAGCCTCCTCAAATATTGGATCATGTTGCTATCATGTCTCCCCCAAACACTGATCTGCATTGGCTGAAGGGTTTTTTCCCCTCTTATCAGAGATCTTTGTGTTATGTATTTTATTCCACACTGAAAAAAATGGTTTCTTAAGTTAGCCTTTCCATTACTCCAAAGACTTCTTGGTCATCCACATTTCCTAATGTCAATGTCTGGAATACTCTATCTGACTCTTTGGTTTCTTCCCCAAACCCCAAAAACTTTAATCTTAGACTGTCTACTATTGACCTCACCCCTTTCCTAAGAGGTCTATAGGGGACGTGCATATGCGCACCAACGTGCCTACCGTCCCTCTCCTATTGTTTATTTGTGTCTGTCTGTCTGCCTGCCTTCTGTGTCTGTCTATCATCTACCTACCTACCTAGTCTGTGTGTCTATCATCCATCCATCCATCCATCCACCTACCTTGTCTGTGTATCTGTCTGTCTATCATCTACCTAACTACCTACCTACCTAGTCTGTGTATCTATCTATCTATCTATCTATCTATCTATCTATCTATCTGTCTGTCTGTCTGTCTGTCTGTCTGTCTGTCTGTCTGTCTGTCTGTCTGTCTGTCTGTCTGTCTGTCTGTCTGCCTGCCTGCCTGCCTGCCTGCCTGCCTATCTATCTATCTATCTATCTATCTATCTATCTATCTATCTATCATCTATACTTACTTTGTCTGTCTGTCTAACTACTTACCTTGTCTATCTGCCTGCCTATCCATCAATATTTATTTTTATTTATTTATTAATAAACTTATTTGCCACCCATCTTGTTTCCAAACGAATCTGAGTGGCTTACAGCACTGTCTTGCTCTAGAAAGAGTGCGGAGAAGAGCAACCAGGGTGATTAAGAGGCTCAAACCTATAAAGAATGGTTGTAGGAATTGGGCACATCTACTTTAACCAAAAGAAGGACCAGGGGTGACATGATGGCAGTGTTCCAATATCTGAGGGGCTGCCACAAAGAGGAAGGGGGCAACCTAGACTTCAAAGCACTTGAAGGCAGGATCAGAAGCAATGGATGGAAACAAGGAGAGAAGCAAAGGAGAGAACCAAGCAGAAATTTCCTGACAATTAGAAAAATTAATTAGTAGAATGGCTGACCTCCAGAAGTTGTGGGTGCTCTAACACTGGAGATTTTAAACATGAGATTGTTACAACTATTTATGTGAAATGATATATGATTTTCTGCCAGAGGATGGGATGGGACTAGGAGATCTTCAAGATCCCTTCCAATTCTGTTATTCTGTTAATTCTATTAAGCTCAACTTTGCTTTTAGCAGATTGAATGGGAACTGGTGGTGGGAAAAAGATATATATCTAGATATAGATATACAGTATATAGATATTTATAAATATGATATAGATAGATAGATAGATAGATAGATAGATAGATAGATAGATAGATAGATAGATGAGAGAGAGAGAGAGAGAGAAGATAGATAGATAGATAGATAGATAGATAGATAGATAGATAGATAGATAGATAGATAGATAGATAGATAGATGATAGATATTTTTTTTTGCACCAAGCTGATATAAATCAAGTTAAAACATAACCCAAGTTTATAGAACTAGTCTGGGCCGTACTCTAAATGTTCGGTTAGTATGGGATGAATTAGACATTGTAAACTGTTCAGAGTTTGAACTCTGAAGAATAATTAAATACAAAAGACTCAAATTCAAAATGTTTCACATTTTAATTCCAGTCTTAGTAGAAAGAGATCTGAGCTAGTTCCAACCCTTTTTAAAAGTGTTGCGAGTTTGAAATAATTGAATGTCAAGTTCGAAATGAGCATTTTGAACTTAAAAATTGGCTCTTTCAGAGCATTCCCGGAATGGTTGAAACGATGTCAAAACGCTTCCAGTAAATTTGGGGCATCTGCTGGAAGTTAGATAATACAGAGATGTTTTAGATGTATCTGCTGGACTTGCCATCTTGGTTTTTTCTTTTTTCTTTTCTTTTTGAATAGTTTGCTTTTTGTTGCATTTTGTTTATTATATTATTGTTTCCTTGCTTGGTGTATCATAACCCACCAAATCAAATGAAAGATTAAAATAAAACATTTCAAATATAAAACAGGGTGTTTTGTGGTTGAAATATTTTACATACTTCTGTCGCAGAAATGCTGAATATGGTTGGAATTTCAATTTATCTACACTATTCTAATATATATGCCCGCCTGATATTTATTGAAGCTGATTCTCCAAACAGCCAAAATAACAACAACTCCACACTACCTTAAAAAAAATGGACAATACAGTACAGGTAGTCCTTGACTTACGACCACAATTGCAGCCCAAATTTCTGTTGTTAAGTGAGACATTTGTTAAGTGAGTTTTGCCCCATTTTACAATCTTTCATGCCTCAGTTGTTAAGTGAATCTCTGCAGTTGATAAGTTAGTAACCTGGTTGTTAAGTGAATCTGGCTTTGCTTGTGAGAAGGTCACAAAAGGGGATTATGTGACTCTGAGAGACTGCGACCGTCATAAATATGAGCCAGTTGCCAAATGTCTGAATTTTTTTTCCACATAACTAAGGAGACGCTGCAATTGTTGTAAGTGTGAAAAACAGTCATCAGCAGAAGCGGGCTCGCAGGGGCTGAGGAGAGCCCCCAGTAACCTCAGAAAGACAAGCTGCAAGGGAAAGCTCTTAATAGGCTTAATTGAAGTTATGGGCTTTAGGCTAAGAGCATTTCACACCTCGTAAAAGTGTGGCAAGCTAGATAAACAATCCACTCAGTGCTTGCTGAGGGACAGCCATTGAGAAAATCAGATGACAGAGCCACCATCCTCCAAGGGGATTAACTCCCAAATAATAAGAAACACATAACTCACCAGAAACTCCACTAAGACTCCAAGATCCCTCTCACAGTCACGGCTATGAAGCCTGGTTTCACTCAGTCTTTTATTTAAGTATTAAATGCACAAAATAATAAAACAACTTTTTGGTATATATCCTTTTTTAGGTAATTAGGGCAAAGAACCGACGTCGAGTTGGCCACACCCACCCAGTCACATGACCACCCAGCCAGTCATTAGGGCAGAGAGCCCCTTGCTAAAAAATTTGAAGCCCACCCCTGGTCAGAAATCACTTTTTTCAGTGCCATTGTAACTTTGAGCAGTCACTAAATGAACTATTGTAAGTCAAGGACAACCTGTGTTACACAGAAGATTTGGCATCAGCTTAAAAGTTTGAAGATGTGGAAGTTTGCACAAACTGAAATGGGTAGAGTTCTATATGGCTACATTGGAAATGAAATATCAAAGTCTAAAAATAGCGGGGGGAAATGGAATCAAATCCCAGATTAGCAAAAACATTCCAAATAATAAGAATGAACAAGTAATTTCTAATGGATCGTGCATCCTTAAAACTTTATGGCCAGATAGAATCCTGAACATTTAGATTAAAACATGGTTTGCTAATAAGCCACGATTACTAGAGTTCTCATCATGCAAAGTCGTAAACCCTGCTTTGCAAATATCCTTTGCTGGTTATATGCAACATCTTGCAACCAAGTCAAAGAAATTGCACTGTGTATGACAGAGAGAGAGGCCTATGCTAAATTTGTGAGGAGGGGCAAACTTTAGTTTTCTGGCGAATTTTGTGGGAGGGACCCACCTACATCAATTCCTGCACTGCTTCCAGTTGTATTTCCAGATCTGGATTTATGTTCTAATTTTCTTTTTTCTTCCTTTCTTTCTAGTCTATTGAAGGATCCATGTTCACCCTGAGCCAAGGAGATTGGATGGGGCTTCCTGACATACCATTCAAACAATGGTTGAGCAAGAAAAAAAGGTAGGATAGCTTCCCTTTGGGAAACTAATCAATAGAATAGAGTAGAGTAGAATAGTAATAGTATAGAACAGAACAGAATAGAATATTGGAATGGAATTGGATAGGATAGGATAGAATAGAATTCTTTATTGGCCAAGTGTGATTGGACACACAAGGAATTTGTCTTGGTGCAAATGCTCTCAGTATACATAAAAGAAAAGATACATTCGTCAAGAATCATCAGGTACAACACTTAATAATTGTCATAGAATACAATAAGCAATCAAATCATACTAGGAAACAGAATAAAAATCATTAGAATACAACCAACAAAGTTATACTCATACAGTCACAAGTGGGGATGAGATGGGTGAAAGGAAGTAAGGGAAGATTAATAGTAATAGTAATGCAGACTTAGTAAATAGTTTGACAGTGTTGAGGGAATTATTTGTTTAGCAGAGTGATGGCGTTTGGGGGAAAACTGTCCTTGTGTAAACAGCAGCTTTAGGCTCAACTTTTTGAACATGAACAGTTGAGGGAACTGGATAGGTCCAGTCTAACGAAGAGAAGGACTAGGGGTGACATAGCAATCTTCCAATATTTAAGGGGCTGTCACAGAGAAGAGGGGGTTTATTCTCCAAAGCACTTGAAGAAAGGCCAGGAAGTAACGATATACAAACTTATCAAACAGAGATCCAATCTAGAAATAATTTCTCCATTTCCTATCCGTGAGAACAATTAACCAGTGGAATGGCTTGCCTTCAGAAGTTGTGGGTGATCCATCATAGGAGGTTTTGAAGAAGAGACTGGGCAGCTATTTGTCTGGAATAGAATATGGTCTCCTGCTTGAGAAAGGGTTTAACAGATTAAACAGATTAACAGAGTTGAAAGGGACCTTGTAGGCCATCTAGTCCAACCCCCCCCCCCCCAAAAGCAGGAGACTCTGCACCATTTCTGACAAATGGAGTTCAGTTTCTTCTTGAAAGCCTCCAGTGGTGAAGCTCCCACAACTTCCAAAGGCAACTTCTGTTCCATGGGTTGATTGTTCTCATTATCAGAAAGTTTCTCCTCGTTTCCAGGTTGAATTTCTCCTTGTTCAATTTCCATCCATTATTCCTTGTTTGGCCTTCTGGTGCTTTGGAAAATAGCTTGATCCCTTCCTAATCTCTTGCAAATACACTGAAACTGCTATTCATTAAAAAAAAAAAAAAAAAAAAAACCTCCTTTATTCCCAATGGTTCTGGGATTTGATGTCCTGAAGCACCAGACAAATTTGGTCAGGAAGACTTCTGTTGTCTCTTTTACATCCCAAGCAACTAGGGAGGGTCTCTTTTGAGCATCTTGCTCCACCCGCTATCCAGATGCAGGCCATGTCCCCTCTTCTCTGTCCGTTTTCTAGGCAACATCGTTTTGCTCCATGTCCCAAGGTCCTTCTCACCTACCATTCCAGGTTGTCTCCGCTGTTCTGCTTCTGAGCAACCCACAGGCTGCCCATATTTCTCATCAAAGCAGGTTTACTTGTATGCCATGGAAATGTCCCCTTATGTTTTCATCCAATTTATTTGTAATTCCATTATTAAAATGCTTTCAAATTGAGCTCAGAACCCTAGCTTTGGGTTACGAGCCGGGGGTGGGATTCTATCGGTTTGGACCAGTTCAGGCCAACCAGATGCTAAATTTGCATCTGGTTCACCGAATCGGTATTTGAACTGATGGGCTGGCCCCGCCCACCCCTCCCCTCCCAGGAGTCTCCATGTGGCCCATTTTCAATGCAGGTAAGTGCAGGGGCCATGTGGAGGCTCTGGGAGGGGGGGAAAATGGGCCTCCCGGAAGTCCCAAAACAGGCCTGTTTCCAGCTTCCAGAGGGCCTCCAGAGCCCAGGAAAGGCTGTTTTTGCCTCCCAGAGGCCCAAGGGAAGCCTCTGGACCCTTGGGAAGGTGAAAAACGGCTCTCTCGGAAGTTCCAGTAGGCCCCGCCCACTATGACCATGCTCACCCAGCAACTGGACAGCAAAATGGTTGCTGGGGTTTTTGAATCCCACCCCTGGTTATGAGTTATGAGTGGTTTCCATTGATTATTGGTCTGTTCTGATCCATATTTTTGTTCTACAGAGGCTTCAGAAACAACAGGGCAACTGCGGGCGACATAGTCCAATACTACCAATATTACGTGGCCAAGAAAGGGCTAAAGAAGAACTTTGTCTGTGGAACTCTGGTGACATCTGTGAAGAGACTGAACTTGGATTTGGAAGAGAGCTATGGCGGCCCAGATTCCAAGGACAGCCGGTCCATCTGGGGTTTATCCCAGGGATCCCAAGGAAACAGGGACAGTCTCTTTCAGGTTGATGGGATTGTCACCAACAGGGCTGGCGCCCATCCCTTCTCAGTTTATGCAGAGAATGTGGTTTTAGCCACGGGGACCTATGATAGCCCAACCCAGCTTGGGATCCAAGGCGAGCATCTCCCTTTCATCCATCACACACTGTCGGCTCTCGAAGAAGCTGTCAAAAACAAAGAGATTGGGATCATGTCGGACCCAATCTTGATCGTAGGAGCTGGCTTAACGGCCGCAGACGCAGTCCTCTTTGCCCACCATTATAGCATTCCAGTGATCCACGTTTTCCGCCGGCGAGTCAATGACCCAGCCCTCATCTTCAACCAGCTCCCCAAAACAATGTACCCCGAATACCACAAAGTCCACCAAATGATGAGGGAGCAGGCCAACCCTTGCCCAGGGCCGTACGAACACTACGTCAGCCTTCCCGAGCACCACGTCGTCTGCTTTTTGGAGGACTGGAAGTGCATCTTTGCGGACAAGAGCGGCCGTCAAAAAATACACCCAATCTCCATGGCTTTTGTCCTCATCGGCTCCAATCCCAACCTGGCCTACTTGCCCAACAATGGGATGGACTTGGCTGTTGACTGTGAGCAGCCGGTCAGTTCCAAGAGGAACCCTGTAGATGTTGATCTCTTTACGTACGAGTCCGTTCATGAGAAGGGGCTTTATGCTCTAGGGCCATTAGCTGGAGACAACTTTGTGAGGTTTGTGCAGGGTGGTGCGTTGGCCATCGTTAGCTCTCTGATGAAGAAGACCCAAAATCCTCCTGAATGCCAGTGAATGTAACCTCCTCTGAAGGGTGACTCTTGGCCAACTTTTGAGAGTGGGCAGTGGGTGTGTAGTTGGGTTTTCAGATATGAAGTCTCTCCTTGAAAGCCTTCAAAATGGGCCGGGCTAGGCCAAGTGTCCAGCCCAAGAAGATAACAGCAGAATCCTTGCAGAATGTTTGACTTCTTAATCTTTCTACTTCTGAGAAGTAGAAGATTAGGAAAGCTTGAGTAGATCCCACGGTGCAAATCAGGTGTTGCCTCAGTTAAACCTGAAGCAAGTTATCTCTCCGTGCATAACCTGAAGACCTCTGTTCACATTATTCTGAACTACAGTGAAAGCACTGTTTGCATCCATAATAATTATTTTTGCTCATGGAAGAGTGGTGGCTTTCCATTAACTAATGCACCCCATGGTTCTTCAGGGAACCTCAAAGTGAGTCAGAACAGAATTTCAGTAGATCCATGAATGCACAGCAAAGAATGGGAAGATCTGTAGTTCTCCAAGGCCATCAATGCATGGAAGGGCCTTTCCATTGTAAGTGGTGGGCAGAAGGTGGGTCTTCTAAACGCCTGAAACAGATTCAAACCAACTCTCCAGATAGGCAGAATTCTCCAGCCATCATGGTTCCTGCTGAGATCTGGAAGGTGCCAGGTTTGGGGGGAGTTTAGTCTAGAACAGGATTGTCAAACTGCGGTCATGCGCTGGCCAGGCCCACCCGTTTTAGCGAAAGGGAAAAAAGGGCACGATATGCCACGTGACAACAATGTGATGACATGAGTTTGACATCCCTGGTCCAGGACAGTGCTGGCAACCTTAAACACTCAAAGAGCCATTTGGATCCGTTTCCCACAGAAAATAAAACACCGGGAGCCACAAAACCTACTGGGGGGTGAAAAGCTCAATAAATTGCCAGCGGGTGTCGCACAATGGTGGTTGTGACACATATTTTGAGCAACAGGGAGCTGCAGCAGAGGGGTGAAAAGAGCCACATGTGGCTCCAGAGGTGCAGGCTGTCCACCTCTGGTCTAGAAGAACATAACGTTGTATTAGCAAGCAGTCTGGGCTGATGGTTGGACTAACCATTGTGCGATTGTTACACTGAACAGTGAAACCTAACTGACCACAATTTCTTCATCTTCTCGGAAACAAAGTTCAAACCTGCAAAGCAATTTTGGATGCTACCACTCAGAATCTCAGGATGTTGTTTAATGTTTACCTGGCCAGCATTGCAGACAATGTTGAATTCCATCTATAAGTTAAATTAGTGCTACTCATTTGTAAGCACATTTTGTAAAATAATAGGGGTTCTCCCCCCCATAAAAATATAGAACGTATATTTTCCATATGGCTATTTTAAAATTAAAATAAAACTGGATTTCTACAGATTCATTCTTCTTCTTCCATTTGCAAGTAAGCCATTGTCTTCTATGTGTTCTATTTTGAGAAAAAGGTGCGTGGATTATTTATTGCTAAAGTTACTACTTGGCAGGACACAAGGAACACAGCTGATGTTTGATAATAGGGACAGATTCTGTTCTGATACATTTAGAACAACATGAAAAAGTACCGAGGGATTATTTTTTTAACAAGAAAAAAAATTTGCACCGATTTTCTTGCTGGCATTTTTAGAGAATCTGTTCATACAGCTAGCTATCTTTAAATAATTCTAAATATGCATTAACATCCTTTGAACTTGCACACTTGAAGGGGGGAAGAGAAGCTGCAATGAGCTGGAAGGGGAAAAAAAAAAGTTATGCAAAAACTAAAAAGAGCAAATTCACAAGTCATCCAGTCTTGTTCACACAAGAAATATACTAAAAGCCTGGATTGTACAACACGTTGAACGAATTAGTTGTGCTCATTGGGAATTGGAGGCATGCCTGATGTTCTCTGAACTTGTTTTCTTGCAGACATTTCATTACCAAACTAGGTAACATCATCAGAGCTACAGGTGTTCTCTTCTATCACATCCTTGTGGTCTATGGGTGCTGTTGCGATCTACTGAAATACAGCTCCAGAATATTCAACAAGTTATCCTGTTGATTCAAAGGAGAGTGAAGGATAGGAAGCAAGACTTTGTCTACATTCCTTCTTTGACTTCTGCTCTTTCTTATGGCCTGCTTCCTATAGGCCAGTGGTTGCCAACTGGTGGGCCGTGGGAAAATTTTGGTGGGCCACAGAGAAATCTCACCCCCAGAGCACCCCCCAACGCAATTAATCCAGGCTGCGCAGAAACAAGGCTGCACCGTCCACATGGCCCATGGGAACCCTCCCCGCCCACTCACTCCTTACCTGGCAAACTTGCCTGCTAAATTGCTATTTTTCCGTTTTCCAACCATCATCTGTTCTGCTGTGCCAGGAGATTTAGATTACCGTATATACTCGAGTATAAGCCAAGTTTTTCAGCACATCTTTTGTGCTGAAAAAAAAACCCCATGGCTTATACTCGAGTCAGATTCCCCTCTGAAAAAAAAATGGTGTGGAGCTCCGAAGCTGGGCAGCCGCTTCCCTGCTTCCGTGTTTCTTTTGCAACTTTTAAGCATGGGAGGGGGAGGCTTTTCTGAGCTCTAGGCTGAGAAAGCAATGCGAACCGAGGTCGCTCCACTCAGTTTCATTTCCTCAGCTCCAGCTGCTTTCAGTCCACTCGGGAGGAGGGGGAGGAAGGGGAGAGAGAGAGAGAGAGAGATCATAAGAACGGCTCTTGGTTTTTTCTTGCAAGGGAGAGAGTGACTCCTGCCTACCACTGTCATCATCATCATCTTTTGCGTTAGTGAATCAATCAAACCTTTCATGATAGTGAGATCGTTTCCCAAATTTCCCTTAAATCAGGGAAGAAATCAGAAACAAACCTTTGGGCTGAGAATAAGCCTGTTCCTATGATGCCATTTTTGTTCACTTCAGTATGAAAAGTGTGAAAAAACACACTTCTTTTTCTTCATCTTCTTGTTCCCTATTTACTGGTCTCTTTCAAAGAGGAAATTGTGAACATCAAACTTATTCTCAACTGTCCTAGTGAAAGTTTTTATTGGCATCTATTTTTATTTTTGAAATTTACCAGTAGCTGCTGCATTTCCCACCCTCGACTTATACTCGAGTCAATAAGTTTTCCCAGTTTTTTGTGGTTAAATTAGGTGCTTCGGCTTATATTCGGGTCGACTTATACTCGAGTATATACGGTAGCTAAGAAGCAGGAAATGATTGGATTTCTTGCTTTTTAGCTAATCTTTAGATCTTGGGCTCTTCTTTTAAGCACAGCTGAACCTCCCTTAGGACTGAAGGTTCTATTATTCAGTGCAGACTCACGGCAAGCAAATTTTATCTGACAGACTGAACTAGCCGATGGCAGATAGATAGATCTCTGAATGAATCTGTGATTCTGTGAGCAACTCAATCTGCCTGGCTGCTTTGCCTGATTTTGGGTAAAATGGCTCTTTTTTAAATAAAAAAATTCAATATTTACATACATGGTGTATTGTGAGTTAATTTTGTGAGTTTGCTTGCAAGGAAATTTTATGTGACAGACTGAGCTAGCCAATGGCAAATAGATCTCTGAATGAATCTGTGAGCAATCAATCTGCCTGCCTGCTTTGCCTGATTTTGAGTAAAAGTTGCTCTTTTTGAATAAATAATTCAATATTTATATAAATATTTACAATATTTACATACAAGCCATGGTCAGGCAGACACAGGACCACCAAGCCTCACCCACAAATTAGGCCAGTTAGTGGTCCCTGGGATTTAAAATTATGACTTTGGTGGTTCCTGAGGTCCAAAAAGTTGGTGATCCCCGCTATAGGTCACCAAAAACTTTACAGAGGTGCTGATTTGATATTGAATGTCTGTGTTCCAATTCACCAACTCCAAACCAGAGAACTCCAAGACAAGCATCTTTTCAAAGCTCCATTTTATTAGAGTTGTCCTAATGCACATCTGGGAAAACCCAAATCTGACAGTTCTGGGTTTTCCCTTCCCAAAAGAAATCCATCCCATGCACCCACCAGTCCATCACAGGGTTTGCCCAACCAAACCTTCATCCCAACTGAAGACATCCCTCCAGAAACTCCTCTCCAGGTGCAGGGCAACATGTCCTTGACTCTCTGAGAAAGAATGTTGTTGAGTCTAATTGTCCAACTCTCCATGAAACACTCCCCCTCCCAATTTCCCAAGCACTAAATATGGCAGCCTTGAAGCTTCCAAGTAAAATATGGCTTCAAAGGCTGACATGACCATTAGCTGGGGGAGCAAGAAGGGAGGAGCATGGCCATGTGTTCTGACTGTTATGCTGATGATGATGCAATGGGCGTTAATGACACAGCAACATTTGCATGGCGACAACATGATGCAACAGGCATCATTGTGACTTCTACTACAAGCTTACGACTGGAGAATCCTTTAATTGTCCTTTTATAACCCCCCCTTTACTCCCCTTTTACAACTCTCATCCCGTAATTAATTCGGGATGGAGTCAGGGCGACTGGATAGAGCTGAGCATTTACTGGCCGGATGCCCTTTCTGACACCTACATGGAGTTCACAGCAAAAAAAAATTACTTTGCCCCCGGGAAGAGAAATATCTGCCACTACCTATGATTGAACTTTCAACCTTCCGAAAGGGAGGCAATTAGCTTCACCGCTAGGCTACCATAACACTCTTGTTCTTTTATTCTGTAAGCATCAATTTCTAGATTGCTCTTTCTCAATCTTGGAAACTTGAAGGTTGGACTTCAACTCCCAGAATTTTGGACTTCAACTCCCAGCATTCCTCAGCCAGAGTATTAGCTGGGGGATTCTGGGAGTTGAAGTTCCAACACTTCAAAGTTGTTAAAGATGAGGAACTCTTAATAGTGTTGCTCTAATGGTGTTAAGTCACATTTAACAATGCTAAGTGGATGATTTGGAGTATTACAAACAGATTGAACAACTTCTTGTATTAGCAAGTCCAGTCCCCTATTCTATGAAAACCATAGTTTATAACAGTGGTGGCTAACCTTTTTGGGCTCCTGTGCCCAAAATTGTGCATGTGCTTACAAGCTCGCTCTCGCGTGCCAGCACCCAGAAGTGAATGCGTTCCCTCCCACAACCCCTACACATGCACGTACAATCGCCACCCACTCACTCCCACCACCCCTTTACCTGCATTGTGTCTCACAGCTGATTTTTGGCCAGTTTGAGACTTTTTTTTGACTTCCCAGAGGCTTTTCAGGAAGGCTTCTGCAGGCTTTGCAGGCTGAAAACTAGCCCTGTTTCATCACTTCCGGTATTTTTGGAAAAACAGGAAATGATGAAATGGGGCTAATTTTCGGCCTGCAAATCCTGCAGAAGCCTTCCTCAAGCCTTTGGGAGGCCAAAAAAGGCCTCAAACTGGCCAAAAATCATAGGTTCACCATCACGGGTTTATAATATATTGCTATATGTGCCTCTAGCTCAGGGGTCTCCAAAGTGGCAACTTTAAGCATAGCTAGCTGAGGAATTCTGGGAGTTGAAGTCCACAAGTCTTAAAGTTGCCAAGTTTGGAGACCTCTGCTCTAGCTGAATGCAGCTTAAATACCGTTAAAAGTGCTTTCTCCAAATCCAAGCAAATTTCCATTAAAGAAGACAATGTCAGCCAAAGGTTCCAGATCAGTACACACTGGGATTAAAAGATGACCCTCATCCACTTAACCAAACTTTCTGAATCCATATAGCACACAACCATGTCTTTTTTCTACCCCTTTCCCAGGACCTGCCTCCTCAGTCTTCAATCTGGGAGATGCACAAGGTCCCAGCGTTATATATGTCTATGATTGCAACAAAGCTGCACTGACTGGACTGATCAGTAAGATCAGTAAGGTGATCCAAGCCCTGGCTAAAAATAAAATGTCTTGGCCAACTTTTGAATTCCTGGGCCAGCAGACAAAGCAGAGAGCAAGAACATGTACATTTAAATAGGCTCTTGGGGATCTGATATATTTAGGGCGATGACGATTTACAAATTCCACTTGTGCGAGCCAAGTGGCTGCTGCTATCACTTGTCCAGTCAATTCCATTGTGAGCGACCAGTGACAGAATGCAGAAGCAATTTTTTATTTTATTTTTTGCAGAGAGGAAGCAAAGCTAGTTTCCTTCTTCTGTTCAAAGTGCAAAGGTTCAGAGAAATCTATTTCTCTCTATAAAAGCACAATACCCCTCACACTTCATCACCGAATCTCCAGAACCGTAAAGCCTACAAACTTGGAATTGGACACGTATGTTTCTCTTGGCTTCTAGGTGCTCACTAAGAAAGGATTTTTCGAAATGACCATCACAGCATTAGTATTTCCTATATTATTATTATTATTATTATTATTATTATTATTATTATTATTATTATTAACACGCTCTGGTGCTAAGGAGTTCTAGTCCCACTCCCCACCTGAAAAGAAATCTCTTCGAAAGGCAAAACACAAGCAGAGGAGTTTCAGTTTTAGTTTCCCAGCAGCAACCAGCTTTAGTACAGAACAGTTGAACTAAGCCACACCTAAGCTCCTTACTGTCTCCTCCTTGCTCACACAGCAAATACTGCTTCAATTTCCAAACAGCCCTCAACTCTCTTACACACTGACAGGACGTTAGCCAGATGAATACTGATGGATGCTGGTAGGCAGAGACAGAATTTTCCCCCCATTATTTTTCTCCCCAAAAACTAAGCCCGACCACATAGTTTTGTAGCGAAGCACGGCTATAGAGCTAGTAGAATATATTCCTAGCGTTGGAAGGGACCTTGGAGGTCTTCTAGCCTCCAATCTTTTGGGCCCCAGGGACTGGTCCCATGGAGAAAGGGTGATCCAAACGGTTTTGCTTGCTGCCTGCATCCTGTGGATGGCGCTTTGTTTGTGAAGCCTGGTTGCTGGCATGCCACGGGTTGGTGCCACTCTACCCAGTTGTGGGATTCTTTTTTTTTTTTTTTACTACTGGTTCTGTGAGCGTGGCTTGGTGGGTGTGGCCTGGTGGGCATGGCAGGGGAAGGATACTGCAAAATCCCCATTCCCTCCCCACCTCACTAACCTGCTTTCCAGCTCTGTTCTCCTGTGCAGGGCAACCCAAAAAGATCCAGCCGATCAGCTAGGACTCATTGGGAGGCAGAGAAGAGATGGGGTTGGTGGGGCCAGTCAGAAGTGGCATTTGCCGGTTCTCTGAATGACCAAAAATTTCCCCTACTGGTTCTCCAGAACTCCTAAATGCCACCTCTGCTATGGACCAGGAGTAGAAGAGCCCTGCTCTTGTCCAAACCTCTGCCCAAGGCAGCTGTCTTTATACTATTGGAAGAAATATCCACCTGGTCCAGTTCCAATCCGGGAGAAAGGCACTGGAGACAAAATGGAGAGTGGAGGCTGATTGGAAAGAGGGTTTATTGATGAAGCAGAACCACCAGGGACGTGATTCTGGGTAGCTGAACACATAGAGTTGAGACTGAGGGGTTTTTATACTTTCTCTTGGGCTTTGCCACTTGAGCTTCCTGTTTCTGTGCAAGAACATGTATTCTATTGGCTGTTGTCAGACTCCCATGGAGCCATGAACAAATCCTAGGAGTTTGTCTGATATAAGTTTGGTTGAAGTTTGAACTGCTGGCGGGTGGTTTAGCTGAGATGATGCAATGAAGGAGCTTTGGGCAATTCCTATTGTGGCTGAGGGCTAATCCTACCTTCGTTGGATCTTCGGTGAGGGTATTTGCCTATGAATACAGCTACCTCTCTCTTTATCTCTGAAGTGCTGGAATGTGCTGAAGGCTGTTAAGGAAGGTTGGGGCTGCTTTCCAAGGGCATGTTTCTCCATTTCTCCTCCAGGGAAATATAATAGTCTGCCTTTTGTTAATATTTCTCAAAACTTTTCATTCTTCTAGGAGAGGGGTGGGTGCTAACTTTCTACAATACCATCCCAGATAAATGGCTGTCCAACCATTTTTGATTGGACGGTGGTGAAGCACCCACAATGTCTGGAGGCAAGCTGATTCATTGATTAATTGCTCTCACTATTCAGGAAATTTGGGTGTTATCCTAAAAGAGGACCTGACCTGAGGTGCCTACATTGCAGCCCTGGTCAAAAGGGCCCAGCAGAGATTATACTACCTGAGGCTTCTCAGAAAACAACAACTGAATGAGAAACTGCTGGTGACCTTCTACCACTGCACCATAGAGAGCATTTTAACTCACTGCACCTCTGTAGGGTTTGCCAATTGCACAGGGGCAGATAAGACAGCACTCCAGAGGGTTAATGTCATTGCCCAGAGGATCATGGGTTGCCCTCTCCCCTCTTTGGAAGAGCTTTATAGCTCCCACACTGCCTTAAGAAAGTTCAAAACATCCTCAAAGATCCATCTCATCCTGGGAACCCTTTTTTTGAACTATTACCATCTGGCAGATGGTGCAGGATAATAAAAACAAGGACAAATAGGCTGAAAAATAGCTTCTATCCCAGGGCAGGAGCTCTTTTGAATTCTGCTGTATAGAGCAATGTTGGTGTGGTATTGAGAGTTTCGGGTTCAATGTGTGAAGGGTGAAAGATGTGTGTTTGTGTTTATTTGCATGGTCATGATGTGCACTGAAGATGGTGTTTGATTTCGTTGTAGGAGATGCAATGACACTAAAGTAAACTGCAACTCAATTTGTCCTTCATTCCAGGTCGCTTCTCTCTTTGATAAGTTTCTATCTGTTGCTTCTTGTCATGCCCTCATGTGCTTTGGAGAGTAAATCTACCCCTCAATTCTGTGTTTGCTCCTCAAATCTCCAAGTCCTTCCTTTGCTCGCCTTCCCTACAACAAGGGAAATCTGAAGCTTTTCAGATTGAAAAGAGTCTGAGGTTTTAGAGAGTTCTTGTACCTTTGACAGACTCTAGACCGGAGGTTCCCAAACTTGGCAACTTGAAGACTTGTGGTCTTCAACTCCCAGAATTCTCCAGCCAGAATTGAAGTCCACAAGTCTTAAAGTTGCCAAGTTTGGGGATCCCAGCTCTAAACCCAAGCACACAATCAGATAGGAAAGATGGAGGCTGGATCCACACCAGTTATTAAACCATCAAGGGCTTGGCTTAGTCTTAGCACCTTGCTTGGTTTAAGATCTTCTTTGATGATCTTTTAGCCAAAGGTGGGTTAGTACCATCCCTTTTTTTCTTAGTTTCCTCTTCCTAACCTGGATCCATCCAGCTTATTGCATTTTGGGGGAAGGGAGTAGAGGGAACCAGCTCTCCAAAGGTTAAAAATTAAGAGGTCATGGCAAGGGTCTACATGTTCTCCAGAGAAGCCAGGACAACCCAGCCAAAAAGGTTTACATTCCATTCGCTTGCATGGATTCCCAGCCAGAGTGTGCTCTCTTTTCATCAGGCACTTTGCCATATATTCTTCCATCCTGGAGCCAAGAGAAGGCCAAATTTATGAGAATTGGAACAGCACTACTTACGGGAAAAATCATTTACCAGTTCACCCTCACTGCAAGCAGCATTGGCTCTCCCTCTCCTTCCCTCTCTCTCTCTCTCTCTCAATAGCTATAGCTCTCTATCGATCTATCGCTATCTATCTAATCTATCTATCTATCTATCTATAGCTATTTATCGATCTATCGTTATCTATCTATCTATCTATAGCTAGCGATCTATCTATCAATCGATCGATCACTATCTATCTATCAAATCTATCTATCCATCCATCTATCGATAGCTATAGCTATTTATCGATCTATTGCTATCTATCTATCTATCTATCTATCTATCTATCTATCTATCTATCTATTTATAGCTATAGCTGTCTATCTATCTATCTATCGCTATCTATCTATCTATCTCTATCTATCTATCTATCTATCTATCTATCTATCTATCTATCTATCTATCTATTTATAGCTATAGCTGTCTATCTATCTATCTATCGCTATCTATCTATCTATCTATCTATCTATCTATCTATCTATCTATCTATCTTTTGCTATCTTATCTATCTATCGCTATCTTATCTATCTATCTATCTATCTATCTATCTATCTATCTATCTATCTTTTGCTATCTTATCTATCTGTCGCTATCTATCTATCTATCGCTATCTAATCTATCTATCTATCTATCTATCTATCTATCTCTCTCTCTCTATCTATCTATCTATCTATCTATCTATCTATCTATCTATCTTTTGCTATCTTATCTATCTATCGCTATCTTATCTATCTATCTATCTACTATCTATCTATCGCTATCTATCTATCTATCGCTATCTAATCTATCTATCTATCTATCTATCTCTCTATCTCTCTATCTCTCTATCTATCTCTCTATCTCTCTATCTATCGCTATCTAATCTATCTATCATCTATCTATCTATCTATCTATCTATCTATCTATCTATCTATCTATCTTTTGCTATCTTATCTATCTATCGCTATCTTATCTATCTATCTATCTATCTATCTATCTATCTATCTATCTATCTATCTTTTGCTATCTTATCTATCTGTCGCTATCTATCTATCTATCGCTATCTAATCTATCTATCTATCTATCTATCTATCTATCTATCTATCTATCTTTTGCTATCTTATCTATCTATCGCTATCTAATCTATCTATCTATCTATCTATCTATCTATCTATCTATCTATCTATCTATCTATCTATCTATCTCTCTATCTCTATCTCTCTATCTATCTATCTATCGCTATCTAATCTATCTCTCTATCTATCTATCTATCTATCTATCTATCTATCTATCTATCTACTATCTATATGGTGATGTGGTGGCTCAGTGGCTAAGACGCTGAGCTTGTCGATCAGAAAGGTCGGCAGTTCAACGGTTCGAATCCCTAGCACCGTGTAATGGAGTGAGCTCCCATTCCTTGTCCCAGCTTCTGCCAACCTAGCAGTTCGAAAGCACGTAAAAAATGCAAGTAGGAAAATAGGTACCCCTTTGGTGGGAAGGGAACAGCGTTCTGTGTGCCTTTGGTGTTTAGTCATGCCGGCCACATGACCACGGAGACGTCTTTGGACAGCGCTGGCTCTTCGGCTTTGTAACGGAGAGGAGCAGCGCCCCCTAGAGGCAGAAACAACTAGCACATATGTGCAAGGGGAACTTTAACCTTATCCCCCCTTTTTCTCTCTCCTCTCCCCCACCCAGCACTTACATAGACCCAACTGCAGCAACCATTGGGGTATGCACTCATTGCTTGCCAACTCCCTTTGTGCTGTCTGTGTCTTTCTTTTGTTGTGCTTACAAGACACTTATTGACTCTTGGCAACTGGCTGGATAAGTCCCAGCAGTTCTCTTGGCAAGGTTTTCCAAAGTGGTTTGCCCTTGCAGGTTTCCTGGGGCTGAGAAAATGACTGGCCCAGGGTCACCCAGTTGGCTTCGTGTCTAAAGCTGGAGTACAATTGAGATTCTTCTGCTTTCTTGTCTAGTGTCTTAACCACAAGGCCACACTGGCTCTCTTATTATGTCTCTAATGTCAGACAAATCTGGTGAAATGAAACAGCTGGTACGTGTCCTGGCATCCTCTCCTTTTGCTCAGAAATTCTTTAGTTCCATGCTGGAGAGACGGGAAGGAACACAAAAACTAGTCACAGTTTCCCAGGACTTGAGGGGCTACCACAGAGAAGAAGGAGTTGCCCTAGTTTTCAAAGCATCCATGGGCAGAAGATCATTAAAGAGGATCCAAGCTGGAACTAAGGAGCAATTTCCTGAGAACAATTAATCAGCGGAACAGCTTTGCCTCCAGAATTTGTGGGTGCTCCATCACTGGAGGTTTCCAAGAAGAAACTGGACAGGCATTTAACAGATTAACAGGGTTGGAAGGGACCTTGTAGGTCATCTAGTCCAACCCCCCCTGCCCAAGCAGGAGACCCTACACCATTTCTGACAGATGGAAGTCCAGTTTCTTCTTGAAGACTTCCAGCGATGAAGGTCCCACAACTCCCGAAGGCAACTTCTGTTCCAGGAATTGATTGTTGTCACTGTCAGAAAATTCCTCTTTATTTTCAGGTTGAATCTCTTTTTCTTGTTCAGTTTCCATCCATTATTCCTTGCCTGGCATTATTCAGGTGCCTTGGAAAATAGCTTGACTCCCTTCCTCCTCTCTGTAGCAGCCCCTCAAATATTGGAAGACTGCTGTCATGTCTCCCCTGGTCCTTCTCTCCACTAGACTAGTCATGTTCAGTTCCTGCAACCATTCATTGTATGTTTTAGCCTCCAGTCCCCTCATCATCCTGGTTGTTCTTTGTGCTGAAATGGTAAATGCTTGACTAAGGGGTCGGACTAGCAAAACTCCAAGGTCCTTTCCAACCCTATAATTCTATGTTCAAAGCCAGGAATGTGGCCAACACATTCTCCTAAATATATCCACCTGCCTGAAATATAGTTTATATACCAATAATTACACAATGCCAGAGGTTAAGCTAATGATTACAATTCCCAGTTCTGAGCAATCATCTGAATGCATGTAGAACAAGGGGGTCCAATCTTAACAACTTTTAAGACTTGTGGACTTCAATACTTCCAGCTGAGGAATTTTAGGAGTTGAAGTCAGTGAGTCTTAAAGTTGCCAAGGTTAGATATTCCTGATCTACAGTGTTAAGTGTACAGTTGTGCTTCTGAACTGCCATCTCTATCTAGGTTCACCTTATTAATTAAGCCAAAATATAAGGAAAACATAACCTTTATTGTCACTTTTTTGTGTGTGAACACACTGGCACACATTTAAAAAATGAAATTCTGAGCAATAGCAATAGCACTTTGACTTATAAACCACTTCACAGTGCTTTGCAGCCCTCTCTAACTTGTTTACAAAGTCCGTTGACATATCCACATACACGCACATACATATGCTATATACATATATTTACACACATATGTGTATGAATCACAGACCACTTAGAATACATAGTAGAAAAAAGAATCTTGAGAGGTAGCGATAGCAATAGCACTTAGACTTACATACTTCTTCGCAGTGCTTTCCAGCCCTCTCTAAGTGGTTAATCGAGTCAGCCTACTGCCCCCGCCAACAATCTGGATCCTCATTTTATCCACCTTAGAAGGATGGAAGGCTGAGTCAACCTTGAGCCTGGATCTAAACTGCCAAATTGCAGGCAGACAGCAATCAGCAAAAATAGCCTGCAGTACTGCATTCTAATCACTGCAACACTGTGGGCTCATATAACAAGGTTGATACTCTGCTATATGGAACAAAGCTATCACAGAAACTAGCTTTTCTGTTTTGGATACCACGAAGCTCCCTCCTTCCCAGAAGGTATCAAGGCAAACTGGTCATAGAGAGAATGTGCAGTGTCCCAGACAATCCTGTGGACCCTGCTCAAGCATCGCTTATGTGCCACGTCCTGGAAAGAAGGAAGGGAACTTCCAATAATCTTTTCTGCCGTCCTCATCACTCTGTGCATAGTCTTCCGGTCTGAAGCACTACTGCACCAAACCACACAGTAATACAACAGTGAAGACAATACCCAGTGAAACCAGTAATTGTGGCCTATTCAATTTAGTGTAATTAACCATAGCTGGAAGATTCTGCAGATTGCTGACTATTGGTCATCCTTCCCAAATCTGGTGTCCTCCTGTTAGAAATAAGAAGATTCAAAAATAAAATGTAGGCAAAGAGAATAGCATATTATAGCATTAAGAAGACAGTTGCTTTATAGACATTTGCTATCTTGATGTAATCCTGCTGTAAATATATTTTCTAATGCATTTAAACATGTACCTAAACATCTTCTAACATCTTCTAAACATGTACCTGCAATCAATTACATCCTCCTGTATCAAGTAATGCCACCCCTATTTCCTCCAGGAATTGGTACGTATACCAAAGTGATCACTTAGGAGACAATAGGAGAAGAGATAATAAAAGGTAAACATTATCCTAACTTCCTTGATCAATTAAAGTTAGATTTTGTTTTTCAAAGCATCTGCTTAAATTTAATCTTGGCACACTGTGATTTTAAGATACAACCAGGCTTTTACTTTGCATAGGTGAATATGTTAGAGATGCATATCATAATTATGTTGTTCTAAGATGGCTGGAGAGAAGATATGATGAATGTAGCACTAACAGATAACAGTGTGGTGTTAGAAATAGATATTTCTTTGTTCTTGGACCATTAGAAAGAGGCCCTGCTGAAGGGACATTCCTTAATACCAAGTAAGATAAAAAAAAGCCATGTTGGCAAAATATGTGACGGGTGGTCACTGGGAGGCGTTGAAGGAGACGATGTGGTCTCCATAAGGCATTTCGGATTAGCTGTGCTCAGTCACTGGACCCAATGTAGGAGGGGCATGGGGGCATTGGGATAGAAAAACTATAAAATGTAATGTATTGAAATCTCAAGGTGTGGTTCTTGGCTCAAACCTCATGTTGAGATAAGCTAAGATCCTACCACTCTTTGCAAACAGCTTTTTCCCTTTTGTACACTTTGATTTAAGCTTACAGATAAAATCTCTGTGTTTTCACCGATCCAAGTTTTTGTTATTGGAGTCATTTCCAACACTCCTCATGCCTTGGATTACAACTCCTATCCTCCCCAGTCTTTAGGAAGGCTGCCTAAGGTATGCAAATGTTTTGACTCCACCCATCTTCCAGGAGCCCAAATCGGAGAAGGTGGGGCCAATGCCTCTGAGATGCCGTCCTGCACACAACAATTCTACCCAAATGGTGTGGTGGTGTCAAATATAATTGGACAAATATCCCCTACTCTTGCTGTTCATCCATTTTCTAGATATGGGGTCTTTAATTCTATTTGTGCTAATGGTTTTGTCCAAGAAGAGGACTCACTTCTCTCCTTCTGCAAGGGAGATGTGGTAGAGTCCAAGCACAGGTTCATCCTGTTAGTGAAAAACACAGCTTAATTGCTCTCAGATTCCAGAGCTCTGCTTAAACCTCTCTGCTCCCATTTTTCCATATTTCCCAGAAAATAGGGCTGCCTCTTCAACCCACAGAGTCAACAAGTAAGTGAATAGTCACTAAGTGAGGTTTGGGGTGCCAGGTGCAGTGAGAAGGAACACGAAGCCTCCATGCTGTTTTAAATAGCCCAGTACATTTATTCTTCTTTGAACTGCACCCTAGGATGCCTCAGGCTTTAAAAATATTTCTTACTGAATGTCTATTCTGCCTTTTCTGTTTGCACAGGCAAGTCCTTCACTTAGGGCCACAATTTGGGGGCCACAATTTCTGTTGCTAAAGAGGTTGTTGAGTGAGTGGTGCTGATTGTATGACTTTTTTTTTTGGCCATGGTTGTTAAGTAAATCGTTTCAGTTGTTAGTTGAATCCAGCTTCCCCCCTTGATTTTTGGTGGCCAGAACCTGCCTGGGAAGGTTGCAAATGGTGATTGCACGATCCCAGGATGCTCCAACAACTGTCATAAATAGATGCTGGTTGCCAAGCATCCAAACTTGACTGTGGGGATGCTGCAAGAGTTGTCAAGTGTGAAATGTGACTGTGGGGATGCTACAAGAGATGTTAAGTGTGAAATAAAGAAAGGTAAATGCGGATTTTACATCGCTGGTTGTTGCTCATCTCTGTCATGCCCTTGGTAGAGTCGGACTCTGAGGGAGAGGAGGAACAGCTAACAGGGAGTGGAGGTGTGGCTCCGGAGGTTGTGGAGGAGGCTGGGGAAGGGCAGAGGCTGGTTGGGCAGTCAGAGGAAGAATCAGGCCCAGCCCCCCTCCATCCTAGGACACGCAGGGAGGAACAGAGAAGGGCTTACATGGCTTACGAGAGAGGAAGCAACCATGATCCTCCTCATTGGCTGCACCTAGGGAGACTAGTATATAAGAGAGACAGTTAAAACACAGTGTTGCCAGAAGCAAAGCGTGTTTTATTTTGGGCTGAAGTTATCTTGGTTGGCATCCTTCCAACAGACTGTGCTTTGTTATCTCCTTGAAGTTGGTAATTACTTATCCTGGTCCATTGTGGAAATTCCTTCATTGTAGTTTATTTTGGTTTTTTATTTCACCTCTATCTGCTCATTAAGTTCGGGCTGTATTCCTTTCTTTTGAAGACTATTTTTGAATACATTTTATCTCCAACTGAGAATTATTGAACAGTGGGGCCAAGTTGGAGGCATTAAAGGACATTTATTTACATTTTGGATTTTGTTACATTCGTGTTACACTCCAGGTCATCACAATCTTTGTTTCAAGGCCATTGAGCCAATGCTGTCTGAAGACACTCCCATGGTCATGTGACCAGTGTGACATCACAGAGAGCTGTTTCCTCCCACCGAAGTGGTACCTATTTATCTACTCACATTTGCATGCTTTCGAAAGGCTAGGTTGGCAGGAGTTGGGGCAAGGATCAGAGCTCACCCTGTCACGTGGTGCGCAGGTCTCAAACCCTGACTGTTGCCTTCCAGCTGACAAGCCCAGCATCTTAACTGCTGAGCCATCATGCCACCCCCTGTAAATGCAAGGACAGGTAATCTCTTTTTCAGTACTGTTGTAATTTTGAGCAGTTGCTAAATGAATGATTGTTAAGTTGAGAAGTATCTTTACAATGACCCTCAAAGGCAGAATATCAACCAAATTGGTGCAATGGAAAGCCAAGCCAAGAATGAAATGTGGAAATTAAGATCAGTGTCATTAATAGTAATTAATAGAAATTAAAGTAATAAAAAATAAAATAAAGTAATAGAATAATAGAAATTAAAATCAGTGTCTTATTAAGACCAGATAAAGAATAATGGATGGAAACTGAACAAAGAGAGATTCAACCTGGAAATAAGGAAGAAACTTTCTGACAGAACAATCAACGCATGGAACAGAAGTTGCCTTTGGAAGTTGCAGGAGCTTCATCACTTGAGACTTTCAAGAAGAGACTGGACTGCCATTTGTCAGAAATGGTGTAGGGTCTCCCGCTTGGATGGGGGGTTGGACTAGATGACCTACAAGGTCCCTTCCAACTCTGTTAATCTGTAAATAGAATTAACTATATTGTGTGGTCAAAAGAATACGGTAGAATCCAAACTCTAGCCTTGTTAGATCTACCTTGCTTATGTTCTACTAAAAATACACCAATGACGCTATGAGAAAAAGTGATGCATGTTGGCAGAAGGTAATGCTAACTCTCATGGTTAGGTCCAGAATGCTAAGCACGAGGGCTGGCTTTGTACAGAAAGTCATCCTTTGCTTGCTTGTTTTTAGGCAATTTGGAATCCAACACTCTGCTCTGCAGCACGACTTCAAGATTCCATTTTTAAAACTTCCAAAATCCACTCAATAATTTTTTGCTAAATAAAAAGGGAGAAATCCTGTATATTATTCCCTCTTGAGTTGCAAAAAATTATCGTCCCTTCATAACTACGTGCTTAATTATTAAATCAATCCCTTTGGGGATCTGTGCCCAATTTCCTGAACCATAAATTAGTGAGGTGGACTCAGCTTCACATCAAGCTAGTCCACAAAATAGAAAAATAATCTAATTCACCTGATTAAATATTGTGTGAATGCAGCCACACTGGGCAACTTTAAAGTAAGGTGTGCTTTTTTGCAAAGTTACAGTCTTCAAAATTCTTTTTTTTTTTTTGAAAACAGTTTTATTTATTTTAACAACAAACAAAAACACATAAAACATAAAAACACCATCCTTTCCTGCATGAGTTTACGGACAGTGTGTCGGTTGGTTTATCACTTTTTTTTGTGCATCCATATTTCATAGTCTCCATTGTAGTTATATTACATAATAGCTCATATTATCAATCAACAATTATATAGCCTGATATCATTATTAAACAATCATTTGACTATAATTTTATTAATTCATACTTTAACGAGATAACTATAGTTTAATTAATTTATTTTATAGCAAATCATAATGTCATACCAAGTCTACCTTAATAAAATGTTATAAAGATAGTATCAAAGAAAAAAAGAAATATGTACTCATTGTTTCCTAAAGTTCTAAATATTCTATTATTATATTTTATTATCTAGCCATTGATAGAAAAGGTCCCAAATTTCATAAAATTTATCTTCTTGTTCTCTAATTTCAAATGTCAATCTACTCATTTCAGCACATTCCAATATTTTCTTAATAATTTCTTCCTCTGATGGTATTTTCTCACTCTTCCAATTTTTAGCAAATACAATCCTAGCCGCTGTTAATACATTTACAATCAAATATTTCAAATTTTTATTGTATGTATCAGGTAAGATCCCCAATAAAAAAATCTCTGGTTTTAAATCTATATGTTTCTTTGTCATTTTTTCCAACCATATGCGAATTTTAGTCCAATATTTTCTAGCGTCCTCACAAATCCACCACATATGGTAATATGAGCCAGGTATCTGATGACATTTCCAGCATTTTTCAGATTTATTCTTGAACATTCTTGCTATTCTTGTTCGGGGGGAAAATGCCACCTGTAAAACATCTTATACAAATTTTCTTTATATGCTGTTGACATTGTCATTTTATAATTTTGAGACCACAATTTTTGCCATTTCTCTAAATCAATCCCATATCCAAAATTCTTCCCCCAAACAATCATAGTTTCTTTAACTATGCTGCCCCTGCCCATTTGCAGAAAAAACTCCACCACCATTATAGATTGAGTTCCCTCATCATGCTGAGTTTACTGTGGTTTGTTGAATAACAGAGTTACAGATTAACAGAGTTGGAAGCGACCTTGCAGGTCATCTTGTAAAACCTCTCACCCAGGCAGGAAACCTTACACCATTTCTGACAGATGGGAGTCCAGTTTCTTCTTGAAAGCCTCCAGGGATGAAGCTCCCAAAACTTCTGAAGGCAACTTCTGTTCCATGGGTGGATTGTTCTCCCTGTCAGAAAATTTCTCCTTATTTCTAGACTGAATCTCTCCTTGATCAGTTTCCACCCATTATTCCTTGTCTGGCCTTCGGGTGCCTTGGAAAATAGCTTGACTCCCTCCTTTCTGTAAGCTACAATAAGCTACAATTGGTTGAGTAATTATGTCCTGAGCTAGCTATCAAATCTGACTTAGAAAGCCCAATTGTTGGCTTCGTACAGCATTCCAACTCAAACCATATGAACTACAATGGAGAGATTGCTGACTTAGGTCTACCAGAGTTGCCATTCCAACCAAACTTGCCCTATGATCAGTGTTTCCCAATCTTAGCAACTTTAAGATGTGTGAACTTCCAACACTCAGAATTCCCGAGCCAGCATGACTGGCTGGGGAATTCTGGAAATTGAAGCCCATATATCATAAAATGATTGAGAAACATTGCTTTAGAATAGATCGTCTATAATAGGGCTATAGAATTCTGTCTGTGCCTTCCTCTCTGCCATTTTTTTACATGAAAAATACAGCTAAACCAGGGCTTTCAAACTTCTGGCCCCGTGGACATCCTGCGCTGGCCATGCCCATGCCTGGTTTAGCAAAGGAGGGGGGAAAATCATGATAGATCACATGACATCGCCATCCTGACGTGAGTTTCGCACTCCTGAACTAAACAATCAAATCATGTTCAGGGTATAATAGATATTAACAGATTAATGGAATTGGAAGGGACCTTGTAGGTCATCTAGTCCAACCCCGTGCCCAAGCAGGAGTATCTACACCATTTCTGACAGGTGGCAATCCAGTCTCTTCTTCAAAGCTTCCAGTGATGAAGTTCCCACAACTTCTGAAGTCAACTTCTGTTCCATGGATTGGTTGGTCTCACCGTCAGAAAATTCATCCTTATTTCTAGGTTGAGTTTCTCCTTGATCAGTTTTCATCCATTATTTCTTGTCTGACCTACAGGTGCTTTGGAAAATAGCTTCCTCTCTGTGACAGCCCCTCAAATATTGGAAGACTGCTATTGTGTCTCCCCTAGTCCTTCTCTTCACTAAACTAGCCAAGCCCCATTTGTGCAACCGTTCATCGTATGTTTTAGCCTCTAGTCATCCATCATCCTGGTTGCTGTTTTCTTCACTCTTTCTAGAGTCCCAACATTTTTTCTATAGTGCATTGACCAAAAACTGGTCTTACTAAGGCTTTATGGAGTAGGAATTATCTATCCAGCCCACCAAAATGGGAAGGTTGGATATGTTGTGAGTCCCATCTATTAAGGAAGTACACATGATGGGACCGAGAAGAAGGGCCTTCTCCATTGTAGCTCCCTCCCTTTGATTCCCTGGGAAATAAGGATGCTGCCCCTAGCTCTTTTTCTGAAAGGCCTGAAGACATCGTTTGGTCAAGGGGCCTGGAGATTCCAGGTTGGTTTGGAGATTATTATGGCTTGTGTTTGTCACTGCCATGAGGGTGGGAGTTGCTGAGGGAGTTTATATGGTTGATTTTTAATGTACACTGCTGAGAATCTACATAGGTGAGTTGGGTAGTGATGATACAAGTCTATTTAATAAATAATAGAAACTATTTGCTGAAATTTTCAAGGCATTCATCACTGGTTGCCTTGTTGTGCTGAATGGTCAAGCTTGGCTGCTTTGCCTAAAGAGAATGAGTGAAACCTGACACCCGCACCCTCAAAACCACATTTAGTATTACTTTTATTGTCAGAGTACAGCATGTGTACAATGAGATTGGCTGAGCCTCCCTTCGTGCATACTAAGCCCCTGGCTGGGTTTACTCAAACCATTTAAGGGAGACTTGGTCACTCTATGGCTTAGTGTATTGCACGAACCCAAACAAATTGAATGAATGGAGTCAAAACTGAATGTTTGTTTATTTATTTATTTGTCAAATATGTACAAGATAATAAGTATAAGCATGAACATAAACAAGAACAAAGGAAGTAAATACAGATAAATGGGGACAGGTAAAAAGACAGTAGGCATGCTGGTGTGCTTATGCATGCCGCCTTTAAGGATGGGGTGAGGTCCCTGGTAGACAGTTTGAGGTTGAAGCTGTGAGGGTTTGAGGCTGTAACAATGGAGTCAGGTAGGGCGTTCCAGGCATTGACCCCTCTGTGGCTGAAGTTGTATTTTCTGCAATTGAGTTGGAGTGGTTTACCTTGAGTTTGTATTGGTTGTTTGCCCGTGTATTATTGTGATTAAAGCTGAAGAAGTCATCGACAGGCAAGGTGTCATAGCAGACAATTTTGTGAACTGTGCTTAGATCGGACCGCAGGTGGCGCAGTTCCAGATTGTCCAGGCCCAAAATTTCGAGCCTGGAGGCAGAGGGAATTTTATTGTGAGCGGAGGAGTGCAGAACTCTTCTCCAGAAATACCTCTGAACCAACTCAATCATGTTAATGTCCGATATACAGTGCGGGTTCCAGGCAGATGAGCTGTATTTGAGAATTGGTCTGGCAAAGGTTTTGTATGCCCTAGTTAGCAATACAATGTTGCCAGAGAAGAAGCTTTGCAAAATTAGGTTAATATATATGTTCTACAAAGATAGCTGTCATTCCTTCTTCAAATCTAACATCTTGGGCAGCTGGAAAATCTTTTGAAAACATTAAAAGGGGAGTGTCTATGGAGATGCTCTGTCATCCAAGTCATGGTTGTCCCAAAGGTGCTTTTTTTTAAAGAGGCAAACTGGACTTTCTGGAGTGTTTTTTAGAAGACATTTTGCTTCTCATCCGAGAAGCTTCTTCAGCTCTGAAAAAAATAGTTGTGCCTTCTGTAGAGTTGTAATTGCAGGAATGTTCCAATCTCGGATGGCAAACCTCAGATAAAGAATGTTTCCAAGCAAATACAACTCAGGCAAACAAAGTCACTAATCTAAAGGAGGATTAGCGAGAGGAAGTAAACATAGGTTAGACTTTAACTAGAGATAATTAATTGTGTTAATTACTATGCTAAACAGTAACGAAAGTTAAGCAGTAAGCAAAGTTAACCAATGTTGGAGGATAACTAAAAATGTGTATAAATGCAAGACTAGATTCCAATAAAGATCATCATGATTCAGTTGATCATGATCAAACAACTCGACTGCTTCGTCATTACAACAGCCTTCTTTATAAATTCTGTGACCTGTTCCAAGACTTCTGTTGGTAGAAGTGATTTCAGCGCTTGGAGTACGTGTTCCACTCTCTCTTTCAAAACCTCAATTGTGAAATTACTCTGTCTTATTCTTTCACTGAGGAGTTGCAGCTGTGCTTCCTGCAGGATGCTTTTCTGCCCTGTGTCCCTTCCCTGTTAAAGACGGCAGTGGTGGGATTCCATTTTTTTTTTTACTACCAGTTCTGTGGGTGTGGCTTGGTGCGTGTGGCAGGGGAAGGATACTGCAGAATCTCCAGTCAGAGGTGGGATTTGCAGGTTCTCTGAACTTCTCAAAATTTCTGGTACAGGTTCTCCAGAACTGGTCAGAACCTGCTGAATTAACCACCTCTGGAAGACAGGTGCAGGCTATTGGATCAATCTGCATTGCTTGCATTTCAAACTGAAGTGCAAATGGTTTCTGTAGTCTGCAATTTTTCCTTGAAGACGTTTTGCTTCTCATCCAAGAAGCTTCTTCAGCTCTGACAGGATGATGGGGAATGGAAGGATTTATATTCCTTGTAGACAGCTGGTCATTTGCATCCATTTAGAGAGTTGTTGAGGCCACTTGGAGGTTTATCTGTGTCCTCAAGGTCAGCTGAGTAGAATTTCTGGTTCCTGTAGTCTGCAGTTTTTCCTCTGGAAATCCGTTCCTCCTCCCACACCATTTGAAGGGTGTTCATCCCAAATTGTACAACTAAAAGTCATCCAGATCATGGTTGTCCCAAAGGGGCTTTTTCAGGAGGCAACTGGACTATTTTTCCTTGAAGACATTTTGCTTCTCATCCAAGAAGCTTCTTCAGCTCTGACTGGATGGTAGAGAGTGGAAGGATTTATGCTCCTTGCAGACAGCTGGTTGTGTGCATCCTTTCAGAGGGTTGTTGAGGCCACTTGGAGGTTTATCTGTATCCTCAGGGTCACCTGAGTGGTGCAAAAGGTTCCTGTAGTCTGCAATTTTTGTGGAAATCCGTTCCTACTCCCACACCATTCGAAGGGAATTCATCCCAAAGTGCACCACTAAATGTCTATGGAGATTTTCATAGGTCCTGGTTGTCCAAGAGGTGCTTTATCCAAAAGGCAACTGGACTTTCTGGTTTTTCTTTGAAGACATTTCACTTCTCATCCAAGAAGCTTCTTCAGTTCTTTGAAAAGGGAGGAAGTGTTGAGTGTGGGATTCATATGGAGGGCTGACATGGGATAGGGGGCTTATAGCATGGCGGCTGCATCTCAACTTCTGAAGAGCTTCAGTCCAAGGCTGTCTGGCAGGACATCGAACAGTGTTAGAATGTAGACCAGCAATCCAGACAAACTTATGACATAATCTTGGCAGCAAGTTAGAAATGTGAGCTCTGGGCTCTGGCAAAAGCTGGGTAGAGGTGAAAAGCAAGGAGGCCAGATGGACAAATGAGAAGGATGGGTGCAATGGACACACACTAAGCTGTGTGTGGCGGAATGTAAGTGTTAAATTGCAGGAGGGAGGACGGAGAGCAAAGAGACAGCAAAACTTGGAATGGTTGGTGGGCAGGAAAAGGGTGAAGGCAACCCATCCCTAGTTCCAAGAATAGATCTATAGTTATGCAATAAAGGCAGTCCTTTACTTACAAACCACAACTGAGCCCAAAATTTATGTTGAGACACTTATCATAATATTGCAACCAATTTTGCTCAGCATACTACAAAAAAGATGTTGAGACTTTGGAAAAAGTTCAGAGAAGAGCAAATTAAGGCCTGGAGACTAAAATATATGAAGAACAGTTGCAGGATTTGGGTTTGCCTAGTCTAAAGAAAAGAAGAATTGGGGTGACATGACAGCCGTGTTTGAGACTCTGCCACAAAGAAGAGGGGGTCAAATTATTTTCTGAAACACCAGAAGGCAGGACAAGAAGCAACGGGTGGAAACTCATCAAGGAGAGAAGCAACCTGGAATTCAGGAGAAACTTCCCAATAGTGGGGACAATTAACCAATGGAACAGCTGGCCACCAGAAATCTTGGGTGCTCCATTGCTGGATGTTTTTAAGAAGAGACTGGACAATCACTTGTCTGAAATGGCATAGGTCCTCCCGCTTGAGTAGAGGGCTGGACTAGAAGACCTCCAAGGTCCCTTCCAGCTTATTTTATTCTAACTTATTGAGTTTTGCCCCATTTTACAATCTTTCCTGCCAAAGTCGCTGCACTTGTTAAGTGAGGAACATGGTTATTAAGCGAATCTGGTTTTTCCCCATTGATTTGGCTTGTCAGAAGGTCGCAAAAAGGGGATCATGTGACCCCAGGACATTGCAGCTGTCATAAATACGAACCGGTTGCCAAGCGTTTGAATTTTGATCACATGACCACAGGGACGCTAAGGGTTGGAATATCAGACATTACATCACTTTTTTCACTGTTGTAACATTGAATGGTCACTATAAGAACAGTTGAAAGTTGAGGACTTCCTGTAGTTGCTTTAGTCTGGCAAGATTCTGTCTGTGGGCGAGCAACCATAGAGGAACTTCTCAGAAGTAATGCCACACATGGTTCTGGCTTCCTTGAGCCAGACAGTCTGATTTTGTTAACTGCTTTGTTGAATGAGAGGGAGTTGGCTCCACCATCACTTGGCTTAAGTAAACCATAAGTCATAGTTCACGCAAAGCATGCAAGCCAAGAATATGTACCATTTTTTTAAGGCTGAGGGTCACATATGGCTTTTTATGATGTGCTGGTAGCTTGCTTTAAATAGATATGGATATTGGTCAGGAGAAGGGCTATATTACATTTTTTTTTAAGAAGAATTCTTTTATTGGCCAAGTGGGATTGGACACACAAAGAATTTGTCTTGGTGCAAATGCTCTCAGCCTACGTAAAAGAAAAGATACTTTCACCAAGAGTCCAGAATCATCAGGTAAAACACTTAATGATAGTCACAGGGTACAATAAGCAATCAAATCATACTAGGAAACAGTCAATATAAATCGTAAGGATACAAGCGACAAAGTTACAGTCATACAGTCACAAATGGGAGGGGAGGGGTGATAAGGAGTGATGAGAAGATTAATAGTAATAGTAGTGCAGACTTTGTAAATAGTTGGACAGTGTTGAGGAAATTATTTGTTCAGCAGAGTGATGGCATTTGGGAAAAAACTGTCCTTGTGTCTAGCTGTTCTGGTGTGCAGTGCTCTATAGTGTCATTTTGAGGGTAGGAGTTGAAACAGTTTATGTCTGGGATGTGAGAGGTCTATAAATATTTTCACAGCCCTCTTTTTGACTCGTGCAGGATACAGTATCAGTTGAAGGCAGGTGGGTAGTAACTGTTTTTTCTGCAGTCCTAGTTACTCTCTGAAGTCTGTGTCTGTCTTGTTGGGTTGCGGAACCAAACCAGACAGTTATAGAGGTGCAGATGACAGACTCAATCATTCCTCTGTAGAACTTACAGATTCAAATTAACAGAGTTGGAAGGGACCTTGCAGGCCATCTAGTCCAATCCCCCTGTCTGTATCAACAGCTTCTTGGGCAGTTTGAGCTTTCTGAGTTGGTACAGAAAGAACATTCTTTGTTGTGCTTTTTTGATGATGTTTCTGATGTTAGGTGTCCATTTTAGGTCATGTGAAATGATGGATGGATGGATGGATGGATGGATAGATAGATAGATAGATAGATAGATAGATAGATAGATAGATAGATAGATAGATTCAGCGTACATCCCCGCTATGTTAAAATTACATTTTACAGACTTCTCCCTGTGGATGTTACATGGATTACATGGATTATTAAATATATTATATCTTTATCATATTTTCCCACATTAATTCCCAACAAGAAAAATTCGGGTCTATATTCTATTTTAATTTTGCACATCTCTTCTAACCATTTCTGGATTTTCTGCCAAAACATTTGGGCTTTCTTACAATTCCACCATAGATGATAATACATTCCATTTTATATAAAATGTTTTATAGATGGCATAATCCACCATCAAAATTGGCTAAAATGTACCTAAATCTATCCCTTATATGTTGGAAGCTTAATGAGTATTGGAATGTCTACATTGCTAGTCCAGAGTGATTTTTTATGCCTTTAGAGCAGGGGTGTCCACCCTTGGCAACTTTAAAGCTTGTGGACTTCAACGCTTTGCTGGCTGAGGAATTCTGGGAGTTGAAGTCCACAAGTCTTAAAGTTGCCAAGGCTGGACACCCCTGCTTTAGAGGAAAACCTCTGTAGCTCAGAGTTGGGATTTTAGATGCACTCTAAGCTTGGTTATTAGCTTGCAGATGTTACAAGGTAGGTAACAACAACAGTGTAATAAATGTAGTAAACAGTGTATAAATGTAATAAATGCACATTTGTTTATACATAGTACCTTGCTCTGTTGGTTGGTGGAAATGTGGTTTCCCCTCCTGGTAGTTCCTTGATTAGAGTATAGTTTTCTGCTTGATTGTTTATCTGGTGTTAATCCTGCTTATCTGGGTGTTAGTTGCTGGAGGGAATGTGCTCTGGTCATTCTGTTTCCTCCTTAGCTTTTTGCTATTTCGTTTGAATGGTGTATAAATATGGTTTATTTCTATTAATCTATTTATTGATTACCTTTTTCTCTTCCTCTTGGAGAAACTGTTTGGAGAACTGGAGACTTTTGAAATCCACTCTAATCTGAACTTCTTTAAGTTCAGAAATGTTCTGACAGTGGTAACCATCAGTGGGACACAGCTTGCCTCCAGAAGTTGTCAGTTGCTCCATCCCTGGAGGTTTTCAAGAAGAGATTGGACAGCCTTTGGCCAGAATGGTATAGGGCGGGGGTGTCCATCCTTGGCAACTTTAAGACTTGTAGACTTCCAACTCCCAGGATTTCCCAGAATTCCCTTGCCAGCCATGGCAGGGAAGTGCACAAGTGTTAAGGTTGCCAAGATTGGACACTCCTGGTCTTCTGAGTCTTCTGCAGGGGTGGGATTCAAATTTTTTAACAACTGGTTCTGTGGGCATGGCCATGTAACTGGGTGGGCATGGTCTCTTTTTTTGCAGCACCCCCCCCCCCCCCATATTGGGGCCTTCTGAGCCTCAGGGAAGCCTCCTGGGGGCATTTTTGCTCCCAAAATGCTTCTCTGGGGCCCAGGAAGACAAAAAACAGAGCCTATGAGGCATTCAGCTTCCCTCACCCTTTTAAAAACCTCCTGGGCCTCAAGGAAGCCCCCTGGGGGGGGTGTTTGCTCCCAGGAAGGCAAAAAATGGAAGGGGGAGCGGGGTGTTGCTATGCCCCCCTCTATTTTTTGCCTTCATGGGCTTCAGGGAAGCCTCCTGGGTGAAGTAGTAAGACAGTGATGGGGAACTTGGCGCAGCTGATCATCAGAACAGCCGATTGTCAGGAAAAAAAGAAATACCTTAAGGAATGTCGGGCGAGGGAGAACGCAGTCAACGACGTCGGGCATGCACGTGTTGTTTCGCATGCACAATAAGGACTGACTGGATGAGGAGGGGAGGGCAGATGGAGGGTCCAGCAAGGGGCATGATTTGCGAGTTGTCTGAACTGCACAGAATCATAACAACCAGTTCTATAGAACCAGTCTGAACCAGTAGAATCCCACCCCCCGGTCTTTTGCTTGAGTAGATGGTTGCATTCAAAGACCTCCCAGCTCCATTCCAGCTCTGTTATTCTATTTACTATAAATCCTTTAACTTCTTTATGTAAGAAAAAAAAACCCCAACAACATATATTCATTGCCAGGAAAGACTGTTACGAGGCAATTACTACTTAGTTAACAACGAGCTGCAATTAGCATTTAATCAGATCTTGGGGAATGTAGCAGCAACTTCTTCTAGAGCAGAGGTCTCCAAACTTGGCAACTTTAAGACTTGTGGACTTCAACTCCCAAATTTCTCCAGCCAGCCTTTTGGGAGTTGAAGTCCACAAGTCTTAAAGTTGCCAAGTTTGGAGACCTCTGCTCTAAGATAAATGGTGCTCACAGGAGGGAAAGGAGGGCTGGTTTGGGATTTTGTTTCTGAATCATGAAAGGCTCTCATTTATGTAATCCTTTTATGTGAGAGCTGCTGGATAATCCCTTATTTCAGCAGAAGAGATTACGACTCTTTTATGGCCAGGGGGAAAAAAAAAAAGAAACAGGTCTATGCACACTTGGGAAAAATTTGTGTCAAAACAGGGAGGAATCCTGTACAAGTGGCTCCTGACAAGCACATGCTACTGTCTTGACCCTGATCCAAAGCATAAAAGACATTCACATGTGCAAACATGTGCAGTGCTGGGGGCTTCCGGCTATGGCTGTGGATATGAGGTGTGTATGTTGCTTTCTGCAAGAAAAGCTGGTCTGGCAATGATGGATTTCAATGGAAGGCCAGCATGCCCCTAATCGTTCCAGGACTGCCGTTCCAAATATTTTGGGGGGAGTTGTGAATGTAACATGGGAACCCCCGTCTGAAATTGCAATAGGAGAGAAAGCAGAGAGAGCAGCAAAGGAGCAGCAAAGATACAAGTGAAGTAGGTTCCTTTGAAAAAAAAGCAACTAAGATGATTAAAGGCCTGGAGACAAAAATATATGAAGAATGGTTGAAGGATTTGGGTTTGGCTAGTCTAGAGAAAAGAAGAATTAAGGGGTGACATGATAACAATATTCCAGTATTTAAGAGGCTGCCACAAAGAAGCGGGGGTCAAATTATGCTCCAAAGCAGGGGTCACCAACCTTTTGGATGTCAGGGACCACCAAACTCATAATTTTAAATCCCGCGGACCACTACAATGAATTTTGACTGACGGCGGCTTGCTGACATTTTCCCAGGGTCTCTGCAGAAAGCAGAGAGAGAGGGGGGGGGAGACCTTTGACTGCATGCAAGGAAAGCAGCAGAAGTCTTTCTTTCTCTCCCCCAAACTCTGCCAGAAATGAGTCTTTGTGGGGGTGACATTTCTCTGCAGACCACCAAAATTTTCTCACGGACCACCAGTGGTCCCTGGCCCACTGGTTGGCAACCACTGGTCCAAAGCACCAGAAATCAAGATAAGAAACAATGATTGGAAACTAACCTAAGAGAGAAGCAACCAGGAATTGAGGAGAAACTTCCTAACAGTGAGGACAATTAACCAGTGGAACAAAAGTTGCCTTCAGAAGTTTTGCATGCTCCATCACTGGAGGCTTTTAAGAAGAGACCAGACAGTCACTTGTCTGAAATGGTAGAGGGCAGTGATGGCAAACCTTTTCCATGTCGTGTGCAAAAAGTGCGCGTAATTGAAGTTCCAGAAACTGGAAGTCTAGTCCTACCAAGAATGTAAGAAGGGTTCACGGAGAGGCAGTTTCTGTAAGCAACACCAGAATGTTTCCTTCCTGCCTTCCTTACAGGATTAGCCCTGTAATTTCTTCTAACAACTGGTTCTCCAAACTGCTTAGAATGTTAACAACCAGTCCTTGCAAATAGGTGTGAACTGGTCGAATCCCACCCCTGGGTGGCTCCCAAGTATTATAGTTCCATTCACTAGTCTGTGCATTGGTCGTACAGACTCGAAGCCAGGAGGTCGCTGCCTTGGAGAACCTCCAGCCACCAAGAGAACAAAAGTGTCACCTAATACGAGCTACAGCTGGTACTGCATGCGGAATTGGGCCAGATTCTTTTTTAAGTTGGTCATGGTCCCCATTACTGAGATTTCTGTGATGCCTTGGTAAATTCTGTAGGGTAGCCAAGAATTCCTGTGACTCAACATCGGTCTGATCTCCAAGCAGATGCCTTTCTTCCACCGGGAATATATTTCATTTCATCTTATATTTCAATAGGTCAAACTTCTCGGGATTCTAACAAGCTCAGAGGGCCTTTGCAAAAGGAAGCTGTCAGTTAGAACATAGAATTCTAGGGCTGAAAGGGATCTCAGAGCTCTTCTAGTCTAGCCCCCTAGACTATGCCATTCTATGCCATTCCAGACCAATGGTTCCAGTCTCTTCTTGAAAACCTTCATTGATGAAGCAGCCACAACTTCTGGAGGGAAGCTGTTCCACTGGTTAATTGTTCTCACTGTAGGAAATTTCCCCTTAGTTCTAAGTTGCTTCTCTCCTTGCCTAGTTTCCACCCATTGCTTCTTGTCCTGCCCTCGGGTGCTTTGGAGAATGAGTTGGCCCCTTTTCTCAGCTCCTAAAGTACTGGAAGGCAGCTATCATATTACACCTAGTCCTTCTCTTCATTAGATTGGGTGTTCCCACTTCCTGCAATCGTTCTTCATACATTTTAGCCTCTAGATCGGGGATACCCAATGCCCAGTATGTGGTCCAGTGCCAGGCTGTGGCCTGTTGGGAGCAAAACAGCACCAGCAGCATGTGAGTGCGAGAAACACCATTTGTGCAAGCAATGGGCCTGCATGAAAAACCATCCTGCTGCCACCCCACCCTGCCAGTCCACAGAGCCAGAAAAAGTTGGAATCCCCCGTTCTAGAGCCTCAACATTCTTTTTTTTTTTTTTTTTGGTATTATGATCAGAACTGGGTACAATTCTTCAAATGTGGCCTTAACCAGTATAGCCAGAGGTGGGATGCTACCGGTTCGGCCCGGTTCTATAGAACCTGTAGTTGCGAAGTGCAGCTGACCCCAAACCAGTTTGGCGTTTGGTCCACCCGCCTGCCTGGGCTCATGGCTGTCCTTTGTTCCCTGTTTTTCCCTCCTCAGCTACTTTGCATAGCACAGCTGAGGTTGAAAAAGCAGGAAAGAAGAGGATTTTCAAATGCTGCGCACTGAAGCGCAGCGCTTGTCAGCTGTCCAGGCGGCACAGCTGATGATTTCTTGCAAACGCTGCACCTGCGATTGCCCCCAGTTTGGAGAACCAGCAAAATCACTCTACTGGCTGGCCCCTCCCCTCCCTGCCCACTCATTCCTTACCCTGCATGCGAGCCATCCAATTTGTCTAGTTTGGTAAGTTGCTATTTTTTTCTTTTCTTTTTTTTTCCAACCATCAGCTGTTCTGCTTTGCCAGGAGATTTAGATTAGGTAGAATGCGGGAAATCTTTGGATTCCTTGCTTTCTAGCTAATCTAAAAGCAGAGCCGAACCTTCTTTAGGGCTGAAGCTTTTCAGTGCAGACTCAGGTAGCCGATTGCAGATAGATAGATCTTTAAGTTAATCTGTGATTCTATGAACAACTCTGCCTGCCTGCTTTGCCTACTTTGGGGTAAAAGTTGCTCTTTTTTAATAAAATAAATAAATATTTACATCAATATTTATAATATTTACATGCAAGCCATGCCCACCCAGTCACATGACCACCAAGACACACCCACAAATTAGGCCACACCCACAGAACCGGTTGTTAAGAAATTTGAATCCCACCCTGGTTCTAACTGTCAGGAAATTTTTCCTTAGTTCTACGTTGCTTCTCTGCTTGATTAATTTCCACTCATGGCTTCTTGTCCTGCTTTGGAGAAGAGCTTGGCTCCCTCTTCTTTGGGGCAACCCCTGAGATATTGGAAGGCTGCTCTCCTGTCTCCCCTGGTCCTTCTCTTCCCTAGACTAGCCAGGCCCAGTTCCTGCAACCGTTCATCATATGTTTTAGCCTCCAGTCCCCTAATCATCCTGGTTGCTTTCCTCTGCACTCTTTCCAGAGTCTCAACATCTTTTTTACATTGTGGCGAATCAAAACTGGATGCTTTATTCCAAGTGTGGCCTTACCAAGGCCTTATAAAATGGCATTAACACTTCACCTGATTTTGATTCTATCCCTCTGTTTATGCAGGCTAGAACTGCGTTGGCTTTTTTGGCAGCTGCTGCACATGGATGGCTCATATTTACTACTCACAGTTACTACTATTGAGCGTTTCCATTCTGTCCCCTCATCCAAGTCGTTTTTAAATATGTTGAAGCATACTGAGTCTAAGACAGATTATTTCTCACCAGTAAATTAACATAAACAAAAGTATGATTGTTTCTCACAAGTAGAATTCTACCTTAATGATGTTTAGCATCCCCTTGATTGAAGAATGCCCTGGGAAGAGTTTTTCCTGATACTAAAATGAATGACAGGATATTCTCACAAACCCTCTCATGAGCTAGTAGTAGCTAAATAAATACAGTCCAAATTTGAATGAAATATTGAAAGCAAAAAAACTTACAGGAGAATTTCTCTGCCACGTGATAATCCTGTTGATAATTTCCTATTCTTAAAAATGTACTGAGAACAAAATACAAAACCCTCAAACATTTTGGATTATTTCTTAACTGCAGTAGAACTGAAGATAGAACTTTGCAAACCTGGTTTTTTTTTTTTTTCAATTTATGTTTCCTGCTTGAAGAAATTAATTAGTTTCCACTCACAGAAATTCGAATCCATGCATGCGTATTTGCATTGTGTAATTGTTTAATGAGAAGTCTTGAATTTAGCAGTTTTGTATTAAGAATGCATTTTTAGAAAGCTCTCCGTTTTAATCGGTGAACTGGGTAATATTTATGTTGCAATTTGTACCAAGCAAGGGTATTGCATAACAATTAGCTCTTTATTTATAATCTCACTTGACCTATTCTGCTAGCTTACTGAACAGGAAAGAGGCAGAAAAAAAAGAAAATAAATCTAAAAAAGTAGGAAAAAAAAAAAAGCAAGATCAAAGTCTAGCTCTTGTGTAACTTAAGAGTGTATTTATTGCATGTTGTGTATCATGTGCAGATCAATTAGAATGCTGCAATAAAAAAATGACAATATAGAATGTAGTCCAACAAGATAAAAAAATCAGCAATAATAATAGTAATAAAAATAAAATGTGGTGTTGTAATTCATGCTAACACATAGCTGCTATGGAATTTTTTGAAATATACTAGGCAAATGAAAACAAAACGCCTTGCCTATTGCTGAGTAGATATGGAGCCCAAGTGAGTTGGGTGAAAAGGAGTGTTGAGCTGGCCTTGAGAAGTTGAAGGGAACAACGATCAATTAACAGATGGGAAAAGATTACTAAATCTTGAGAAAGAGGGAAATGTCACAAACTCAAAAGTAACACCTCCCGATTTTGATGGGTAGAAGATAGACCTTTAGACAGACTTTCACAATTCTCTTCTTCCACCCTCCATAATAAAAGCATTCCTATTTTCTTGTTGGCCTTAAAGTGAGCTCCAGAAATGACAGATTTGGGAGGATGGTCAATTTTGCACAGATTAAAAGATGCCTCAGAGGAAAGGAAGAACTACTTGAGTATGAGGACACTCAATTACCATGGAATGTGAGGTTGGGAAAAATGAACATTGGGTGACTATGTTTTGGGCTATATTTCTTGAAAACCTCATTTGATCCTAATTCAAGCTACTTCAAAACTTGATAAATGATACACATCAACAATCTGCAAGACAGATTGTAAATATCTTGCTCCTGGATTGAAGAATAATTATTTGTCAGTCCCTAATCCATTATTCCAACAATCTATATTCCTTGTATAACTTTCCACAGAATGATCGAATTAATTAATGCCAGTGCTGGAGCTTGCAAAATATACTAAATTAAATAATTAATAATATAAACAAAAGATAGCCTGGATTAAAACAAAATACAGCAGTGTCTAAATATAATCCCACACTTGAAGAGAGGGGAGGTGAATGGAGGGGAGAGGAGAGGAGAGGAGAGGAAAGGAAAGGAGAGGAGAAAGAAGCAAGGAAAGGAAGGAAGGAAGGAAGGAAAGGAAGGAAGGAGAAAGGAAAAAGAAGAGGAATTATGCTTTTTCTATTAAAAAACGGATAGGTTGAGTGAATGAATTATTTGATTGGTTGATGAAATATTTTTACCGCTGTCAGGTGGCATTCCCAGGGAAATTATGAAGAGAATAAAACAAGGCCAATGTAAATGCACACACAGCACAAAATGGGTTGCTATTCATGCCTCCAGGTCTAGATCTCTCACTGGTTGCCCAGGTCATGGTCTGGAGCATCCTTCAGTACTTGTAGCTAAAAATGATGTATTAATTACAAACTTGTTTCCGGATATAATATAATGTGTTGGTTATTCCTACTGAGCGCTACTTTCTGTTTTTTTTTTGATCACTGAGGTTGCTAAAAGACGTTTAGTTCCTCTCTTTGTTAGACTAAACAGACCTAGTTCCCTCAACCATTCATCATACAATTTTTACCCTCCACTTGCTTTATCATCTCTGTTGCTTTTCTCTGCAGACTTTCCAGAGGTGTGTTCTTCTGTTTGATAGGAGGCACATCTTAAAGTTAAGGTGACTATTCTCTATGGAGATTCTCAGTCATCCAGGTCAGAGCTGTCCCAAAGGTGATTTTTCAAGAGGCAACTGGACTTTCTTGGTTCTTTTTTGAAGATGTTTCACTTCTCACCCAAGCGTTGAAGACGCTTCTTGGATGAGAAGTGAAAGAAAAACAAGAAAGTTCAGTTGCCTCTTGGAAAAAAATAAATTTAGGCTCTTTTTTGGGTTAACTTTAAGAGAATAACAGGATAACAGAGTTGGAAGGCACCTTGGAGGTCTTCTAGTCTAACCTCCTAACTCTATACTATGTCAGACAAGTGGCTCTCCAAAATTCCTCCAGTGTTGGAGCATTACAACTTCTGAAGGCAAGCCATTCCACTGGTTAATTGTTCTCACTGTTAGGAGGTTTCTTCTAGGTTGCTTCTCTCTTTGTTTCCATCCATTTTCTTCTTTCTTTCTTTCTTTCTTTCTTTCTTTCTTTCTTTCTTTCTTTCTTTCTTTCTTTCTTTCCTTCCTTCCTTCCTTCCTTCCTTCCTTCCTTCCTTCCTTCCTTCCTTCCTTCCTTCCTTCCTTCCTTGAGACTAGCCATATCCAAATCCTGCAACCGTTCATATATTTTAATCTCCAGGCCCTTAATTTTCTTTGTTGCTCTTTTCTGTTAACAAAGGACTCCACCTAATGATGATGAGATGACCTTGTGCACACCTCCTCTCAAACAAGTTCTCCTGAGTTGATAGAACTTGTCCTTCTCCAATGTGGCCCTCACCACGTGGGTTGCACCTCAGTTTCTCACACTGGGAGGAGGCATCCAGCCCTGCTGGAGGGCACCAGATTGAGGAAGGGCTGGTGGAACGACTGCAGCCCGAATGCCACAGAGGCGCCACTGAGCTTGGAGATATCCGGTTGCCTGCAAGCGTTGTCTGAAAAGTTCTCCACCCGGTTTGTGGGTGGGACAATTAAACAAGGGCCATTTTGCCAAATTTCCCAGAGGGAAGAGATCTTTTTCAACAGGTACTCAAGGATGGCATTCATAATTAATCTCAGTTCTGTCTTTCTCCCCCTCTCTCCTTGCAAGCTTCTGTGGAGCTTGTCTTAGAGTTGTTTTTGCTGGTTTTTCTTGTCCTTGTAGAAAGAGACAAACCACCGTATTTGTCATCAAAAGGGACAGCTTTAAGGGTCCTTGGTCCTATCTGACCTTGGTGGTTTTCTTGCAGATGTGTCATTAGTACCAAATTAAGTAACATCATCAGTTTGTACCCTTTTAGCACTGATGATGTTCCCTAATTGAGTAATAAAACATCTGCCAGAAGACCACTGAGCTCGGAGAACACCAAGAACCCTTGAAAGTTGTCCCTTAGAAAGCACAGAGGATTTCACAGTTATCCTCCTCCTCCTTCTCCTCCTCCTCTTCCTCCTCCTCCTTCCCCCTCTTCCTCCTCCCAAACTCCACTTCCTCCTGGCATTGATAATGTTACCTAGTTTGGTACAAAACTGCACAAAACTGCAAGCTCAGAGAGCACTTAGGACCACACAGTTCTCCTCCTCCCTCCTCCTCCTCCTCTTCCTCCTCCTTTTCCTCCTCCTCTTCTTCTCCTTCCTCCCCCTTCCTCCTCCTTCTATTCTTCCTCCTCGTTCCCCCTCCTCCTTCACCCAAACTCCACTTCCTCCTGGCACTGATAATGTTACCTAGTTTGGTAATGAAACCTCTGCAAGAAAACTGCGATGCTGAGAGAGCACCAAGGAGCCCTCATTTCAACCCTGAGCTACAAATTTTCTGATTTTTCCAACCCTTCAGTCGTCCCTCACTAGTTTCTCTTCTCTAAATTCTCTTTCTCCTTAGAGACTAAATAAAGAAAAGGCAGAGCTGCACATGTAAAGCTAGACAACTATTTGTCTTGACTTTAATTTCTTGCCCTCTGTGGTACTCAAAGGACTTTTTTTTTTAAAAAAAGATATTTTTATATCTTGCATCTCTGGCAATGGAATCTCTAAAAAAATGTCTTCTTGGGAACATCTAGAACAAATTTGTTTGCCCAGGACGAAAAGTTTCATTAATAAAATTGATTTGACTTTCTTTTTCAAGTTTCTTTTAACTTGAATACAGTTGCGAAATGTCAGATTTTAAAGAAACTGAAGGAGCTTCGTTGCTGGCACAGATCATCCTAGAGCCGTGTTTCTTTATATAATACAGTCCTCGACTTTCAACCACAATTGAGCTCAATATTTTTGCTGCTAATTGAGACATGGGTTGAGTTAGTTTTGCCCCATTTTATGACCTTTCTTGCCACGGTTTTTTTTTTTTTTTTTTACAAAAGAATTATTTTTTATTTCTATAAAACACATCATTGTTTGAACAGTGTGGTTCCAGGGTGTTTTACATTTTAAAACAAACACAATAATTCCACCTTGCTATTATTAACTTTCTTACACTATTTGATATTAATACATATTATCAGTCTTAATTATTCGATATTCTCATGTACTATTTTATATCCTTCTATCATGCCCCTGGTGGAGACAGGGAGTGGAAGTGTGGCTCCGGAGGCTGTGGAGGAGGCTGGGGAAGGGCAGAGGCCGGCTGGGCAGTCAGAGGAGGACCCAGGCCCATCCCCTCTCCATCCTAGAGCATGCAGGGAGGAGAGGATAAGGGAGAGACGTGGTCTCCTCAGGAAGAGAGGGCCTTGATCCTCTTCATGGGCTGCAGGTGTGAGAAGTGCATAAGAGTTTGGACATGCGTATTGGCAAACGCTGGAAACAAATTAGTGTTTTATTCCTAGATGAGGTTTATCTTGGTTGGCGTTCTGGTTATCTTCCTGAAGTTTGTAATTATTTATCCTGGTCTGTTGTGGAACTTTTCTTCAGTGCGGTTTGTTTTTGATTTTGGCTTCGTTATCTGAATTTGAACTGTGTTTCTTTCATTTGGAAAGTTATTTTGAAAACAGTTTAATCTTCCACTGTGAACAATTAAACAGTGAAGCCAAGTTGAAGGCATTAAAGGACCTCGATTTACGTTTTGGTTTTTGTTATATTTCTGATACACTCTGGGTCATCATATTATCTCTATGTTCTTAACATCATTCACTGTTGTTAAGTGAATCATTGCATTTGTTAAGTGAGTAACCCAGTTGTTAAGTGAATCTGGCTTCCCCATTGATTTTGCTTGTCAAAATCACCTGATCTTGGGACACAGCCAACAGTCATAAGTATGAATCAATTGTTGAGAGCCTGAATTTGGATCAGGCGACCATGGGAATACTGCAATGGTCTTAAGTGTGAAAAATGGTCCCAAAGAAGTGACTCTGGGCATGCAATCAACTTACAGGTAGTCCTTGACTTACAACTGTTTGTTTAGTGACCAAAGTTACAAAAAGCGACTTACCACCATTTTTCACACTTACAACCATTGCAGGTTCCCCAATGGTCACGTGATCAACATTTGGATGCTGGGTAACCCATTCATATTTCTGATAGTTGCAGGGTTCCTGAGTCAGGTGTAACCCTTGTGTAACCCTCTGACAAGCAAAAGCAGTGGGGAAGCCAAATTCACTTAACAACTGTGGTAAAACCGGGCAAAACTCACTGAACCAATGTCTCACAGCAGTATCAATTTTGGATTCCGTTGTGGTTGTATACACACACACATATATATAAAGGAATGTGGTGGCTCAATGGTTAAGATGCTGAGCTTGTCGATCCGACAGGTCGGCAGTTGGACGGTTCGAATCCCTAATGCCGTGTGACGGAGTGAGTTCCTGTTACTCATCCCAGCTTCTGCCAACCTAGCAGTTCGAAAGCATGTAAAAGAAATGCAAGTAGCAAAATAGGAACCCCTTTGGTGGGAAGGGAACAGCGTTCTGTGCGCCTTCAACTGCAGGATGCTACCAATGGCCGTCCATGCAGCCATGTTGCCAAGCGCTTGAAATGCAGTCATGTGACCACAGGGGAGGGTGGGAGGGAGGTGACTTAGATCTTTGACCCCAGATCATAAGCCCCCTTTTTCAACTTGAAACAGTCATAAACTGAGGGTTACCTGTAATTTTATCACTGTCACAGACCAGCATTACAAATAAGAAGCATTAAAAAAATAAAAACAAGATCATATTTTAAAATTGATGGTGGATTATCAATGGGCATCAGGCCTGCCTAAATTTGCAGATAGTAAAACAAAATTCAGCTGCATTGAAAGATCAAAAAAATACATCAGATTGAGCCGATAAATAAAAAAAGACCAGCATTTCTCACTTATTTTATCAGGTGTTATGAGATGGGTCCATGAAGATGCAGAATTAGTTAGTGTTGTGAATGAATAAATGTTAATAAAGTTATTTAGAGCTTGAAGTCAAGTGCAGGGTTCTGGCCCTGCACTTCTGATTGGCTGTTAAATGGTAAGATCAGATTGGTCCGTTCAGGAGAATCTGATTGGCCATTAGCAAGCCGTTCTCATTGGTTAACGGAGCTAGCGCTCCCAGGTTGCCATTGGTTGAATGGTTAATAAGTTGCCTATATAAGGAAGGCTATAGCAGCCATCCAGTTTGAGCTGTCACACCATGTAAATAAAGAGTTGAAGTTCACTGTTTCACCGGCTCGTCTCCATTCTTCGCACCCATGCTCCACACTTAACACTGGTGACGAGGATGGGATGTGGAGATGTCAGAGCAAACTAAACAATGAAGAAGAAACCCGAGCACGTGGCTGAAATGCACAACGGCGGAACCATGTCCGGCATCGTCGTACCACCCGCTCCGTTCAACCCAGCACAAGAAGACTGGGAGTCCTACATGGATCGTTTCCAAATGTTCTTGGAAACCAATAATTTGAAGGATACCACAACTGGGAAGAAACGGGCGGTATTCCTAACGCATTGCGGGCCGACCGTATTCAAAATGGCCAAGGCACTAGCAAAACCGGCTGAAGTGAAGGCTATGGACTGGGACATCCTCGAACCCCTACTAAGGGCCCACTATGCACCGACCGTACCAACGCTCGTAAGACGGCATGAGTTCTACCAAAGAAACCAGCGGAAAGGAGAGAGCGTTGCCGATTTCGTTGCGGACCTCCGAAACTTGGGAGGCCTCTGCGATTTCGCCGACCTGGAAGAGGCTTTGAGAGACCGAGTAGTTCTGGGATTAGATGCGCTAAATGTGCAGAGCAAAATAATGGCAAAGGGTGACATTAGCCTTGCCGATGCCATCGCTGATGCTACTGCAGCAGAAGCAGCCAGGAAGTCGGCTGCCCAACTGCGCCGCAACTGCACTCCGACACACCAACCAGACGGCGACATTTCAAGTCAGAAGGACAGCTATCGATGGCCCACCACGAGGACCTCTCTTTGTCGTCAGACAGTGATGAAGAAGAGGTCCATTGACTGCGGTTCGATCGGGACCATTACCCGAAGTTCCGGCAACCATGCGCTGGCTGCGGGGCCAACCATTACCGGTCCGAATGCAAATTCCGCGACACGCTCTGCTATGAGTGCGGGAAAGGAGGCCATATAGGACGGGTCTGTAGAAGTCTCCTAGGACCCAACCAGACCTCGAAGGGGGCCAATTATCACCAATCGACAGGAAACCATCCTGTAAGGCGAGAACCAGTAAACCACTCCTACAGAAACTGACCCATGAATTGCCTAACGAAGCGAGAAGAGGCTCACCAAACTATCACTATCGGTCACGCCTCTTCCTTGGATGCCAAGAAAATCCGAATTAAAGTGGCCATCGAAAATCAGCCCTGCCAAATGGAAGTCGACTCGGGATCATCTCTCTCGATGGTTTCCTGGAAGACCCTCAAGCAACTCATCCCTACTATCTGGCGCCAAGACCTTCATTCCCAAAGGCTCATACTTAAAGACTATCAGGGGAACCAGATTCCAGTCGTGGGATCCAGTCGAGTCCGGGTTTCATTCAAAAACCGCACAGCATATTTACCCCTGACTGTGATCGACAAAGACCAGCCTAGCCTGTTAGGCCTCCAATAGTTTGTGCCACTTGGCATTGAAGTGGCAGGCATTAACCAAATCGGCGGCAGTGACTGGGAGGAGGACCTTGTCCATGAATTCAGGGACGTCTTCGCGGAAAAGCTAGGCGAATACAAGGGGACCCCGATATCCTTTAGCCTTAATCCAAAAATAGCTCCCATCTGCCTTAAGTCTCATCGGGTTCCGTTCGCACTAAAGCCAAAAATCGACGAACAGCTTGAAGTTAATAGCCCAGGGAGTGTTAGAGCCAACCGATCACTCTCCCTGGAAGACCCCAATCATGACACCCATTAAGCCGGATGGTTCAATTAGAATTTGTGGGGACTACCAAGCCACCCTGAACCACGCCCTGCAGCAAAACCCATATCTGGTGCCGGTGGTGCAACACCTCCTCCATTCCCTGGGGGGCAGAAAAGTCTTCGCTAAACTAGACTTAGCTCAGGCTTATTAGCAACTGCCGGCTGATGAAAAAACGGCACAGGCATAGACAATCGTAACGCACCGAGGTGCCTTTAAATATACACAGCTCCAATTCAGAGTGAGTGTAGCCCCGGGGATCTTTCAGAGCCTGATGGAAAGACTATTACAAGGGATTAAAGGCGTTGTCCCCTACTTTGATGATGTGTTAATTGCTGCCCCTACTTCAAAAATTTTACGGGATCGTTTAAGACTGGTTCTCCAAAAATTCCAAGACGCAGGCCTTAAGGTGAAGAAAAATAAGTGTAAGCTGTGTACAGATCGTGTCGAATTTTTAGGGTACTTAATTGACAGTCAGGGTATTCACCCTATAGATAGCAAATTGAGAGCAATAAAAAACGCTCCCAGACCCCGGAATAAGGCCGACCTCCAGGCGTTTCTAGGCCTCATCAATTTTTATAACGTATTCTTGCTGCACAAGGTGACTGTCGCTGAACCTTTACATTGTCTCCTGGACAAAAAAGCAATTTGGGTATGGGGTCATAGAGAAGAGCAGGCGTTCCGTAATGTAAAAAAGCTACTGACTTCTGACGCTGTACTAATGCAGTACAATGAAACCTTACCGCTAAATATCACGTGTGATGCATCGCCTTTCGGAGTGGGCGCCATTTTGAGCCACGTATTGCCTAACGGTAGCGAAGCCCCTGTTGCCTATTTTTCAAAGACGCTCTCAAAAACTGAGCAAAATTATAGCCAGATTGATAAAGAAGCCCTTGCAATTGTGTCGGCTGTCAAAAGATTTCATGAGTATGTGTAAGGCTGGGCTTTTACTATAGTGACTGACCACAAACCTTTGCTGGGAATAATAGCTGGGGATAAGCCAACCCCCTATATATTATCTCCCAGGATGACTCGCTGGTCAGAATTCTTGGCTGCTTATAATTATCAGCTGCAATACCACCCCAGGAAAGCTATTCCCCACGCTGATGCGTTGAGCAGTGCACCGCTTCCAGAGACTATTGACGACCCCGTGCCAACAATGACAACGTTGCAGATCAAGACACTCCGTGCACTGCCATTAACTGCCCGTGATATCACGAGAGAAACAAAACGCGACCCTGCCTTAGCACAAGTCCTCACGTGGGTGGAACGTGGATGGCCATTGGACCAAGTATCAGACGATTTCGCACCATTCAAAAGTCGACAAACAGAGGTATTCTCTCAAAAGGGCTGCATCATCTGGGGCGATAGAGTCGTTATTCCAGAACGACTCCAACAGGCACTACTAAGAACCTTGCACGATGGCCACCCCGGCATCGTGCGCATGAAGGCCCTTGCACGAAGCTACGCGTGGTGGCCAGGCATCGACAAGCAAATTGAGTCGTGGGTCAAAACTTGTCATAGATCCCAGGAAGTAAGCAACGCTCCACCAAAGGCAATCCCAACCGAATGGGAGACACCGCGGGGACCCTGGTCCCATATCCATCTGGATTTTGCTGGGCCGACCAAAGGCCACACCTTCTTGTTAACCGTAGACGCCTACTCGAACTGGCTCAAAATCCACCGAATGAGGAACACGACAACCGAAGCGGTCATTAAAAAACGAGAAAGACTGTTTGCAACCCACGGATTACCAGACGTTCTGGTATCCGACAATGGGCCCCAATTTACCACGCTGTCCTTTGAGCAGTACCTGGCTGACCACGGTATTTGACATGCGCTCACTTCGCCTGCGCATCCTGCGGCCAACGGTAGGGCCGAGCGCATGGTACAATTCATCAAGAAAACGCTACAGAAAGTGGACTATGACAACATCGAAGAGAAGATAAACCGAATCCTCTTCTTACAGCATATCACTCCTCACAGCGTCACCAACAAAACTCCCGCCGAGCTACTAATGGGATGAAAGCTCCGCTCCCACCTTGACCAGTTACACCCAGCGTATGAACCAGAGAAACCAGATCGGATCCAGCGGCCGATGCCGTACCTTCCAGGTAGGCGATTTGGTGTTCGCTAAAAACTTATCAGGCGATCCACTGTGGGTAGAAGCGACTGTGGTCCGTGTAACCGGCCCCAGATCATACCTTGTTCAATGCCCTGACGATAGACTTTGGAAGTGCCATATCGATCAACTACGATCACGGCTGCAGTCAGGCAATTCCGAACTCCCTTATAACCAAACTGAGGGGGGAGGAGATGCAGAGGAAGACGAATTTCAACTAGAGGAAAATCTTTTCGAAGGGAACGATAGCGGAACAGAAACGCGAGAACAGGAATCAGGGATGGGAGTGAGTCCACCTCAGGGTGATACTGAAGATGTTGGTGACAACGAAAACACAAACTCTGAATCAGAGGCACCCCTTTCGCCAAACAACGCCCTACCTCAACAAGAGTGCAGCCAAATACCGGGTGCACAGCGAAAATCAAAAAGACTAATAAAACAACCGTCCTATCTCAAGGACTACGTGACCGCACCCCGTAAACGGAACCCAGGGGGAAGGGGTGTTGTGAATGAATAAATTTTAATAAAGTTATTTAGAGCTTGAAGTCAAGTGCAGGGTTCTGGCCCTGCACTTCTAATTGGCTGTTAAATGGCAAGATCAGATTGGTCCGTTCAGGAGAATCTGATTGGCCATTAGCAAGCCGTTCTCATTGGTTAACGGAGCTAGCGCTCCCAGGTTGCCATTGGTTGAATAGTTAATAAGCTGCCTATATAAGGAAGGCTATAGCAGCCATCCATTTTGAGCTGTCACACCATGTAAATAAAGAGTTGAAGTTCACTGTTTCACCGGCTCGTCTCCATTCTTCGCACCCATGCTCCACACTTAACAGTTAGGGTGTGAGCTATAGGTCCTTCATCTGAAAGGGCAGTCTAAGCTTATAGGAAATTTTTTTATATCAACCCTCCAAGACTGTTGTGGATTGCAGCATGCTAAAGTTAATAGCCTTTGGGGTTTGGGGACAGTTATTGCCTTTTAGGGGAATGCAGTGGCTCACTGGCTAAGACGCTGATCTTGTCAATCAGAAAGGTCGGCAGTTCGGCGGTTCGAATCCCCAGCGCCGTGTAACAGACTGAGGTCCCGTTCCTTGTCCCAGCTTCTGCCAACCAGGCAGTTTGGACGGATGTAAAAATATGCAGGTAGAAAAATAGGGGCCCCTTTGGTGGGAAGGGAACAGCGTTCCATGTGCTTTTGAAGGCGTTTAGTCATGCTAGCCACATGACCACGGAGACGCCTTTGGACAGCGCTGGCTATATATAAAAGCACAAGACTCATAGGAATCCTGTTCCATTTCTGAAGGAGGGCCAAATTCTTCATAGATTAAGTAGGCCAGAATTCAGGAAGAAAGAATGGTTGGGGGCAAGCTCTCCACCCACCCATTTTCTCCTTTTGGCATTCTGTCTCTTTCATCTTTACTGATTCTTTTTTTGAGATGATGAGCTGCGTTTTGGTAGCCAGAACCATGAATTTCCCCCCACAAAATATTAGTTGTACTATTCAGCATAAAGCAAGAGCAATCAACCCATGGAATAGAAGTTGCCTTCGGAAGTTGTGGGAGCTTCATCACTGGAGGCTTTCAAGAAGAGACTGGATTCTGTCAGAAATGGTGTCGGGTCTCCTGCTTGGGTAGGGGGTTGGACTGGATGACCTACAAGGTCCCTTCCAACTCTGTTTAGTCTGTTAAATCTGTTAAGAATGGTTCTCTGAGAAAGGGCTGATTATGGAAAGAAGAGTCTGTTTTCCGTTTGGCTCAAAAGATGCATTTGGAAGGGTTGTTTTTTTAAAAATTGCCTTACATATGTTAAGCCAAGAGCTGATTAACCAAACTGTAATTATCCTAAACCTGGCAGGTTACACCTTAATCACCTTGAGCTAAAACGCTTTCCACTCTCTGTGTTTATGCCTATAGCATCTCTGTTGTTGATCGCCATCTCATGAGAAATTATTTTCGCTGGAGGAAGGAGAGTTTGTGCAAGTTGCTTGACCTGGCTACAATGAGGTTTGGGTGTTTTGTGGTTCAGTCTGTTGTGAGAATTTAAACAATGTCTGAGCATGGTCCCTGAACCAATAGCACTAGCACTTAGATTTATTATACCACTTAACAGTGCTTTACAGCCCTCTCTAAGCGGTTTACAGAGTCAGCCTCTTGCCCTTCCAACAATCTGAGTCCTCATTTTACCCACCTTGGAAGGATGGCAGGCTGAGTCAATCTTGAGCCAGTCAGGATTGAACTGCTGGCAGCGGGCAGAATTTGCCTGCAATACTGCATTCTAACCCCTGCGCCACGGGAGGGAGGGAGGAAGGAAGGGCAATAGCAATAGCACTTAGACTTATATACCACTTCATAGTGCTTTTACAGTCCTCTCTAAGCCGTTTACAGAGTCAGCCTCTTGCCCCCAACAATCTGGGTCCTCGTTTGACCCACCTCGGAAGGATGGAAGGCAGAGTCAACCTTGAACCAGTCAGGATCAAACTCCAGGCTGTGGGCAGTGTTAGCCTCCAATATTGCATTCTAACCGTTGCACCACAATTCCAAGTCCCCGTGTTCACTCATAATATCAGTTACAGCAGAGGTGGGATTCAGCCAGTTCTGACCAGTTCTGGAGAATCAGTAGCAGAAATTTTGAGTAGTTCAGAGAACTGGCAAATCCCACCTCTGACTGGCCCTGCCAACCCCATCTCTTCTCTGCCACCCATTGAGTCCCAGCTGATCGGCTGGGTCTTCGTTGGTTGCCCTGCACAGGAGAACAGAGCTGGAAAGCAGGTTAGCGGGGTGGGGAGGGAATGGGGATTTTGCAGTATCCTTCCCCTGCCACGTCCACCAAGCCATACCCACAGAACCAGCAGTAAAAAAAATTGAATTCCAACACTGAAGTTATAGGTATTTACCATGATGTTTGCACAAAGGGCTGTGTTGTTCCCACTTCAGACCATGTCATCTGCTTAAGAACTACTGCAAAAAGTCATAAAATCATGTGACCAACCTGTTTTACAACTGTTGCGAGTTACGATTGTAATGGGAAGGCTCTGTTACAGTTGTAACTTGGCAAGTTACCTGTAGTTGTTCGGGCATTGCATCTCAGTTGCAAAACCCCACTCAGCCACTAGATGGCAACAAGGTTCCACCTTATGTATTTGCCTCCATCTGGTGTTCATCTTGAGCTTTGCAACTGTAGATTCAGCCACTTCATATTGTAAACCAGGGTTTCAGGTTTGATCCATTAATGAGTCCAGCATACATGTGCAAGGCATAGCACATACAGTAAGTCGGGTAAATTCACATGAACCCTCAGAGGGACATGCAAATATTTTGTAAAAAAAAAATAACCCATTGGCCATATCGGTCACTATTTTGGATTCTTGAAATGGCCTTGGGCCAGGATTTCAAGCTAAATTAAACTACATTTTAATGAAGAGCAATGTCATCTGGAAAAAAACCCACACAAACCAGCTGTTAAATTTTTAGATTTAGCGTAATAGTCACACAGAGTTCATGGGAAAGTTTACATAGGAACCTGCTTTACATAGGAACCTGCTTATTTTTTCTCTTGAGAGTGTCATAGTTTGATTTGCTAAGAATCCTGCGTGTCTGTTGCAGTCTTGCAGGATGCTACAACCAGTCATAAATGCGAGCTCGAAATACAATCGATTCCCATGGTCAGGTGGCAGTTGTCACTTCGAGGATGTGTCATAAGTAGCTTTTTTGAAGTCCATTGTAACGTGGAATCAGAGGTGGGATTCAGCCAATTCTGACCAGTTCTGGAGGACAAGTAGGGGAAATTTTGAGTAGTTTGGAAACCGGCCAATCCCACCTCTGACTGGCCCTGCCAACCCCATCTCTTCTCGGCCTCCCATTGAGTCCCAGCTGATTGGCTGGATCTTTTGTTGCCCTGCACAGGAGAATGGAACTGGAAAGCAGGCTAGTGGGATGAGGAGGGAATGGGGATTTTGCAGTATTCTTCCCCTGCCATGCTCACCAAGCAATACCCACAGAACCGGTAGTAAAAAAAATTGAATCCCACCACTGGAAGGAAGAGAGGAACAAAAGGGGAAGGAAGAGAGGAAGGAAAGGAGAAGGAACAAAGGAACAAAGGGAAGGAAGCAGAGGTGGGATTCAGCAGGTTCTGACCAGTTCTGGAGAACCGGGAGTGGAAATTTTGAGTAGTTCAGAGTACCAGCAAATCCCACCTCTGACTGGCCCTGCCAACCCCATCTCTTCCCTGCCTCCCATTGAGTCCCAGCTGATCGACTGGGTCTCCTTTGGTTGCCCTGCCCAGGAGAACGGAGCTGGAAAGCAGGTTAGTGGGATGGGAAAGGAACAGAGATTTTGCAGTATATTCTTCCCCTGCCACACTCAACCAAGCCATGCCCACCAAGCCACACCACATCCACCGAGCCACATACACAGAACCGGTAGCATAACATTTTTTGAATTCCCACCACTGCTTGGAATGGTTGTTAAAGGATTGTATTTGGGATAGGTGCTGTGTTTTTATATAGTTGAACCTTAGCCCCAAAGGGCAGGTGAAAAGATGGATGAAGGAAAGGCCAAAGAAAGGTGGGCAGGTGAGTGACCAGGCCCTCCTGTAGAGGGGTAGAGTTCTCCAATCTAGAACTAACTAGAAATTCCCTAACAGTGAGAGCAATGAACTAGTGGAACGCTGTGGGAATCAACTTGGACTTCAGTATTGGGTAATGATTAGTCTAAGACCTTATACATCCATGTCTGCCTAAGGGTCACTGAGATAAAGCAAGGAAATTAAAAGCAAACACCAGAAACATTAAAAGTAGCTCAGACGACTGTAAACAATTCTGTGTAATTATTTTAATCCACAATGTGAATGCTTACTATGTACAAAATTCTCAATAAAAGGGAGCACTAGAATTTGCTCTGGACTCCCATCCCGAGTACACCAGCTTCTGTGTCTCATTCTTTCCATGGGAGACCACCACAGAATGCCTCCAGACGTTTTGCATGCCCCATTCATCAGTGGGGGATTTTAAGACGAGATTATCCAGCTATTGGTGGGAATGATATAGGGCAATGATGGGGAACCTTTTCGGCACCAAGTACTCAAAGACCATGCGCATATCCTCAAAATGCAACATGCATGCGTCCTGCGCATGCATCTTGGCCTCCCCACATGCGCATGCGACCCCCTGCAACCCCCTACGTGCAGCCCACCCTTGTGCTTCTGCCGTAACCCCCCCCTTCCGCCGCATGCAGGGATAACTTCTACGCCCCAGCCCTCCCTACAAGCATGCAAGACCCCCACATGTGGCCCATCCCCACACATGTGTGGCGGAGATTGAAAGACCAGCTGGCTGGCGGGAAGCATGCAAGCATATGTGGCAGAGCTGTGCTGGGCTGACGGCTCATGTGTCCAGAAAGAAGGCTCTGCGTGCTACCTCTGGCACGCAGAGCCCATGGGTTTGCCATCACGGGTATAGGGTCGCCTGCCCTTGCTCTAAGATCCCTTCCAACTCTGCTATTCTATGTTTTAGAAGGGGATAATCATTGGGGGCTGTTGTCCTATTTTGCCTGTTTTCCCCTCAATAATATTGATAAAAGTTTAAATGAGAGTATAAAAACAATAACGCAAACCCATACAGAATAGAAATAACTGTTGTGGTTAGCCGGCAGCAGGTACGGACGGCTGAGGAAAGCGAGGACTCAGATGAGGGGTCAAGACCATTAGGGAGTGGACCGCTGCCTTCAGGGATTGTGGGGGCTAGCAGCAGCGATGAGGAGATTCCCGAGGAGCCTGTGCCAAGTGCGTGTGAGTGCAGGGCTGCTCACAGGAAAGAGCAGCATGGGCGACTCGGGAGTAAGGCTGCAAGGTAATGGCCCCTCCTTCAAGAAGATAAAAGCCAGCTGTGGATCAGATGTTCTTTGCAGGAAGCAAAGACATTTTGAAACTCAGCCTCGTGGACATTTTAGTATCTTAAGTTGGTATTTGAAGACTCTTGTGTTGTGAAATATTTCTAGGTAACCGTATCTGTGATTCTTGGCAGCCTCGCACAGTTTTAGTGAGGCTTGTGCTTATCAAAGTTAATTAGTTTGCAACAGTCTTTTAACTGGGGATTTGTCAGAATAATTAAAAGGTTTCTGTTCCCTTTGGTTCGTGTTTGTTTTATTGGACAAGGGTTTGGGTCAGAACAATAACAAAGAAACAGAAGGGGAAAAATATATAACGAATAAAGAATAACAAGAAAAAAATCCTTTCAGTTTCCTCCATAGCAAATATGATGACAAAATCATCTCTTATTTTTTATTTTATTAAATTTATATCTGAGCAATAAAGCAACTCTTGCCAGCTTTCTTTCTCTACAATTACAAAAAAAAAGTTCACTTTTTCCCCCTATCATCCATTTTTCCCCCTAATCATCATAACTACAAATCATAAGTGCATTTCCCCCCTCTACATTTTAGGCAAAAATGACTCCCCCCCCGACCTATTTGCCTCCCTGCTTCCAATATTAAATGTGACCAGAAGCGAACAGATGTTTCACCATCGGTAACCTATGTTGTAAGCAGATTTTTGGAGGAAGCAGAGATGGAAAACTGCTGCCTTTTGCATGTTTTGGAAATAATTAATGTCAGCATCTTCCCACACTGTACTTTAAATCAACTAAAACAAAAATGAACGTGTCAGAGAATTCACAAAAAGTGCAAACTTTTCCTTTCTCTTTCATTAGATTCTGAAGTTTCCCGGGGGTATGGTAAATATGATCTCTTACATAATTAAGATACAGAGAATTACCGTAATTGTCCCTAATCGTTTAATAAGTCTTGCACGGATAACCCTTGACTTAACAACCATTCATTTAGTGACTGTTTGAAGTTACAACGGCACTGAAAAAAGTGACATGACTGTTTTTCACACTTATGACCATTGCCACACCCCCATGGCCACACAATTAAAATTTGGACTCTTGGCAACTTATTTATGTGATGGTTGCCATGTCCCTGATCAACTTTTGCAACCGCCTGACAAACAAAATCAATGAGGGAGCCAGATTCACAACCTTATTCCTAACCTAACAACTATAGCGATTCACTTAACAACGGTGGCACGAAAGGTCATAAAATGGGACAAAGCTCACTTAACTTTCCTTAGCCATGGAAATGTTGGCACTCTATTGTGTTTGTAACTACCTGTATTCACTGAGGTCCAAGTTGTCGTGAGCTTTTCAATATGCGAATGGATTTGTGTCCTGAATGCAACTTCTTTGTTGATGACTTTGTCCAGTTTTTCAACTTTTGTAAGCCCTAATTCAGGCTTAACGTGAAGGTGAACCCAACCAACTGAGGATTATTTGACATGCCAGGGTTATTGGTAATTTAGCACAGAGCGGGAATGAAGCATGTGCTTCAATTCACACATTGGTCATGCCCCTGTCGGAATTTGATTTGGAGGGGAAGGCCAAACAGCTGACAGGGAGTGGGTGTGTGGCTCCGTTAACTGTGGAGGAAACTGGGGAAGGGCAAAGTCTGGCTAGGCAGAGCAGGGGAGAGGTAAGGCAAGGGAGAATGAGTTCAGAGGAAGACCCAGGCCTAACCCCGCTTCATGCTAAGGACATGCAGCGAGGAATGGAGAAGGGAGCAACGTGGCTTGTGTGGCTTACAGGGGAGGAAAAGGCCCTGAATCCCTTCATTAGCTGCAGCTGGGAACACAATGTATACAAAAAAGGAAGTTGCATGCAGCAGGCTATTGGGAGCAAACATGAATTTATCTGGTATCATCGTGGCTTATCTGTGTTCCTGGTGTCTTCCCAACCATATGAGTTTTGCCCTGCCTTCATGGCTGGAATTCCTTCTCCTGCCCTGCCAAGCTAATTACTTCAGTTTGGTTTGTTTGGATTTTAAGCTACAGTTTGTGCGTACCTTATTTTGAACTGAATTTTCTCCAGTTAAAGGCTATTCCTGGGAGTGTTTTTCTCCTGCCAAAGGTAACCTGGACATTGGGGACAAAGTTGGAGATAATAAAGGGACTCATCTTGCTTATTTGACTGTGTTGCCTTTGTCATCTCACACATTGTGTTATGACCTATTGACTGCTGGTCCCTCCAGCAGCTGAATCAGAGGAGGAGGAGGAGGAGACATGGGCGTCAGGACAACCTGAGAGCTCCGAGGGGCAAGAGGAAGTGGAACGCAGAGAGAGAGAGACAAAGAGAGAGAGAGAGAGAGAAGCGGAGCCTGGACCGTCCGTCAGCCCTCAGATGGAGAGTCAACAGCCCCCAGGTCTGGAGGTGGCTGATGAGGAAGAGGAGGAACAGCTGGGTCCAGTGCCTGATGCATGGATGTGTAGAAAGCAGAGGAGAGGAGAGCAGTGGAAATCTATGAGCTGGTCCTTGGGACAGAAGAGCCACCACTGCAAGCAAAGCTCCACTCTAGCTCTGGGGATAAAAGGCAGGGGGCAGAGCTGAATAGATGTGGGAGACAACTATTCCTCTCCCAGCCAGACGGACTTGAAGTTATGACTAACTTCAGAGGATTGGTCATGTTTGGGGAGCTGGGTCAGAACACATTGCTTTAAACCATAGTCTGTTTGATGTTGGCCTATTGAATAAGCCACAATTGGCTGCTTCCATACATTTTTCTAAACTGAAACCAAGAAAATCCCATTATGCCTGTGTTTAGTGTGACAAGCTAAGAGGGATCAGATAGGTGATACTCCTGGAAACTGAGTAACCAGTAATCCCTGACTTACAACCATTCATTTAGTGACCATTTGAAGTTACAATGGGGCTGAAAATGTGATTTACTACCATTCCTCGCATTTATGACCGTTGCAGCATTCCCATTGTCACATGATCAAAACTCAGGTGCTTGGCAACTGGCATGTACTTGTGACTGTTGCATTGTCCCATGATTGACACCTGTCACCTTCCCAGCCAGTTTCTGAGAGGCGAAGTTTTCAATAGGGGAAGCATTGAAACAGATATGGTTCACTTAACAAAAAGGACGAAAAAAGTTCATAAAAGTCAGATTCAACTCACTTAACAACTGCCTTCCTTATCAATGGAAATTCTGGACTCAAACTGGTTGGACCTTGAGGACTACCTGCCTACAGTTGAAACCTGAGGTTTTTCTCTGGGGACTGGTCAATAAAAAAGCTGAAATTTTTGTTTTTGTGCCTAAAGATCGGACAATGTCCCCAAATGAAGAGGATGGAACTTGCTGAGATGGCAAACTCAGAGGTTAATTTATTGCTGACCCCTGCGAGACTTTTTTTGCAGGAAAATAGAAAATATACGAACTTGTGATGTATGGTTTTGATGATTAGAAAAAAAATATTGTAGAAAATGAAAGTCATACCACAACCAGTAAGTAGGAGATAAATTTAGACTTATAACTGCTGTACAAAAAAATGAAAAGTTCCTTTTTCTTTCTTTCTTTCTTTCTTTCTTTCTTTCTTTCTTTCTTTCTTTCTTTCTTTCTTTCTTTCTTTCTTTCTTTCTTTCTCTTTCTTCTTTCTGTGCCTGCCTGCTTTCTTTCTTTCTTTCTTTCTTTCTTTCTTTCTTTCTTTCTTTCTTTCTTTCTTTCTTTCTTTCTTTCTTTCTCTTTTCTTTCTTTCTTTCTTTCTTTCTTTCTTTCTTTCTTTCTTTCTTTCTTTCTTTCTTTCTTTCTTTCTTTCTCTTTCTTCTTTCTGTGCCTGCCTGCCTTCTTTCTTTCTTTCTTTCTTTCTTTCTTTCTTTCTTTCTTTCTTTCTTTCTTTCTTTCTTTCTTTCTTTCTCTTTTCTCTTTTTTCTTTTTTTCTTTCCTTCCTTCTTTCTTTCTTTCTGTGCCTACCTGCCTCCTTTTCCTTTCTTTCTTTTCCTTCCTTTCTTTTCCTTTCTTTCTCTTTCTTTCCTTCCTTCCTTCCTTCCTTCCTTCCTTCCTTCCTTCCTTCCTTCCTTCCTTCCTTCCTTCCTTCTTTCTTTCTTTCTTCTTTCTGTGGCTGCTTGCCTCCTTCCTTCCTTCCTTCCTTCCTTCCTTCCTTTCTTACATAAAATTACATGAAAAAACCCCTCAGGTATGTTCTGCAATCACATATTGTGGGGTTTGCATGTGATGATAATGTTCGGTTGCAATCTCTGTAACAAAAGGGCCTTGATTCTTTCTGTTTCTATATCTTGGCAGGCTAGATTCAACCCTGGGTCATGTGTGAAAGCAGATGATTTTTGTAAGAAGAACACACTTTGGTTGAACTAATCTTTGGCTCTGGCTTCAGGCAGAAATTGAGACCACAAAGTACTTGTCACAAATTAAAACCAAAACCTTGTGATAATATATCAGAGTTGCTTTTTTTTTTGTTAGTTTTTTTAAGGAATTGGAACCCACATCAATACTATATTTCAGTTCTCATAAAGTCTCCTCAATGTCTCTTTTGATGTCTCTGGAGATGGGGTTTTGTTAGTGGGTGAATTGGGAATTAAAGATTACTGTACCTTCCCTATTCCTTCTACCAGCCATTTTTCAAGGGAGAGAATTAAGAGATCTTAAGAGATCAATACTTTCTAAAATGCAATTCAACAACAAATATGCAAGTTAGTTTGATGAGTTCTGGGGTTTTGTGTGTGTGTGTGTGTGTGTGTTTGTGTGAGTGCGTGCCTTACTGAGGAATAAACACCCTTGTGTGCTCTGTATGGAAATATAATATTGTCAGTACCAATCCCGACTTGCAAAAGGATGTGGAGGCTTATTAAGAAAATCCATGCGGATTTGGCTGGCTTAATGTCAAAGAAGTGATTTCCCCTATACTGTTTTGTGTTCAGCTTTCTTCAACCTGAAGTTCTCCAGATGTTTGGACAGACTTCAAAATGTTGATATGATCTGAACACAGAGAACCTAGGAAAAGCCTTTTGGGTTAATATCAGGCCATGCAGGCATCTGACCCAGAATCCAGTTAGCCAGATGTTTCCAAAGCTCTTATAGGAGTGGCCAAAAGAGAAACTGCTTTCATTCACTAAAGCCAGATATTGGAACATACAATCACGATCACCTTTTAATTTTAAAGTATCTGAAGGTGAGTCTTAGAAGGGGCCTGAATTGTTGCCATTGGTATCGCTTAAAGATGATTCCAAATTGTGGTTTAGATTTTGGCTCATTCGGAAGCGTCCAAACAGGTTATTTTTATAAAACACCAAGATCAACTTTAAAATGAAATATTTTAAGTGAGGTAGAGAAATACAGTGCTATGCATGCATAGCACCATACATTTTGAATACTTTTAGAGACAAATATCTAAATATCTCTTAACATCTTTGGAGACAAATATCTAAGTGATAAAATGTCCCATGAAATGAAGAAGGTTATTTTTATTTCCAGGGCAGCTGGAATTCAACTTTATCCTCTCTGATTCAGTCTAGTACAGGTAGCCCATAGAATCGCTAATAAAATTTTTGGAATCCCACCACTGTTGTGAATGCTCCAATAGGTGAACTCTGTTTCCTCTGACTGCTCCTCATGTATTGAAAGACGGTTATCATGTCACCCCCTAGCCTAATCCTTTCCTTTATTAGGCTAGACATATCTAGTTCCCTCAGTTAAAATATTAAATTTTAATATCTTTGGCCAGCAACTCCAGCTAGTTTTAATCAACAGAGCCAATGGTGAAGATTGCTGAGATTGTAGTTTGGTCACATCTGGAGCTAACATCTGTTCCCTAGTCCTGATCAAAATAAAGTTGCTTTCCCCCCCCAAAAAAAATCTGAAAAACAGGAAGATTACCTAGCTTGGCGTGCGATTCCAGGTATCTCTAATCATATCATTGGTTTGATTTATCTTATATGCCTGTGATAAAAACATTCCTCTTATGGCTAATTGGAAGTTGTTATTTTGTTTCTGAGTAAGGGTTAGATCTGAAGAGCCAAGAGCAGAAATACACACACGCAGACACACACACACTCACATTCATTGAAATAAACAGGCTTGCAAGAATTTGTCCGGTGTTAAGAACATACATGAGATACATTTGTATAAGCTAAGCCAGGGTTCTCCAAAGTTGGCTACTTTAAGGCTGCCAAGTCTGGAGACCCCTGAGCTAAGCCATTATATTTTGGGGATTTTATTTTATTTATTTATTTATTGGGGTGGTTTTAAGCCATTCCTGGCTTTTACCTGGACAGGTCCTAGCAGTTTTCTTTGCAACATTTTTACCAGAGCCTTTACTTTTTCCATTCTCCTTCTTAGGGCTAACCTAAAGTTGGACAGATCTCCCCTAAAGTAGAAGAATTCAGAACAGAATATGTTCTGTACGATTCATTAACATACTTGCAAGTGCCACTCTGTGATTGGATAAAACGCACGACGACCTGATTGGCCGAGCGAGCCGCACTGATTGGCCCGCCACGAATCCCCGCGATTGGTGGAAACTAATCACGGGAGATTCAAAGTGGTGCCATTGGCCGCGGCCGCCGTGGCCAGAGAATAAAAGCCGCCGCATTTCCTTCGGAACCCGAGCCGATCGCAGGACTTAATAAAAGAGCTGAACTAAGTCACGGGCTCCCAAGTTTCCTTCCAGCGATGAACTTAATAGAATACATTAACAGAGTCGGAAGGGATCCTGTAGGTCATCTAATCCAACCCCCCCCCCACCCAAGCAGGAGACCCTACACCATTTCTGACAGAGGACAATCCAGTCTCTTCATGAAAGCTTCCAGGGATGGAGCTCCCACAACTTCTGAAGGCAACTTCTGTCCCAGGGGTTGATTCTTCCCACTGTCAGAAAATTCCTCCTTATTTCCAGGTTGAATTTCTCCTTGAACAATTTCCATCCATTGTTCCTTGTCTGACCTTTGGGTGCCTTGGAAAATAGCTTGACCCCCTTCCTCCTCTCTGTGGCAGCCTCTCAAATATTGGAAGATGCTCTCCTGTCTCCTCTGGTCCTTCTCCTCCCTAGACTAGCCAGGCCCAATTCCTGTAACCGTTCATCATATGTTTTAGCCTCCAGCCCCCTAATCATCGTGGTTGTTCTTCTCTGGACTCTTTCTAGAGTCTCAACATCTTTTTTATAGTGTGGTGACCAAAATTGGATTCCTGTATTTTCTAGCCTGATGCTTTTACTCACGAAACCAAATTGGCTCTCTTGTTTGATTTAGTCTTGACGAAGGATTATGAACTGTAAAGTTAATTAAAGCTATTAAAATAACTAATAGACAAGTCCCTGCAGTTTTTTTGGCAAGATTGTTGGACATGGTTTGCCCAGGCACTCTTCTTCCCAAGGCTGAGAGAGAAAGATTGGCTCAAGGTTGTCTAGCTGGCTTTGTGCTTCAGGAAGGACTAGAACTCACTGTCTCCTGGCTTCTAGCCTGGTGCCTTAACCACTATACAACAGATGATAGATAGATGGCTGGCTGGCTGGCTGGCTGGCTGGCTGGCTGGCTAGATAGATAGATAGATAGATAGATAGATAGATAGATAGATAGATAGATAGATAGATAGATAGATAGATAGAAAGATGTGTGTATGTGTGTGTGTAGATAGAGGGGGAGGGAGGGAGGAATAGATGATGGATAGATTGATACAGTAGATAGATTAGGTAGATAGGTCGGTACATAGATAGATAGATGATAGATAGATAGATAGATAGATAGATAGATAGATAGATAGATAGATAGATGAGAGGAAGGGTGGGAGAGAGAGAGGGAGAGAGAGAAAAAAAGAGAGAGATGGTTGGCTTTGCAACTCTTTAAAAATGCACTCTTTAAAAAGTTTCTTAAAACCCCTTTTTAACATAGGGTAGTCCTCAATTTATGACTGGATCATTTAGAAACTGTTCAAAATTATGTGAGGATGGAATGAAACTAGTGCTTTATAGACCTTTGAGTATTTTCTGGTCATTGTAAAAGGTCTTGCCATAGAATTTGTGCTTAACAATCACCCCCAAAATGGTCATAAAATCAGGTCTGGTCATGTGGAAGCCTTGACCGATGATTGTTGTAACTTACCTCTAGAAATCCAGTCCCAATTGCAGTCGTAAGTCTCTAGGATTACCTGTATATCCATTTTTCATACCTGTGCATGGGCTGATTCAGGCAGAAACAGCATCAAGTTTAGAAAATTCATCTTACATCTGTAAGTAGAGTGAAATGCTTCTCCTGGGCTCTCTCATCCAATGCTGTAATATTAAATAACTTAACTTGGGTTACTGTCCTGGAGCCTAAGCATGTAGATCTATGACCATGGCTCTGATTTTCCCAATTAACCTTTCATGCTTTAAGGTTGCCAAGTTATTTTGCTTCCAAGCCAAGATTAGCTAAAAGCGACGAATGCGTCTGCCTATATATCATTGCTTCTTCGCATACATTATGTACTGTGCATGAAGTACAGGCTGTTATACTTTTTAAAAGCTTTTTACAATATTATATTACTTCAAGCAAGATGACTGCAATTACCACAACTCTCCTTTTACAAGTGGAAGTTGGTTTCTTATTTTACTTCAGGAATTCCTCTTTGCCTATTCAAAACAACCATCTCCTATACTTTCCTTGATCTATTTTTGGCTGATGGATGCTAGAGTTGGCTGGGAGGGTGCCTAGGCCACAGGTAGGAGAATAATTGGAGTTCAATTCAGCCAGAGGCTGCAACGTTCTTTTTGTCAAACATCTGGAAGAGTAGACAAGACCAAAATTGTGTTTGTGAAATTCGGAGTCGGCTGCACTAATGAGATAAAAAAATTGGAAAACAATCTTAGTTCATACAGGGCAACTTGGAGAAGAGAAATCTTATGTTTAAACCAGATGGTACATATGGAGCCCATCTGTAGGATAGAGAACCTACTAGTAATAACTTTGAGAGGGATCTTGGAGTCCTAGTGGACAATATGAGCCAGCTGTGTGCTGCAGCTGCCAAAAAAGCCGACACAATTCTAGGCTGCATTAACAGAGGGATAGAATCAAGGTCATGTGAAGTGTTAATACCACTTGATAATGCCTTAGTAAGGTCACACTTGGAATATTGCATCCAGTTCTGGTTGCCACGATGTAAAAAAGACATTGAGACTCTAGAAAGAGTGCAGAGAAGAGCAACAAAGATGTTTGGGGACTGGAGGTTAAAACATATGAAGAACAATTACTGGAATTGGGTTTATCTAGTCTGTGAAAAGAAGGACTAGGGGTGACATGATAGCATTCTTTCAGTATTTCAGGGCCTGTCACAAGGAGGAGGGAGTCAAGCTATTCACCGCAGCCCACTGTTGGGCGGTGAGAAAATTTTGGTGGGCCGCAGAGAAATCTCACCCCCAGAGCACCCCCCACCAAAAGCAATATAATCCAGGCTGTGCAGAAACACAAGGCTGCGCCGTCCACATGGCCCGCGGAAACCCTCCCCACTTACTCACTCCTTACCTGGCAAACTTGCCTGCTAAATTGCTATTTTTCCTTTTTCCGGCCATCATCTGTTCTACTGTGCCAGGAGATTTAGATTAGCTAGGAAGCAGGAAATGGTTGGATTTCTTGCTTTTTAGCTGCTCTTTAGATCTTTGGCTCTGCTTTTAAGCAGAGCCGAACCTTCCTTAGGACTGAAGCACTGCAGACTCAGGTAGCCGATGGCAGAAACACAGATCTCTAAGTGAATCTGTGATTCTGTAAGCAACTCAATCTGCCTGCTTGCTTTGCCTGATTTTGGGTAAAAGTTGCTCTTTTTTATAAAAAGTTCAATATTTATATAAATATTTATAATATTTACATACAAGCCATGCCCAGCCAGTCACATGACCACCAAGCCACACCCACAAATTAGGCCACACCCACAGAACCAGTTAGCAGTCCCTGGGATTTAAAATTATGAGTTTGGTGGTCCCTGAGGTCCAAAAGGTTGGTGACTCCTGCTCCAAAGCACCTGAGGGCAAGAAAGAATGGATGAAAACTAATCAAGGAGAGAAGCAATCTAGAACTAAGGAGAAATTTTCTGATAGTGAGACCAATTAACCAGTAGAACCATGTGCCTTCAGAAATTGTGGGAGCTACATCACTGGAAGTTTTTAAGAAGAAGCTGAATGTCTGAAATTCTATAGGGTTTCCTGCTTGAGCAGGGGAGGTGGACCAATCTAGAAGACCTCCAAGGTCCCTTCCAACTCTGATATTCTGTTCTGTTCTGCAACACCACATGAATTAATATATCGTAGCAAATTCAGAAACATCAAATCCCAACTTTTTCTTTGTTTCATAATATAAACTACTGGGTAGCCATTTCTATAAAGATCTATCAGTCTAATTGGTAATACAGAAAATCAAAGTTTCATTCTTTTCCACCTCAAGCGCGAAGTTCAGAAGCAATCTCTGCACGTGGAAACAAAAGCATTTGCATTCTTTTCTTTAATCAAAGTTGTCAATTTTATGTCGTTTCAGCCAACTCCATCAGCTTCTGCAGCCATGGTGGGAATCGAAGTGTCCTTCCATTTTTTGTGCATACAACAGTCTGGCTGCTGTCAACATAGATAGTAACCAAGTTCCAAATGCTTTTTCTCCACTTCTAATCTGCTGTTCAACTCTTTTTATTTATTTTTTTTAAATTGAAAATTAGATTTTAAAAACATTTGAATGTGGTGATCTTTTGACATATATCAACAGTCTTTACATTGTTATAATAACAGAATGTCATCAAACAATATTAACATATATACACGTCTATATACCTATTTACATTGTAAGTCTTTGTATCCGTTTCTATCTTAGACATTTTGTTGCAGTATAAACTCTTTCTTAGATTCTATTTCACATTTTTTTTTTACTTCCTTTCATATCCCTCCAATTATAATTTTTCCCCATATTTCATAGAATTCTGAAATATATTGCTCCTTCAGTTTCAACGTTAAGCTATCTAACTCGGCGCAGTATACATTTTTTTCTATTATTACTTCATCGTTGGGTATTTCTTTTAATTTCCATGTTTGGGCAATTGATAATCTTGCGGCTGTGATAACATGCATAACTAGATATATACCTGCTTTTTAAAAGATTCTCATTTGTTATTCCTAACAGGAACATTTCTGGTGTATGATTTATTTTTAGGTTTATCATTTCCTCTAATCATTGCCAATTTTTGTGCCGAAATTCTTGCATTTTTTTTCCTGATTCAAAACAATCAGAATTCATGTCTAAAATTGCAAATTTTCAGTGTGGGAGATTAGGAAGGAGAACACAATTCTCCAGGTGGAGCAAAAGATTGCTTTATGATAAGTAAGTTAGCCTTTCCCGTGACACAAAACTCTCACTCAGATTAATGGAAAAAATTCAGTTGCAGTCTTAAATCCAGCGAAACTGCCTTATAACATTTTTACATCCTTTCCCTGCAAAGTTTATGTGCTGTATTATTTTAAAACGGAGGGGATTTAAGGGCTCATTTCTCTCATGCAATGTTGAAGAAAAGCTCCCTCTAGTGACTACAGACTATTCAACATTTTTGTTCTCTTCTACTATCAAAAGTCTCATTGTGTATATCTGTTTGCAAACTCCAGTTAATCCAGACCATTTCTGATTCAAGGCACCCCAGATCTTTTAACTTAAGGAACATGTACAAAATCCAGGATCCATTAGTCCCATGGAGTTGAAATTTCTAGGATCTTTAGACCAGCTGATCCCAACCCTTTGGGCACAGAGACTGGTTCTGTGGAGAGAGGTTTTTCTGCGGTCCAGAGGGAGTGCGATTAACAGAGTTAGAAGGGACCTTGTAGGTCATCTAGTCCAACCCCCCGCCCAAGTGGGAGACCCGGCACCATTTCTGACAGAGGGCAGTCCAGTCTCTTCTTGAAAGCTTCCAGTGATGAAGATCCCACAATTTCTGAAGGCAACATCTGTTCCATTGGTTGATTGTTCTCTCAATCAGAAAATTCCTCCTTGTTTCCAGGTTGAATCTCCCCTTGTTCAGTTTCCATCCATTATTCCTTGTCTGGCCTTCAGGTGCCTTGGAAAATAGCTTGACCCCTTCCTCCTCTCTGTGGCAGCCCCTCAAATATTGGAAGACCTCTATCATGTCTTTATCTTCTCTCCACTAGACTAGCCAAGCCCAGTTCCTGGAACCTCCATGGTTCATTGTATGTTTTAGTCTCCAGTCCCCTAATCTAAACAGATTAACAGAGTCGGAAGGGACCTTGTAGGTCATCCAGGCCAACCCCCCACCCAAGCAGGAGACCCTACACCATATCTGACAGATGGCAGTCCAGTCTCTTCTTGAAAGCCTCCAGGGATGAAGCTCCCACAACTTCTGAAGGCAACTTCTATTCCATCAGTTGATTGTTCTCCCTGTCAGAATTTTTTTCCTTATTTCCAACTTGAATCTCTCCTTGATCTCTTACATGCTGTTTGCATCCCACTAATGGGGTTTCACTTGTCTGCATGGCCCAGTTTCTGGCTGGCCACAGACCAGTGCTGGTCCTTGGATCAGAGATTGAGGACCTCTGTATTGGACTATTTGTGTCCACTGCAGCATCCTCATGATTTCCCATGCAAAGCAATGGGGAAGACAGCAGGAAGTTGAAAGTCCATTCCCACTGCCCAGGGTCATTCCCTTTCTCTCTTTAAGTAAGAAAATATATCTGAAAAAGAATCCAACAAGGCATAGGTTGTTTAGTACCTGTTTAAAAATGGCAACTGTTCACATGGAATTGAAATATTTATGACAGACATGCTAAACTAAGCAAAGTACAGAATCTTCTCTAATTTGTTCTAGCTGTTCTTCATCTTCAGTTCAGAGCAGTTTTAGTAGGTAGACTGGAGAAAAATTGAGCTTTAATGTTTGCTGGCAGGAGTGAATCAGAAATGGTGATCTTCCTGTCAGAAGAAAGGAAGGAGGGAGGGAAGGAAGGAAGGAAATAGAATAGAAAAAGGGAGAGTGGGAGGAGAGACAATAAAGGAAGGAAGGAAGGAAGGAAGGAAGGAAGGAAGGAAGGAAGGAAGTTTGAAAAACAGTGAGCTGGAGATTTTTGTGACCACTAGATGGCAGCAAAGTATGCAGAGTTTTGGAAGGAAGAAATGTAATTGCCAACATCAACAGCACTGCTACAGTATGTGCAACTTCCCAGCGCTATACGGCCCTCCTTAAGTGGTTAACAGAGCCAGCCTATTGCCCCCCAACCAACAATCTGGGTCCTCATTTTACCCACCTTGGAAGGATGGAAGGCTGAGGGAGGGAGAGAAGGAAGGAAGGGAAGGAGGAAGGAAGGAATAGCAATAGCACTTAGACTTACATGCTGCTTCCCACTGCTTTCCAGCCCTCTCTAAGCGGTTTATAGTCAGCCTTTTGCCCCCAACAATCTGGGTCCTCGTTTTACCGACCTCGGAAGGACAAAAGGCTGGGGAAGGGAGAGAGGGAGGGAGGGAGGAAAGAAGGAAGGAAGGAAGGAAGGAAGGAAGGAAGGAAGGAAGGAAGGAAGGAAGAAGAGCAATAGCACTTAGACTTATATACCACTTCATGGTGCTTTTACTGCCCTCTCTAAGCAGTTTACAGAGTCAACCTCTTGCCCCCAACAATCTGGGTCCTCGTTTTACCGACCTCGGAAGGAAAGAAGGCTGGGGAAGGGAGAGAGGGAGGGAGGGACGGAGGGAGGAAGGAAGGAAGGAAGGAAGGAAGGAAGGAAGGAAGGAAGGAAGGAAGGAAGGAAGGAAGGAAGGAAGAAGAGCAATAGCACTTAGACTTATATACCACTTCACGGTGCTTTTACTGCCCTCTCTAAGTGGTTTACAGAGTCAGCCCAACAATCTGGGTCCTCATTTTACCCATCTCGGAAGGACAGAAGGCTGGGGAAGGGAGAGAGGGAGGGAGGGAGGGAGGGAGGGAGGGAGGGAGGAAGGAAGGAAGGAAGGAAGGAAGGAAGGAAGGAAGGAAGGAAGGAAGAAGAGCAATAGCACTTAGATTTATATACCGCTTCACGTTGCTTTCCAGCCCTCTCTAAGCAGTTTCAAGAGTCAGCCTCTTGCCCCCAACAATCTGGGTCCTCATTTTACCCACCTTGGAAGGACAGAAGGCTGAATCAACCTTGAGCCGGTCAAAGGAATCAAATCCCTGGCCATGTGAGCAGAATTAGCCTGCAATACTGCATTCTAACCACTGTGCCACCATGGATTTTGGAGAGTACAAATTAGACACAACTGAATCCTAATTTTCAGAGTTAAGCTAAATCACGTTGCTATGAGGAGTTTGTGCCTTATTCTTTCTAAGAGGAGGTAAAAGTGAGCAAATTTGGGTTTGACTAGACTAGAGAAAAGAAGGACCAGCTGGGACAGGATAGCAGTGTACATATCTATATCTAAAAAAGCGAAAGTCCCCTCACGCATCCTCCTAAAATCTCCAGAACCGTAAAGCCTACAAACTTGAAATTTGGCACGTATGTTCCTCTGGGCTTCTAGGGGCTTGCTAAGAAAGGATTGTTAAGAAAGTGTGACAAATGGTCATAAATTGCTTTTTTCAGTGCCATTGCAACCTCAAATGATCACTAAATGGACTGTTGTAAGCCGAGGACTACCTGTATAAGACCAGTGGGGCATGAAATGCACTGGTTAACAGTTTGCTTCCTGGTCCAGTACAAGGTGTCAGCTATTACCTTTATTACCTACTAGCTGGATACCCGTGCTTTGCGACCAAACTTTGTGATCGGGCTATGCAGGAGAAATCCGGTTCACAATCCGTTGGCTCAGTGGTGGTCGGTGATTGAAACACATAAGGGAATATCGCTCCTGCCGTCTTGAGTCCGAAAGCAGTTCCATAGATGGAAAGCATAGACATTTTGGTGAAGAACCGCCATTTAGTACTGTAAGGAGCTCCAGGCTGCTCTGGAGTGAGGGAGTGGAACATCTGCCGGTTTGAACTGAGGTAACGGAATGTGAGGCAACTGGCAGTTGGGACAGAATTCTTTTCAAGTGGGGAAGGGGAGTAGAACTCCTTAGCATCAGAGTGTGTTAATAATAATAACATATGAAGTACTAATGCTCTGAGGGTCATTTTGAAAAATCCTTTCTTAGTGAGCACTTAGAAGCCAAGAGGAACACACGTGCCAAATGTCAAGTTTGTAGGCTTTACCGTCCTGGAGATTTTGTGATGATGCATGAAGGGTACTTGGCTTTTATATATATAGATATGTTGGGGTTCAGGGAATCAGAGGAGCCATCTCACCCCAATGGGACTAGCCTACCCCATGCAGCCAGCAGAAGAGGTCTATTTTGGACCCTGTTTGCTAAGTAATCTTGTCAGTCCAGTAGAAGAGCCTGTTCTGCTGCAGCCCTGTGGAACGATCTACCACTGGAGGTGAGAACTGCTCCCCACCTTTTGGCCTTCCAGAAGGGTAGCAAAACCTGGTTTTGCCATTTGGTTTGGGCCCCTTTCCACTTTTCCCTTCTCCTTTCCGTTTTCCTCTTTCCTCTTCGATCAGTGTTGATCTGGAAGAGCTCTTCTTCTAGATCAGTGCTGGCAAACCTTTTAGGCATTGAGTGCCAAAACAGGAACCCAACCGCGCACAGAGGGAGCACCAGAAACTGGAAGAGCAACTCCCTGGCATGTGCATGTGCATTGGCCACGTGGTCTTCTGGTTTCTGGCGTGCATGTGCACGTGAAGACCAGCTGGCCTGTGTGCATGCACACACCGGAAAACAGAAGCTCAGCTTCCCAGCGCATGCCTGCGTGCCGGGGAAGCTGCTCTTCCATTTTCCAGCACTCCCCCACGTGGGAAGAAAGGAGCCACACCGGAAGAGCAACGAGTGATGGCTGGCGTGCCCATAGAAAAGGCTCTGCATTCCACTTCCAGCATGTGTGCCATAGGTTTGCCATCACGGTCCTAGATAGATAGATAGATAGATAGATAGATAGATAGATAGATAGATAGATAGATAGATAGATAGATAGATTAACAGAGTTGGAAGGGACCTTGTAGATCATCTAGTTCAACCCCCTGCCCAAGCAAGAGGCCCGACCCCATTTCTGACAGAGGGCAGTCCAGTCTCTTCTTGAAGGCCTCCAGGGATGAAGCTCCCACAACTTCTGAGGGCAACTTCTGTTCCACGGGTGGATTGTTCTCACTGTCAGAAAATTCTTCCTTATTTTCAGGTTGAATCTGTTCTCCTTGTTCAGTTTCCATCCATTATTCCTTGTCTGATCTTTGGGGGCTTTGGAGAATAGCTTGACCCCCTCAAATATTGGAAGACCGCTATCCTGTCTCCCCTGCTCCTTCTCTTCCCTAGACTGGCCAGGCCCAGTTCCTGCAATCATTCTTTGTCTGTTCTAGCCTCCAGTCCTCTCGTCATCCTGGTTACTCTTCTCTGCACAGCTCCTCGTCCTCCTCCGGTGGCTCATCCCAAAGCTGAATGTGTACATCCACTTCCCTCCAGGAAGCCTGTGAATAATCGCACAGTCTCCCTTCCTCCTCATGTTATTCTTCAGCAGCTGAAGACACGTGAGAAGCCACGAGGCTCCAGGCCACGAGAGAAGGTTGTTCTGGCCCCAGCCAGCAATTTGCTTCTTCCCAGAACCCGTCAGTTCCTGTAGCAATTCCAAGTGGGGATGTGAATCACAGAGTGTTGCCATTTTCAGTTTGAGTTTTGTTAAAGTTGGCAAGATCATCATGTAGATAATTAGACCAAAATTCCCAGATGGTGGAAGTAAGCTGTTTATCGTAGTCTGGCAACATGCAGTTAGGGGACAGTGGGTGGTGTTTTTTTTTCTTCCTCCTTTGCTTTTCTGCTTTGCAAACTTTCCAAGCCATAAACTTGGTTTATGTAAAATGAGTAAAAACTTTGATTACTGGGTGTTGTGGTTCACTGGCAGCAGTTGTGGACAACTGAGGTCTTGGAGAGCAAGGACTCAGGTGAGGGGCCTGCATGGGATGTAGGGATGGGGCCAGGACCATCAGGGAGTGAAATGCTGCCTTTGGAGATTGTGGAGGGTGGCAGCAGCGATGAAGACGTCCCCGAGGAGCCTGTGCCCAGTGCGTGTGCGTGCAGGGCTGCTTGAAGGAAAGAGCCGACTCCGGGAGTAAAGCTGCAAGGTAATGGCCCCTCCCTGAGGAGATAAAAGCCAGCTGAGAAGCTGCAGTTCTTTGCAGGAGGCAAAGAAGTTTTACACTCAAGCCTGGTGGAAGTTAGGAATATCTGAATTGGTGTTTGGAGACTCTTTGTGTTGGAATTATTGCTTAGTAACTTTATCTGTTGTTCTTGGCAGCCTTGCAAAACCTTGGCAAGGCTCTTTCTTATTGGAGCTAATTGGTTTGAAGCAGCCTTTTACCCGTGAAGGAACGGGATTCGTAAAGAAACATTAAAAAGGTTGTGCTGTTACCTTTGTCTCTAGTTTGCTTCCTTGGAACCAAGTTTGGGTCAGAACACTGGGTAACAGTGAGGACAATTAACCAGTGGAACAGCTTTGCCTCCAGAAATCGTGGGCACTTCATCACTGGAGTTTTTAAGAAGAGACTGGACAGCTACCTATCTGAAATAGTATAGGTTCTCCTGCTTGAGAAGGGGGCTGGACTAGAAGACCTCCAAGGTCCCTTCCAGCTTTATTCTATTCTAAACTCCTTGCACAAGCAGGAGAGCCCATAATATTTTAGACAAGTGGCTGTCCAGTCTTACTTAACCATTTAATGACCACCACTGAAAAGCTTGTAAAAATGGTTTACAGTCATGTGACAATCCACTTTAGGACTGCAATGGGCAGGCTCCATTATGGTAATAAGTTGAGGATGACCTGCATTGGTTTCCTAGTTCTTGGCAAAAGAAAAAATAAGTCATTCTAAGACTGTACAGCCATCAAGACTAATATTCTCGATGGCTGAACAGTCTTAGAATTATTCTCTTCTCTTCTGGAATTTTGATGGGAGAGAGAAGGACATAGATAACGATTTACTGTAGAATTTTTCTCACAAAGAAAGGTACTTATAAAACATTTGAGGCTGAGGTCAGAAATGAACAAACCTCTCCTTTTCCTGTTCCTTTATTCACTTGATTTCATCTTTGTTGTCCTTGATTTTTATCTTACCAGCACTAACATTCCAAGGTAGAACATTTCCAATACTAATGACGGAATTGCAGCCTGCTGCTGCTTTTAAGACAGCATGTCTTTGCGCCAACGCTGAAAATGCATGCATGCATTGATAAAATGTTGCAATGCAACTTTTTAAAATGATCCAGGCACCTGCAGTTTCAGCCCCAGAGGTGGGAAAGAAAAGACCCTGAGGTTCCAAAAAATGGCATAAAACGTGGACTTTTTTCGGCCTAAAACATGAACTTCTTTTAGCATGAATTTCTTTTAGCATCTTTAACATGAAATCTTAGCATTAAGATTTTGTGTTTTTCTTTTTTTTTTTCTCCCCAAATATTGTCAGCTTTGGAAGCCATATTAGCACCAGATGCTCCCCCACTGCCACATTCTTGAGCCTGGGAAAATGGGAGGCGGGAATTCCTTGGAGTGTATGTGGTTAGAGATAATAGCATTCTTCTTCTGAGTCAAGGTCATGTCATTTCTCCACCTGGGTGAGAGGACGTCTCAAGCTGGGACGGATGGTGATTGGGGCATGTGATGTGATGATGGGTGCAGGGGGTGGATTTGTAATTTTTTACTTATTGCAAGGAAGCCCAGAACTTTCAGATTCGGGATTCCCCAGATGTTCCAGTTTACTATCCAAATAAAAGAACTTTGGAGATGATGTCTGTCTGGGAGTTATTTATTGGAGGTTATTTGGAACGCTGACAAATATTTTTTTATTAGGCTATAAAGTATTATAAAATGCAAAATGCAGAAGGAAATAAAAGAACAGCGAAAGGGGGAGAGAGAAGTGAGGAAAGGTGGGGAAAAGAACAGACCAAGAAGCATTGACTTCTGACTCTCTCTGTTGCAGTAGAATAAGGCATTAAGCATCAAATCACTGCCTTTTGTTTTTCCATAATAAGAACGAGTCATTTCTATAAAGATCTATCAGTCTAATCTGTGAAACCCAAAGTCAAAATTACATTCTTTTCCGCATCAAACACGAAATTCAGAAGCAGCTTCCATGTGGAAACAAATGTACTTATGTTCTTTTTTTTCCTCTCTGTTGTTTTGTTATTAAAAAAAAAGGAGATTTCATGTTTTCCTAGCTGAGCCATCTTTAAAGGCTTGTGTGTCTTTGTCCTTTATTCTTTTCCTCAACGGAGATGCGCTGTTCTTTTGCAGAGAGGCCTTTGGGGAGAATGTGATATTGTTGCGCTGTTGAAAATGGGACAGTGATTTGGACATCCTTGGGGGGTGGAGGGGAGAGTTCTACTGATGAAAGGAATGCATTTTTTTTTTTTTTTTGCATTGTGAATCTGGTTTTGTGAGGCTCGGGGTGGGAAAGAGAGGCTGTGGGTACCTTCTGTTTGCAGGTTATTCAGCTGGACTGGCAATCAAAGAGTCTGGCTTGGTTGCAAAACTCAGACAGACTACAGGAGCAGAGGTGGAATTCAGTCGGTTCGGACCAGTTCTTTTTTTTTTTTAAAGAATTTTATTAATTTTCTACAAACAAACAAGACAAACAAAACATTAAAACATCAACTCTCATATGTACATCCAGTGTATCGGTTGGTTCATCAGTTTTGTGCATTCATTTTGTAGTCTCAATTACAATTATGTTACATAACAACTCATATTGTCAATCCAAACTTATATATTCTAATATCACAAAAAAAAAGAAAATTTTGACTATACTTTTAATCATTCATGCTTTATGAGATAGCAATACTTTAACCAGCTTATTCTGTAACAAATCATATAATCATACCAAATCAATCCTAAAAAACCCTTTATAAATATAATGTCAAATAACAAAGTATTAACAAGATAGCAAAATAAAAATATTCCTTACTGTCTAGCATTCTAAATATTCTATTATTAAATCAATCCCATATCCAAAATTCTTCCCCCAAACAATCATAGTTTCTTTGACTTGTTCTTCCTCTAATTTCATTCCCAGTAAATAACCATATAGTTTTTTAATCACCTTCTCATCAGTACCCATCAAGATCTTATCTAAATCAGTCTGTTTATCATAAAATCCCTCCGTTTTGGAATCTTCATCATACCTTGAATGTATTTGTGCATATGAAAACCAATTCATCCTTATACCTTGTTCCTCTAAGTTTTGGATCGATTTAAGTTCACCCTTTTCATCCAAAAGTTCCCCATATCTAACTGTTTGTTCCTTCTTGTAGATTATAGGATAGGAAAATGCTTCAATGGTCGATAACCAAACTGGAATTTTCAAATAACATTGTCTTTTTATCTTCTCCCAATTTAACCACAAAGACTCCCGTACATAATGTCTTCTAAAATAACCCTGTGTTTTAGTTCCCTTATACCATAAAAAAGCATGCCAGCCCAACAGCAAGTCATGCCCTTCTAATGTCAACAACCTATGTTTCCTTAATGTTATCCATTCTTTGACCCACATCAAACTTGCAGCTTGATAATACAATTCCCAATTAGGCAGACCAAAACCTCCTCTAATTCTAGCATCTTGCAAAAGCTTTAGCTTTATTCTCGCTTTTTTACCTTGCCATATAAACTTCAACATAATTTTATTTAAATCTTCAAAATAGTCTTTTCCAAGCCTAATTGGTATTGTTTGAAACAAAAATAAAATTCTAGGTAAGATATTCATCTTAATTGTTGAAATTCTCCCTATTAATGACAATTGCAAGTTTTCCCACTTCTTCAAATCTGTAATTATCTGTTGTTTAAGTTTAATATAATTATTCTCCTTTAATGTGCTACATCTTGTTGTCAAATATATCCCCAGATACTTAACCTTATTTGTAACTTGAATTTTCAAAAGATCTGCCAATTCTTCTCTCTGTCTCAATAGCATATTCTTTGTCAAAATCTTTGTTTTATCTTTATTTATTTTCAAACCAGCCACCTCTCCATATGCCTCTATCCTTTCCAGTAACTTTGGAGCTGTTTCTAGCGGATCTTCCAAAATAAAAGCTAAATCATCAGCAAAAGCTTGTAGCTTGAATTCTTCCTTCTTAATTTTCATTCCTTTTATGCTTTTATCATCCCTAATATTTCTATTCAACACTTCCAAGGTCAACACAAATAGCAAAGGAGATAGGGGGCATCCTTGTCTTGTGCCTTTCCTTATATTAATAAAATCTGTAAGTTCCCCCTCCATCATTACCCTTGCTGTCTGTTTATTATATATAGCTTCTATTGCTTGAATAAATTTTTTAGCAAAACCCATCTGCTCCAATAATAATAACATAAATCTCCAGTTCACGTTGTCAAATGCTTTTTGAGCATCTAGGAATATCAAAGCCATTTGCTTTTCAGGATGAGCCTCATAGTATTCCAAAGTGTCCAAGATTACTCTCATATTGTCTCTAATTTGTCTCTTTGGCAGAAATCCATTTTGATCTGAGTGAATAAAATTATTTAAACATTTTTTAAGTCTTTCTGCTAAGATTGAAGCAAAGATTTTATAGTCTGCATTCAATAAAGAAATAGGTCTATAATTCTTAATTTGCAATGGGTCAGTCTCTTCCTTTGGTATGAGTGTAATATAAGCCTCTGACCATGTTTTAGGTATCATCTTTTTTAACATAACTTCATTCATAACTTCTAACAATGGGATGCTCAATAATTCTTGAAATGTTTTATAAAATTCTACTGGAAGCAAGAGGATAAACAATTTTACGAAATTTGGGATCTTTTTTATAAATGGCTAGATGATAAAATACGATAATAGAATATTTAGAATGCTAGATAGTAAGGAATATCTTTATTTTGCTATTATTTTGTTATTTGATATTATATTTATAAAGGATTTTTTAGGATTGATTTGATATGACTAGATGATTTGTTATAGAGTAAACTGGTTTAAAGTATTGTTAGCTCATAAAGCATGAATGATTAAAAATATAGTCAAAAACTTTTTTTTTTAGTGATATTAGGATATATAAGTTTGGATTGACAATATGAGTTGTTATGTAACATAATTGTAATTGAGACTACAGAATGAATGCACAAAAATGATGAACCAACTGACACACTGGATGTACATATAAGAGTTGATGTTTTTATGTTTTGTTTGTCTTGTTTGTTTGTAGAAAATTAATAAAACCTTTTTCAAAAAAAAATAAATATTCTATTATTGTATTTTATCATCTAGCCATTGATAAAAAAGACCCCAAATTTCATAAAATTGTTTCTCCTCTTGCTCTCTAATTTCAAATGTCAATCTGCTCATCTCAGCACATTCCAATATTTTCTTAATAATTTCTTCCTGTAATGGTATTTTCTCATTCTTCCAATTTTTAGCAAATACAATCCTAGCCGCTGTTAATACATTTACAATCAGGTATTTCAAATCTTTACTATAAATATCAGGTAAAATTCCCAATAAGAAGATCTCTGGTTTCAAGTCTATGTGTTTCTTTGTCATTTTTTCCAACCACATGCGAATTTTAGTCCAATATTTTCTAGCATCCTCACAAGTCCACCACATATGGTAATACGAGCCGGGTATCTGATGACATTTCCAGCATTTTTCAGATTTGTTCTTAAACATTCTTGCTATTCTTGTCGGGGGAAAGTGCCACCTGTAAAACATCTTATACAAGTTTTCTTTATATGCTGTTGACTTTGTCATTTTATAATTTTGAGACCACAATTTCTGCCATTTCTCTAAATCAATCCCATATCCAAAATTCTTCCCCCAAACAATCATAGTTTCTTTGACTTGTTCTTCCTCTAATTTCATTCCCAGTAAATAACCATATAATTTTGTAATCACCTTCTCATCAGTACCCATCAAGATCTTATCTAAATCAGTCTGTTTATCATAGAATCCCTCCGTTTTAAAATCTTCATCATACCTTGAATGTATTTGCACATATGAAAACCAATTCATCCTTATACCTTGTTCCTCTAAGTTTTGGATCGATTTAAGTTCACCCTTTTCATCCAATAGTTCCCCATATCTAACTGTTTGTTCGGACCAGTTCTGATGGACCTCTAGCAAAACTTTTGACTAGTTTGGAGAACCAGCAAATACTACCTCTGGCTGGCCTCGCCTGCCCACCGCCGCTCTTAACTTTCCTGTATTCCAGGGGCCGCCAACCTTTTGGACCTCAGGGACCACCAAACTCGTAATTTGAAATCCCGCGGACCAGAGACCCTGGGAAAATCCCCCCAAAAAGTCTGCAGGAAAATTCCCCACCCCATTTTCCTACCGATCAATCATCCTTTATTTGGGATCGCAGGATACTGTCTCCACTCTGTTCTCAGGGGGAGAGAGAGAGAGAGACTTTTGACTTCATGCAAGGAAAGCAGCAGAAGCAGCCAAAGTCTTTCTTTCTCTCCCCCAAGCGCTGCCAGAAATGAGTCTTTGTGAGACTTCTCGCGCTGGTGCAACCTCTTGGAGGCCTTGCAGGGTCCCAAAGGTTCATTTCTGGCAGAGTTTGGGGAGAGAAAGAAAGACTTTTGCGGCTTTTCTTGTGTGCCGCCAAAAGCAGAAGAAGAAAGTGGAAAGAAGCAGCCCGGTGGCCAGGCCAGGCGCGTGGGACGAGTGGGGCAAGTGGGGCAAGTCCCCCCCTCCGCCCTTTCTCGACCACCATTATATTCTGTTGTTTATTAACAACAGAATCTGCTGTTTATTAACAACAGTCAGCTGATTCACGTGGCAGGGAGGATTGCCATGCCTCAGCTGAGCTAAAAAACAGCACAGCTCAACAGATGGCCCTGCACGCAAATGCACAAAGCACGTTTAATGCATGTGTGCATTAGGCATGACTACACAGTTCACCAGTATTTATACAAAGGGCCCCTGTGACCCCTGTGCATGCATGTGCAAAGCACACTCTCCAAATCCAAAGGAAAAAAATTTTTTTTTGAAACCCACCCCTGTACAGGAGTTTTCTGTGGTCTGAGTTCTTGCAGCCACTTCACATTGCACCTAGTTTCCTGATCCCTTAGCCCAGTGTTTCCTCAATCTTGACAACTTTAAGATGGGTGGACTTCAACTCCCAGAATCCCCCAGCCAGCCATGCTGCTCCAACACTGGAAGGAGAGATTGGATAACCATTTGTCTGAAATAATATAGGGCAGTGTTTCTCAATGTTGTCGACTTTAAGATGGGTGGACTTCAACTCCCAGAATCCCCCAGCCAGAAAAGCTGGTATAGGGCTTCCTGCTTGAGCTAGGGGTTGGGCTAGAAGACCTCCAATGCCCCTTCTAACTTTTTTATTCTGTTATTCTGCCTCTTCTGTTTCATTGCACTCTCTTTTTCCTATGTTCTTTCCTTTCTTCCAACAGTTTTCCATGGTTCTACTTGAAATGGATGAGTGTGTTTTGGTGAGCTCTGCATTCTTCCCAGGTGGCTGATACTTCCAAACATTTTGCATGCGAAGGGATTTGCATTAAGTAAGGCAAGCCCAGGAAGAGGATGGAACATAGACCCGTAGGGCTGGAAGGGACCTTGGAGGTTGTCTAGTCCAACCCCCTGCTCAAGGTAGTATTTTATTTATTTATTTATTTGATTTGTCCATCTCTTACAAGATAATAGGAATAAGGATAAACATGAGTGAGAATACGGGAAATAGGTACGAATAAATGGGGACAATAAGGACAGGGATGGTAGGCACGATGGTGTGCTTATGCATGCCCCTTATTTTATTTTATTTTTCATCTTTTGGCCTTTGTTTATTTATTTAGTAGATCTTATATAACATCCCTGTCAAATGGTTATCCTGTCTATTCTTGAAAACCTCCAGTGATGGAGCTTCCACTACGTGAGAAGACAAGCTGTTCCACTGACTAATTGATCTCACTGTCAGAAAATTTCTCTTTATCTGGAGAAGCAAAGGAATTGGGCGGGTTGCAATAACAGAAATGTGACATTTATTATGTCCAACTCTGATTATTAATCCTAAAAGTCCAGGCCTGTTTCCTGATTTCTTCCCTTTCCATTTTTTTCCTCTTGATCTGCCTCACTTTATAAAGATTGCACCACTGTTTATGGCACAGAAGGAGAGCTGGGAGGAGTGAGGGAGGAGGATTAAGCCCTCCTATAAGCTGCTTTTATACCCGTAGCTGCATTGATTAATTGGACAATTCGGTGTTTTATCAATCTCAGACACATTAAAATGGATGAACTGCAACTCTTAGATTTCCCCAGCTAGCATGGAGTTGAAATCCATGCATTTTGTAGTAGCTGAGATTGAGAAATCCTGACGCAGCTGAAACAGGAGTGCCGGAGTATCAGAAGGTGCACAGCTGCTTCTGCTGGCTGCCAGCTGACTGCAGTTTGGCAGTTCAAATCCCACCAGGCTCAAGGTTGACTCAGCCTTCCCTCCTTCCGAGATGGGTAAATCGAGGACCCATATTGTTGGGGGCAAGAGGCTGACTCTGTATATGAGTAAGTGCTATTGGATCTATTTCCCTATTCCTGTCCCTATCTCCCCTTCTTTCTGGATCAAAAATCTGTGGGGGAGGGAGGAAGGAAGGAAGGAAGGAAGGAAGGAAGGAAGGAAGGAAGGAAGGAAGGAAGGAAGGAAGGAAGAAGTGGAGAGAGGGAGGAAAAGGGAAGAAAGCAAGGAAAGAAAGAAACAGCAGAGGGAGGGTGGAAAAGACTGGGAAGGAAGAAGGGAAGGGTGGAGAGAGGGAGGAAAGGATGAAGGAAGGAAAGAAGGGAAGGAAGGAAAGAAATAGCAGAGGGAGGGAGGAAAAGACAGGGAAGGAAGGGGTGGAGAGATGGAGGAAAGGATGAAGGAAGGAAAGAAGGGAAGCAAGGAAGGGTGAAAAGAAGGGATGAAAGAACAGGGAAAGAGGAAGGAGTGGGGGAGGGGGAAAAGGAAGGAAGAAAGAAGGAAAGAACTATTTGCTTTCAGGACTGGATTTGGAAGCACTTGGATTGAATCATGGAACTGGCCAAAAACTGTTGAATTGAACTGGCTGCTTCCTTACGGATTGGACGTGTCAGTTCCTTCACAGACAAACCAATTCTGAATTCCAAAGTAATCCAGATTGTTGCTGTCAACTCGTAGATCATTCCTATGCCTATTTCCGAGTTGCCATAAGAAGGAGGGGGAGAAAGGCCTGAGGGAACAGTGAAGTCAGATGAAGGCCAGAAGCACATTCCACGCTTTATCTTGTGGAGTTTGTAGCCTAGGCTACTGGATCTTCTGCCCTCGGAAATCCTTCATTGCAGAGTATGATTGATGACATCCAGCCCATGACATGTTTCATTGGAGAATCTGATTTATGACACACTGAGGGGAAGGGGGGAGGACAGGGTCATAGGTGATAGCAAATTACAAGTCACAGAGATGGCTTCATATGGATCAGTGCCGACATGTTGCTCCTCATAAATCTTATGGATTCTTTTGAAGTTCCTCATAAATCTTATGGATTCTTTTGAGGCTCATGATTTAATCAGGGCAATCTTGCAGGAATCCTGACAGTTGCTTTGATGGCCTGCTTGAATTCAGATTGGACCGAACCAGAACCAGAACTGCATTGGTTCGCAAAGACTAATGAGCCCTCCTCTCCACCAATCTCTGCCTCTACCTAGCTAAATGCTCCGATGCACTGTTACAGCCGTGACCTCTCCTCCTCCCCCATTGCCTAAGCGTTTAACACAATTTTCCATTCATTAGCAAATAGGAGCAAAACCATATCTGCTCTGACATTTGCCTCCAAAGACCAGGGATCTTTCAGCCTGCTGGAAGCCTTTAATTAGTTAAATCTCCCCAGGGAGCCTGAGATAGGAGAGGATTAGCTGATTCCCAGAGGGAGATAAAACCAGGTCGGGGGAGGGAAAGCCTTCTCAGTGAACCTTAGCAGATATCAACAGTCCCTGGACTCAAAAAGGCACCAAGCAAACTGGGTAAATATTTCAAGATGCAAGGAAGGATGAGGCTAGATAGCCTGCTAAAACACAGAGACATCACGTTGCCAACAAAAGAGTGTCTAGTCAAGGCTATGGTTTTCCCCGTTGCAAAGTGTGGGCGTGAAAGTTGGACCGTAAGGAAGGCTGAGCACCAAAGAATGGAGGCCTTTAAACTCTGGGGCTGGAGAAGAGGATTCCTGTGAGTCCCTCGGATTGCAAGATGATCCAACCGGTGAGTCCGAGAGGAGACCAACCCTGACTGCTCTGTAGAAGGCCAGATCCTGAAGATGAAACTCAAAGACTTTGGCCACCTCATGAGAAGGAAGGAAGGAAGGACTCCCTGGAGAAAAAATAGCCTTCTGGATTCAGTTCCAAGTGGGGAAGAAAGATACTGGGAAACATGGTGACTGCTTGGAAAGATGGTTTCATGGTGGACAGGCTTGGGAAGGTCTGCCCCACTCTGGTTGCAGTCATGACTTTCAGTGGAGGCTGGATCCAAACCCAATTCCTGGCTCCAATGGATGGGATGTCTCTACGGGGCAGCATCTTGTTTCCACGTGTGGCAGGGCTGAAAGAGAAAGAACAAGGCTTAGGATCAGGGTTCGAGTTGGGAATGATTGAGGGCAATTGAAGAAGAAGAAGGGGGACGACAGAGAAGGAGGGGGCTGGACGGAGTCGCCGAAGCCGTCGGCCTGAGATTAAAGGGACTCCGGAGGATGGTAGAGGACAGGAAGGCCTGGAGGAACGTGGTCCATGGGATTGCGATGGGTCGGACACGACTTTGCCACTAACAACTAAAGCTATGCTCAGAAACTCTTTATTCCCTTTTTCTGTGGGCCAAAAGGGCTTAAAAGATGTGACTACAGTTAGTCCTCAATTTATGCCCACAAAGGACCCCCAAATTTCTGTTGTTAAGCCAGATGGTGATTTAAGCAAATTTTTTTACTGCCTTTATTACATTTTACAACCCCATTTTTCTGGGGAGTGGTATGGTAACCTAGAGGTGGAGCTCTTGCCTCACAGTTAGGAGGCTGTGAGTTCAATCCTAGATAGAGGCAGATATATATATATTTTTGCTCTCTGGGCACAATGAGAATATTGTCTGCTGAACAAAACTCCACACTGGTGACAGGAAGGGTATCTGGCCAGTAAAATTCTCTGCTAGCTCCATTCAGTTGCCCAGACTCCACCCTGCAAGGGATTATGGGGGTCATTAAATGAAGATGGTGGTGATTTGACAGCCTTTCTGGCCACAGTTGTTCAGTGAATCTCTACATGGTTCAGTTAATAACATGCTGCTCAGTGAACCTGCCTTCCCGATTGGATTTTGCCTGTCGGAAGGTTATGAAAGGAATCACATGACCTCGGGACACAGCAATGGTCATAAATAAGAGGCAGTAGCCAAGCGCCTGAATTTGGACCATGGGACCATGAGGATGAGGCAATGGTTGTTCAGTGTAAAAAACGGTCATAAGTCACTTTTGCAGTGCTGTTACAACTTCAAATGCCCACTAAATGAACTGCTGTAAGTTGAGGACTTACCTGTATTACTCTGGCAGAAAGATGGAGTGAAAAGAGAAAAGTAGTTTGGTAGTTTCGAGATTTTTTTTCACTTGGCCCTTGTTCATTTGTCCCTAAGAATCCCATAAGGAAAGACATCCCTCTTTGGAAAAATAGGAATCAGCCACAGTTTCTTCCATCAAAATAAATGAGAACCAGCAGATTTTTTCGCCCTGATGAGTATTAGTTTATAGTGTCCTTTTTTCAATTGGGTCCAATAAGCAGAGCTTAGGCTTTAGGACTGGGAAGGAAGGAAGGAGAGGGGGAGAGGGAGAGGAGGAAGGAAAGAGGGAGAGGGAGAGAAGGAAAGAAGGAAGGACAGAGAGGGAAAGGAAGAAGGGGAGGAGAGGGAGAGAGGGAGAGAAGGAAGCAAGGAGAGGGAGAGAAGGAAGGAAGAAGAGGGAGAGAAGGAAAGAAGGAAGGATGGAGAGGGAAAAGAAGAAGGAGAGAAGAGGGAGAGAAGGAAGGAAGAAGAGGGAGAGAAGGAAGGAAGAAGAGGAAGAGAAGGAAAGAGGGAGAGGGAGAGAGGAAAGAAGGAAGGACAGAGAGGGAAAGGAAGAAGGGGAGAAGAGGGAGAGAGGGAGAGAAGGAAGGAAGGAGAGGGAGAGAAGGAAGGAAGAAGAGGGAGAGAAGGAAAGAGGGAGAGGGAGCGAGGAAAGAAGGAAGGACAGAGAGGGAAAGGAAGAAGGGGAGCAGAGAGAGAGAGGGAGAGAAGGAAGGAAGGAGAGGGAGAGAAGGAAGAAAGAAGAGGGAGAGAAGGAAAGAAGGAAGGATGGAGAGGGAAAAGAAGAAGGAGAGAAGAGGGAGAGAGGGAGAGAAGGAAGGAAGAAGAGGGAGAGAAGGAAGGAAGAAGAGGAAGAGAAGGAAAGAGGGAGAGGGAGAGAGGAAAGAAGGAAGGACAGAGAAGGAAAGGAAGAAGGGGAGAAGAGGGAGAGAGGGAGAGAAGGAAGGAAGGAGAGGGAGAGAAGGAAGGAAGAAGAGGGAGAGAAGGAAAGAGGGAAAGAGGGAGAGGGAGCGAGGAAAGAAGGAAGGACAGAGAGGGAAAGGAAGAAGGGGAGAAGAGGGAGAGAGGGAGAGAAGGAAGGAAGGAGAGGGAGAGAAGGAAAGAGGGAGAGGGAGCGAGGAAAGAAGGAAGGACAGAGAGGGAAAGGAAGAAGGGGAGAAGAGGGAGAGAGGGAGAGAAGGAAGGAAGGAGAGGGAGAGAAGGAAGGAAGAAGAGGGAGAGAAGGAAAGAGGGAGAGGGAGCGAGGAAAGAAGGAAGGACAGAGAGGGAAAGGAAGAAGGGGAGAAGAGGGAGAGAGGGAGAGAAGGAAGGAAGGAGAGGGAGAGAAGGAAGGAAGAAGAGGGAGAGAAGGAAAGAGGGAGAGGGAGAGAGGAAAGAAGGAAGGACAGAGAGGGAAAGGAAGAAGGGGAGAAGAGGGAGAGAGGGAGAGAAGGAAGGAAGGAGAGGGAGAGAAGGAAGGAAGAAGAGGGAGAGAAGGAAAGAGGGAGAGGGAGAGAAGGAAAGAAAGGAAGGACAGAGAGGGAAAGGAAGAAGGGGAGAAGAGGGAGAGAGGGAGAGAAGGAAGGAAGGAGGGAGAGAAGGAAGGAAGGAGGGAGAGAAGGAAGGAAGAAGAGGGAGAGAAGGAAAGAGGGAGAGGGAGAGAAGGAAGGAAGGACAGAGAGGGAAAGGAAGAAGCGGAGGAGAGAGGGAGAGAAGGAAGGAAGAAGAGGGAGAGAAGGAAAGAAGGAAGGAAGGAGAGGGAAAAGAAGGGGAGAAGAGGGAGAGAGGGAGAGAAGGAAGGAAGGAGAGGGAGAGAAGGAAGGAAGAAGAGGAAGAGAAGGAAAGAAGGAAAGAAGGAAGGATGGAGAGGGAAAAGAAGAAGGGAAGAAGAGGGAGAGAGGGAGAGAAGGAAGGAAGAAGAGGGAGAGAAGGAAAGAAGGAAGGAAGGAGAGGGAAAGGAAGAAGGGGAGAAGAGGGAGAGAGGGAGAGAAGGAAGGAAGGAGAGGGAAAGAAGGAAGGAGAGAAGGAAGGAAGGAAAGGAAAAGAGCGGGAAAGGGAAGAAGACAGGAGTTATATTTCAGTTTTCCTTGAAGAACTCTCTGGAATTTTCCAGATATATAGGAACCCCTGATCTTCTGAAGAACATCAAGTTGGAGAAGGTTGGTGTGCATTCAGGCCTTTCATTTTGGTTCCTCCTATAACAACCCTGGGAAGATTTTTCCTCTTGGGGAATCTTGCCATAGTTCAGAACGCAGAGCAGCAGTGAATCCCAACAGCTTCCACGGAAAAGTGCCAAATTCATGAATACATGTACTAGATTCTTACTCCACTTTTATTACTTTATAAATAACTCAAGGCGGCAAACATACATTACACCCTTTCCTCCTCCTGTTTTACTTTTGTTTGCTTTCCATTCAAAACAGAGCCAAAATGTCAGTAAAGGTGGCACAATCTGTTGGTGGCCTTGGAAAGGTGTCCTAAGTTCACACCTGTTGCTCGATAGGTAAAGGTCTCCATCATGGATTAAGGTCTCATTGGCAGTTCACTACAAGCATGATTGTTTGCTCAAAAAGACACCATCCCTGCATTCAGTATTACCCTGTTTGCTTTCTATGTTAAGCCATGGTTTATTATTTTTTGGACTCCACTGTGGTCCTAAGTGGAGAGTTGCCTGTAATCCATGTTTGTCTGGATTTGTGCAAGACACTAAGCTAAAATTAGCTTTGGATTTGGTTTAGCATACTATATCAACCAGTTCACAGATTATACACAACCCTGTGGTTGCTTTTTTAAAATCTGAATTAGTATTTTAATGCTTCTTGGTCTAACTTAAGTGGAAACTCAGGCTTTGAGATTTGTAAACCATGATTCATGAATCAATATGTATTCGGTGTCAATGTGTCATGCAGAATTATTATGGCTGTTTTAGACTGGATTTCGTGTCCCCCCCACCCTTTCTCCAAAGAACTGGAACATGGTTGTTGGATGTGTTCAAAGTCTTGGGCGTAGTTGTAAGCTGTTCCGAGGAATGCTGCCTTTTGCAATTGACCGATGGTGATTTTGTCAATGCCGAACATGTTCAAGGGGTGCTCCAGATGTTTGGGGTTGCACTCGTGGCGCCTTTTGCTATTGGAACGATCTTTGCTTTCTTTCGCCACAGTCATTCTATTTTTTTTTTGCAGGCATTTGTATTTTGTGATGTTTTTCAGTTTTCTCTTCTCTTCTGCATTGCAACGTTTACTATCCAGACTTAATGATCTCTACTATACAGTATGTTATGTTCTATTGTTATATTATATTATGTTATATTGTTCTGTTCTGTTCTATTGTTATGTTATGTTGTTTAGTTATGTTATGTTCTATTGTTCTATTATGTTATGCTATGTTATATTGTTATATTATGTTCTATTGTTATGTTATATTATGTTATGTTTTGTTATGTTATATTGTTATATTATGTTATATTGTTATACCGTGTTTCTCATATAATAAGGCTGGGTCTTATTTTTTTTTTGAGCCCCGAAAAAATGGCTAGGCCGTCTTTTCGGGGGTGACTTAATTCCCCCCCCGCCCCTTGCATCTTCGGGCAGGCAGGCGGCGATGGCTTGGATGTTGACCTTGGCGTTGGTGGGGCACTTTGTATCAGGGTCAATGCAGGCAGCACCATATCCGGGTGTATAACAAAAGTACTTCCTAACGGCAAGCCCCCCCAACTTTCCCCCCCATTTTGCATGTTTTAATATAGGCCTTAATTTGGGGGGAGGGGGTTAATTTCATTTCATGCCTATAAAACATGCTGGGACTTCCTATTGGGGGAGACCGTATTGTTGGAGAAACAGGGTATTTTGTTATGTTATGTTATATAATGTTATGTTATATTGTTATATTATGTTATGTTCTATTGTTATGTTATGTTATGTTATGTTATGTTATGTTATGTTATGTTATGTTATGTTATGTTATGTTATGTTATGTTATGTTATGTTATGTTGTTATATTATGTTATGTTCTATTGTTATGTTATGTTATGTTATGTTGTTATATTATGTTATGTTCTATTGTTATGTTATGTTATGTTATGTTATGTTGTTATATTATGTTATGTTGTTATATTATGTTATGTTATGTTGTTATATTATGTTATGTTATATTGTTATGTTGTTATATTATGTTATGTTATATTATGTTGTTATATTATGTTATGTTGTTATATTATGTTATGTTATATTATGTTATGTTGTTTTATGATATGTTAATGTATGTTGTGTTATGTTGTTATATTATGTTATGTTACCTTATGACCTATATATAGGTTGACTCGGCTTTTCAGCTCGGTAAAATGAGGACTCAGATTGTTAGGGGCAATATGCTGACTCTGTAAAGCCCTACGAAGTGGTCTTTAAGTCTAAGCGCTCTGCTCTGCTCTGCTCTGCTGTTACTCCATGTCGTGTATCCTAAGATCTCATCTCATCTCTCACCTCATCCTATACTTGCGGAAAATTGACGACTGGAGTTGCTTGCTTTCCTCTTACCTTTTCCTTTGCATGGGGCTTTTCAATTCTCTCTCCCCCCGCCCCAACCCCAAATAAATAAATAAATAAATACATCAATAAATCTGGTACCTAGGAAACTTCAGGAAGCGGTTCATCCTCCTTTCCCAGGCGCGCCGCGGCGAGAAGCCAGGGCCGGCCCCGCGCCTCTTCTCCTCCGGCTGGATCGGAGACAAGACCCGCCTGCCGAGCCCCCTTCTCCTCCCCCCCCGGCTTTTAATTCCCTCTCGCCCCCCTCGGCGGGGCCAGTCCTGCCTGCCTGCCTGCCTGCCTGCTTGCCTTGCCTTGCCTCCGGCGGGGGGCGCGCAAGGGTGGGCTCGGGCGCGGGGCGCGGAGGGAGCCGGGTCTGAGGACGGGGGACGGGGAGGGGGGGAAGGGAATAACCCCCGGCTCCAGCATGAAGGCGTCGGGGAAAGATGTGTGAGCAGGCAGCCCGTTACTGCCGCGAGAGCGTCCACAGGCTGCTCCGCCAGCAGCAGCAGCAGCAGCAACCGGCGAGCGGCGGCGGCCGCGGGCTGGACGGCTTGCTTCGCTGGGTGGTCACCAAGATGAGCGACGGCAAGAGCCTCCTGGCCGAGCGGGAGCTGCTGCCCGAGGAACTCGGGGCCGCCGGCGCCGAGCCGAAGAAAGGCACCTCGGTCATCCTGGACGTGAGTCGCGGGGCTCCTGGAAGGGTGGGAAACCCCCCCTCCCTTTTTTTGGGAGGGGGGCGGCGGGGAGGATGCCTCCCGGACCCGTCTAGCTGCCCTCACCTGGGTCTGGGTCCAGCTTCTCATCTCGCCTCACCCCTCCGACACCGCTCCCCCCCCCCAGGGAGACTTTCTCCTAACCCAGATCGTTTGGGGGGTCGGGAAGGGGTGGGAGTCCGGATTCCCCGGCCTGGGCGATCTCTTGGCTGCTCGGGAGAGCCTCCCTGAAGCAGAAGACTTCGTTTTCCCTTGGAAAGACCCTCGCGCGGGGCTGCCGGTAGAGCCTCCAGTGGCGGGGGGCAGTCTATCCCGAGCCTCGGAGTCTCTGGGAGGGAGCCAAGCAAGTCTGGAGCCCCTGGAGTTTTTAGCGGGATAGGGAACCAGGCAAGGGGGGGAGAAGGGGGGGGTTGGTGGCCCCTGAGGTGGCCCACTCCAGAGGGACCTTTGCAGACCCGATCCTCATCTGTCAGAAATGGCATAGGACCTCCTGCTTGGACAGTGAGTGGGTTGGACTAGATGGCCTACAGGGGTCTCCAACCTTGACCGCTTTAAGCCTGGTGGACTTCTGGGAGTTGAAGTCCGCCAGGCTTAAAGTGGCCAAGGTTGGAGACCCCTGGCCTACAAGGTCCCTTCCAACTCTGTTAATCTGTAAGATGTCCCTCCCCATCCTGGAGAAAGACACCCCCCCTCCCCATAGTAGCCTAGTTCCGAAACCCAGGAGGAGGCACTTAGAAACCCAGAGTCCTGAGGAAGGGGAGATTAAAAAAAAAAAGAGGAAGGGGTTTGTCCCAGAACAGTTGCAAAAGGCTTCCTTGGAAAAGAAGGGGGCCCTTAAGGGAAAACCTTGAGAATGTGGTCCTTTTTAGGAAAAGCCTCAAACTTTGAACCAACCTCATTGCAGTCAATTGGGTGGGTGGGTGGGCCAGCCCCCCCTTTCTCCCCTGACTTGAGTCCCTGCCAATTGCCACATCACAAGGACAGCCACGACCATATCTGCAGCTGCATGCATTTTCAAACAACCCTAGAAATTCCTAGAAAACCTTTCCAGCCGTTCAGTAATTTTTACGATCCCTTCAGTTTGACAATCCCCTTGCGGAGTCCGATGAAGTTTTCTCCTCTTCAAAACTATTCAAAAAACGGAGAAACAATCCAAGTGGCTTTGCAGGGAAAGGAGGAAAGTCCCAGACAAAGAATTATGGCTGAGGCTATTTCCCCTCGTAGGGAAGAAATTCCCCTCTTCCTCTCTCTCTGTCCCTCTTCGAGAATTAATATTTTATGACTCCCTCCTGGCATGTAGCAATTGTAATTTATTGGAGTGTAGATGGGAAATAGAAAAATCTTTCTCCGGTTTTCCCAGATCATAACAGATCTTATTAAATAGGGTTTTGCTTTTGGGGTTGATCTCAGGAAGGTTTATGCTGGTAACGAATTTTGTTAAAAGTTATATCAATGTGCAGTGCTGTGAGCTGTTATTTTTAAAGTATTGGAAAATCTCAGGAAAAGGAATCTCCTGTGAACATAATTTACATAGAGAGTTCTTTTGGAAATCATGGATAATAGATTGTCTTGTTTTGTTTTGTTTTTAATCTATCCGAAGGTTTGTTTTGCATTGGTAAGAATCACAAGTGATAACGAAGGCTTTGTTTATCAATAAGGAAGGAAAAATGCACTTTTCCTGCTAGAATTATGCAAGACAAGCAATTTTCTCGCACAGTTCCCAATCTTAACTTGTCAAAGAATGCGGTTGTGTCATGTTGAAAAATGTTTGGCTAATGAATTTATTGCAAGGTTTTCTGAAGAAAATTGTACAGTGAACAAAGAACTTTTCTGATGTTGTTTAGGATTGGTGGCCTCAATTATTTTGTATCAAACTGGTGGCAAAATTACAGAATTGAAAGGGACCTTAGAGGTCATCTATTCCAACCCCCTGTTCGGACTCTATAGTCCACATCCAGACAAGTAAGATCTCCAGTCTCTTCTTAAAAGTCTCCAATGATGAAGCACCCAGAATGTCTGAAGGCTACCTGTTGATTAACCATTGATTAATTGTTGTCACTCTCAGGAAATTTCTCCTTAGTTCATCAAGTTGCTTCTCTCCTTGGTTAGTTTTCATCCGTTGCTTCTTGTCCTGCCTTCAAGTGCTTGGGAGAATAGATTGATCCCCTCTTCTTTGTGACAGCCCCTCAAATATTGTTTGTTAAAATTTGACACACAATCATGTTTACTAACCTCTTTATCCCACACCACTTGAATTAACACCTTAACTAGCTCAGTTACAAACATCTTGATAGATGTTTAACTTTTAAAATGTTACCCTTGTTAGTTCCTTGGGGTTTTGAATGCTTTGTGAATTGGTCTACTTGGTTACTTTATATCTATCTATCTATCTATCTATCTATCTATCTATCTATCTATCTATCTATCTATCTATATTCTGTTCTCCCAGCTGCAAATAATGAAAGAGATCAGGGCCCTTTCCTCTCCCGTAAGCCACCTTGCTCCCTTCTCCATTCCTCCCTGCATGCTGTAGGATGAAGAGGGGATGGCCCTGGGTCTTCCTCGAAATGCCCAGCCAGACTGTACCCTTCCCCCGTTTCTTCCACAGCCACCGGAGCCACACTCCCACTTCCTGTCAGCTACTCAACCTCCCCCTCAGAATCAGATTCCAACAAGGGCATGACACAACCCAAGCAGAAAGCACCCAGCCGCCTCACAAACACCCTGCAGTTCGTTTAATGACTGTTCAAAGTTATAATGGCACTGAAAAAAGTGACTTATGACCATTTTCACACTTAACAACCATTGCAGCATCCCCCCCCCTTGGTCACGTGATCAAAATTCAGATGTTTGGCAACTGACTCACACTTATGACGGTTGCTATGTCCCCTTGGGGTCATGTGATCCCTTTTGCAATGTTCTGATGAGCAAAGTCAAAGGGGAAGCCAGGTTCACTTAACAACCCTGTTACTCACTTAACAACAGCCATGATTCACTTAACAACTGTGGCAAGAAAAGGTTGCAAAACAGGGAGTAACTCACTTAACAAATGTCTAGCTTAGCAACAGAAATTTTGGACTCAATTGTGGTTGTAAGTCAAGGACAACTGCAATTCTGCTATCTTGCCCTAACAACGATCGACCCTAGGGAGCAAACTGAAAAGATGCAATAAAATGAATGAAGGGGGTGGGGAGGTATTCCAGCAGCTTTGGTTCTGTTTTGTGCATCAGAAATTATTTTGTGGAGGTCTCTGAATGATCTAATGGTCTCATCCAAGCAAGGTGTCAGACCTTCCCCTGCCTGATCCCTTAGGGAAGTGAAACCCTCGACTCCATTTGAAGTGGAAAGGCAACTTTTACTAAGAGATGCTGATTGCAAGAGAGTCCAGCGGAATCTAAAAATCCCCGTGCTTCAATACAGAATTAAAATCCCCGGTTTCCCCTAGACCTCCCCGCATAGTCCGGTCCGGTATAGCCAGTCCAGCACCGCCATGATGTTGTAAGAAACTCAGAGAGGTTTGACCTGGCGAAATTCCACACTCGGGGCAAAAGGGCCCTGGAGATGCCAGCAGGAACCAGATTCCAAACCCTTCTGTTCTTCCTCAGCTTACAATCCCCCCCCCTCTAATTCCCATAAAAGTATACAGCTTTTTATTGCTGGATTGCTCCCCCCTCCCTTCCCTGATCAATGGCAGAACACCAGCGAGGCGCCAAGCCGAAGCTGGTGGATCTGACACAGGGGCACTGTCAGCTTTGGAAGCCATATTGAGATCCGATGCTCCCACGCTGCCAGAATTGAGCCTGGGAAAGTGGGAGGGTGGAATTCATTGGAGTATATCTGGTTAGACATAATAAAATTCTTTTTCTGATTCAAGGTCAGGTCGTGTTGCACCTAGTGAAAGGAAGTCTTAACTTGGGACGGATGGGGATTGGGCCATGGGATGTGGTGATGGGTACAGGGGATGGATTTGTAGTTTTTACTTATTGTAAGGAAGATTCAGAATTCAGGATTCCCCAGTGGTGCCAGTTACTATCCAAATAAAAGGAACTCTGTCTCGGGGTTATGCGTTGGAATAGGAGGTTTGCTGGAATGCTGACAGGTACGCTAGATCTCACAGATTTAATGGGATGGGATATAACCTGCTGGTTCTCAGTGCGAGTCCTGTTTAGTCCATTGATAGAGACTGTTTGATTAACTGAGTACAGGTAGGACGATCCCTTAAACGTGAGCCATCAGTGCGTGGCAGCTATTACAATCCTTGGTTGTGTATATAGAGCCAAAAAGCTATTACAATCCTTGGTTGTGTATATAGAGGCATAGAATCCAAAATCACATGACTTTTTGGCATTCTTTCTTTAATGATGCGATCCCACTATTTCTTTGATATTAGTGTAACTCTTATCTCATGGCGAGTTGTCCCATGTCGAGTTGGCCACAGAGAATTGGCTGCAGCGAATTGTCGTAGATCCCTTGCTAAGGGAGGGAGTTTCGTGCTGCAACACTGTGTGTGTATTCCACTGCACTTTGCAGCAATAATAGTAACAACGATCAGAATAACAACCCCAATAATAAAGCATAAACCTCTGAATTTGCCATTTTGGAAAGCATCAAGGTATCAAAAGAAAAACAGAATGAGTCAGCTACTATTTCACTTCTCTTTTGGAAATGCTACCCGGAGTTGTTTCAGAGGAGATGTTAACAGTGCCAGCTAAAATTTAGCTGATGTAGCAAGTGGAAATTTAGTCCACGAAATATTTTGCAGCTACTTGACACCCAGGTCTCTTCTCTGCTGTTGTCGGTTGATGAGCTGTGCAAGATTCTCTTATTTTGGGATGAAGCACCTTCCTTCCTGCTTGCCTTAAATTAAGGGTAGTTTAAGGAGTCCAGAAGAGAGACTCGGATCTTCTCCAAACTACTTGAAAAGAAATAGCGGCAGAGGTGGGATTCAGCCGGTTCGGACCAGTTCAAATGAACCGGTAGTTCTGGCGATTAGTTGGCCCCGCCCACCTGCCCCTGCCGGAGTCTGTCCTATATTTCTGTGTTTTGCAGCCCAGTTGATTCACGTGGCACAGTGCACGCTCACCGAACGGGTTGCTACGCCGGTTGAATCCCACCACTGAATAGCGGTAGTGATTCTTCCTCTAAATATCTGAGCAACTTGATGCAATATCTGTCCTGACCAAGCCTTCCTGAGACCATAATTAATCCCAGGCTTAGTCCACCCATTGCTTCTAGTCCTGCCCTCTGGTGCTTTGGAGTGAATGTGTCACCAGATGTTGAAGACTTTGCAAAATTGAGCTTTCTCATTGTTGATACTTTATGGTAGAAAAAGACAATTCTTAGGATTATTTTTCCAGAGCAGAAACAAGAGTGCTAACTACCAGGGCTCAAGGATAGGATAGAAATGGTGTAGGGTCTCCTGCTTGGGCAGGGGGTTGGACTAGATGACCTACAAGATCCCTTCCAACTCCATTATTCTGTATACACCGATAACATTCTTTGCTTTGAGAAGGGAACACAGGTAGTCCTTGACTTACGACCATTTGTTTGAAGTTACAACGGTGCTGAAAAAAGTGACTCATGACCAATCCTCGCACTTATGACCGTTGCAGCATTTCCCCTGGTCATATGATCAAGATTTGGGATCTCAACAACCGATATGTATTTACGGTGATTGCCTTTGTGACTGGCCTGACCTAATAAGAACATTCATTGAAGGAAGCCGAATTTCATTGCACAAAAGAGCTCATCAAATTGGGTATAATTCACTTAACGACCGCCACATTTAGCAATGGAAGTTCCAGTTCCACTTGAGGTTGTTTCATATGTGATGAGGCATCTCAATTATTCTGGATATTTGTGTTGTTTTTCTGCCTCTGTGATGCGGTGTCTGTCTCCGGTGAGAAGAGCATTTCTCAAAGCAAAAGAACAGTATAACATTTAAGTGAGCCTCTTTTAGTGAAAGGCTAGAAGTGGTGCAGAAAATGTGCAGAATTAAAATGATATTGTCGAAAGCAGCGCATATGCTGAATTTGGCCGACCTTGTTTTAAAATACCCTGTTTCCCCCAAAATGCAACCTACCCTGAAAGTAAGTCCTAGCTTGATTTTTACACATGTAAATATCCAATATAAGCCCTATCCCCAAAATAAGCCCTAATTAAGATCCCGCTCAATCCAGAATGCCCAAGGAAAAAATTAAGCTAGGGTGGGGATCGGGGAGTGGAGCTGCCCTACTACTTAGCTTTGGACATTTGTAGCCAGGCCTTGCATACCACAACACTTGCCTTGCCGGTCCATTTCTTCTGCAGCCAGCAAGGCTGGCAAGGCTTTCCTAAAGGCCTCTGGAGCTGATAACAAAGCTCTGGATCGATCCAAAGCTCCATTATCAGCTGCAGAGGCCTTCAGGAAAGCCTTGCTGGCTGCAGAAGAAGTTGTTCCTGAAGGCCTCTGACAGCGAAAAGGAGGCCGGGGGTGACGCATGCAAGTATGGTTGGCCAGTGGATGACTTCCCCCCAAAATAAGACCTGGTGCCTGTTTTGGTGGGAAAAAAAACCAAGACGGGGTCTTATTTTGGGGGAAACACAGTACAGGGTTGTTGTTTTCACCCTCTCTATACTTTCTTCCCTCTATTCTCTCTGGTTTTGTTTAGATCAGGGGTGTCCAACCTTGGCAATTTTAAGAGTTGTGGACTTCAACTCCCAGAGTTCCTCAGCCAGCTTTGCTGGCTGAGGAACTCTGGGAGTTGAAGTCCACAAGTCTTAAAGTTGCCAAGGTTGGACATCCCTGGTTTAGATGGTGTTTTACCAAGTGTTAGTTGAGTCTAAATATTAAGGAGAGAGACAGAGAGACTAAGGAGAGAGGAGAAAAAACGTGTTTGTTGATTTATCTTTGGGGAGCCGTTGTGGGGGTGGGTGATAACAAATGAGTGATTGCTCTTCTAAATTTATGCTACCAGTCCTGAAATATTTTCCCCGATGAAAGTAGACCTGTTCAGTTCACTGCAATCTTTATTACCGTCACAGAGCAGCAGAAAAAAAAATTAAACATTAAAATAAAACAGAACAGAACCAAACAGAACAAGGCATAGCAGAACATAGAACATAGAATCCTAGGGCCGGAAGGGACCTTGGAGGTCACCTAGTCCAGCCTCCTGCCCAAGATAGGACAACTTATACAAGCCCAATCAAATGCTTGTCCAGAGTTTAAGTTATAGGGCAGATATAAAGTTGAATAAGCAGTCCTTGACTTAAGCTACAGTTGAGCCCAAAATCTCTGCTGTTAAGTGTGGCAATTGTTAAATGAGTTTTGCCCCATTTTATGACCTTTCTTGCTACAGTCGTTAAGTGAATCACTGCAGCTGTTAAGTTAGTAACCCAGTTGTTAAGTGGGTTCCCCATGGACTTTGGCTCCCCATGGACTTTGCTTGCCAGAAGGTCAAAAAAGGGGATCACATGACTCTGGAATGCTGTGACAGTCATAAGTGTGAGGCAGTTGCCATACGTCTGAATTTTGGTCACATGATCCTGTGGATACTGTAGAGGTCATAACTGTGAAAAATGGTCATAAGTCACATTTTTCAGTGCCATTGTAACTTTGAACGGTCCCTAAACAAACTAATGCAAATTGAGAACTTCTTCTTCTTCTTCTTCTTCTTCTTCTTCTTCTTCTTCTTCTTCTTCTTCTTCTTCTTCTTCTTCTTCTTCTTCTTCTTCTTCTCCTCCTCCTTCTCCTCCTCCTCCTCCTCCTCCTCCTCCTCCTCCTCCTCCTCCTCCTCCTCCTCCTCCTCCTCCTCTTCTTCTTCTTCTTCTTCTTCTTCTTCTTCTTCTTCTTCTTCTTCTTCTTCTTCTTCTTCTTCTTCTTCTTCTTCTTCTTCTTCTTCTTCTTCTTCTTCTTCTTCTTCTTCTTCTTCTTCTCCTCCTCCTTCTCCTTCTCCTCTTCCTCCTCCTCCTCCTTCTCCTCCTCCTCCTTCTCCTCCTCCTCCTCCTCCTCCTTCTCCTCCTCCTCCTCCTCCTCCTTCTCCTCCTCCTCCTCCTCCTCCTCCTCCTCCTCCTCCTCCTCCTTCTCCTTCTCCTCCTCCTCCTCCTCCTCCTCCTCCTCCTCCTCCTCCTCCTCCTCCTCTTCTTCTTCTTCTTCTTCTTCTTCTTCTTCTTCTTCTCCTCCTCCTCCTCCTCCTCCTCCTCCTCCTCCTCCTCCTCCTCCTCCTCCTCCTCCTCCTCCTCCTCCTCCTCCTCCTCCTCTCTCTTCTTCTTCTTCTTCTTCTTCTTCTTCTTCTTCTTCTTCTTCTTCTTCTTCTTCTTCTTCTTCTTCTTCTTCTTCTTCTTCTATATCCGTCATCACATGTTGGCAATCCTATTTTTATCAACAGCCGCACAAAAAAGGGCTGCTGAATTTTGTCCAAACCAACCCTTTAGATTTTGAAGCCACAATGTTCTACTTGTGCCTGGACCTCATTGGCCTTCAATTTTTCCCTGGAGGTTCAAGTGGAGGATGTCGTATTTTCCGGGTGTCGCATCCACATGTCCAAAATATTCTAACTTGAGAACTATTGTAATATTAATATACTACAAACGAAGGTGAAATGAGCAGGCAACCAAAGTCTGTCTAATTTTACTGTCAGCGTAACAACATGTAGCTACGTTCAGAGAGACTGAATCACCCTGATCTGACGATAATAATTTTACATAAAAATGATCAGCGTTTCTGGGATATTTAATCAGGTGAGGTGTTATAAGATGAGTCCGTTAGTTCCTATAGAACTGCCCTATTTTAATACATTTTTAAAATTATTTATTTATTTATTATTATTTTAATATTTTAGTACATTTTTGAAGTGGGGTGGGTGCAGAGGTGGATAGTCAGCAGGTTCTGACCAGTTCTGGAGAATCGGTAGCAGAAATTTTGAGTAGTTCGGAGAACCGGCCAATCCCTCCTCTGACTGGCCCCACCAACCCCATCTCTTCTCCGCCTCCCATTGAGTCCCAGCTGATTGGCTGGATCTTCTTTGGTTGCCCTGCACAGGAGAACAGAGCTGGAAAGCAGGTCCGTGGGGTGGGAAGGGAATGGGGATTTTGCAGTATCCCTGCCACGCCCACCAAGCCACGCCCACAGAACCGGTCGTAAAAAAGAATTGAATACCACCATTGGATGGGTGGGGTTGACATGCCTAACAATGCAGGGGAGATCTTAGTGCAAAGCAGATTTCAGGCCAGGACGAGGGGCGAGATTTTTGATTCTTCATAAAAGGGACATTTCAGATTGTGTTTAATTTGGGGTTAGATTGTGTTTAGATTGTGTTTAATCCCACCAGACACTCCTCTCCAAGTGCAAAGCAACATGTCCTTGATTATCTGAGAAAGAATGTTGTTGAGTCTTAACCTTTCAACTCTCCATGAAATCCCCCCTCCCAAATTCCCAGGCACTAAATGTGGCAGCCTCAAAGTTTCCTAGCAAAATATGACTTCCAAGGCTGACAAACAGCTGATTGGATACATCATATTGGCACAAACTGGTGAAAAATTAATAGGAAACGTTCCTCCTCCCTCCCCCAAGTCATGCTGTCCAATCCAGGTGCTGGCCGGTTGCTGGGTTACTTGCTTCTCCTCTGCCCAGCCTCCTGTGAGAATGTCCTTGGTTCCCACAGGAAAACTTTCTTGTTCTGGCTACAAAACCCCATCTAACTATTTTCCCCCTCCCTCTGTTGTGTGGCAACCCTAGAAGCCTCCAAGATGGCTTCATCCAGGCTCACTTCAGGGTTGCTACCAAGGACGGGAATTAAGTTAGTGCTGTTTCAAGGGGTTTTTTTTGCAATCAAATGGCAAAAAGCAAAGTGTGGAAGGCAAGGCTTGGGAATTAAAATCCTCCTTGCCCAGGCGCCATCCAAAGGGATTAGAACTACGAGCCCCAGATTCTTAAATCAGCCAGTTATGGAATTTATTAGGTCTGTTTTTTTCCCTCCCTGTTTTGACTGCCCATTTATTCCAATCCATTTTTTTGTGCCATTAGCTGCCTTATAGGTGGGCAATTAAATTGTGTCTTAACAGCTGGCGTTCCTTGCCCAGCGGACTTCAAATGCAGCAGCCTTTTATCGATTCTTATTTCAGATTTGCCCTGTTAGCAGAGCACTTCAGAGGCTGGTTTGAGCTGCCATGTCCTTTTTAATGCTAACTTCGCCCTGATTAAAGCATCGCTCGAGGTGTATTTAAAAGGCAGAAACCAACACGACTGGTCTCTGGAATAGCATTGCTGAAATAATCTTGCTTTTTGATCCCGTATGTTTCCCTCTTTTTTCCTTTTCTTGCATCCCTGTTTCTTTTGAGTTATGACCTAGAAAATCAAGTCTTTCATTCTCCAGCTGAACGAAAGCTATTTATATGACAGCCTTTTTCATCCTGTTGACGTTGTGGTCTCTTGTGGTTGTTTAATCAGGTGTGCTCTGTAGCTCGAATGAATGAGCTCAAGACTGAATAATATGGGTGTCATATGTATATATATATATGTACGCACACACATCACCCACCACCACCACATACTTTGACATTTTGAATGGAAACGCAAAACAATTTAAATTTCCAATACCTTTTAATTCTAGTGTGAGACTAGAAGCAAATTGCCTATGGATAGTGCCAGTTAGGAATGTTTTAAATTGGATTGTTGTGCAGTAAAATGTTTATATAATAGCTATATGCAAAAAATGTTTTCTTCAATTGCTTGTTGGAATAAGAGAAGGGGAGCAAGTTGCTTTCTTTTATTCCTGATCACAGTTCTCTCTCTCTCCCTCCAACCCTCCTATCTATCTATGTATCCATCTCTATCTATCCATCCATCCATCTACCTCTCTCTCTTATCTATCTGTCTGTCTGTCTGTCTGTCTATCTATCTATCTATCTATCTATCTATCTATCTATCTATCTACCTCTCTCTCATCCATCCATTCATTCATCCACCTGTCCGTCTGTCCATCCGTCCGCCTGTCTATCTTTCTATCTGTCTATCCGCCCATCCATCCATCCATCCATCCATCCATCCATCCATCCATCCATCCATCCATCCATCCATCTCCCCCTCTCATCTATCTAGCTATCTAGCTAGTCATCCATCCATCTCTCTATCTACATCTCTCTCTCTCTCTCTCTCCCCCTATCTACCTACCATCTCTCCCTTCCCTTCTCCCCTCTTGCTATCTCACTCTATATCTGTCTAAAGTATATGAAAGAAAGCCAAAATAATTCTCTCGATTCTGTTTGATATAAGAGAAGAACTCAGTCAGCCTTTACAATAATGGCTCCTGCAGCAATGAAGGAGCATTCAGGAATCCTTGCCAGGTGCTTCATGGCCTGGCCAAGCTTGATGGGCTATGCTTCTTTTCACTTTTATTTCTTCCTTCCCTCTACCCATCCATCCATCCATCCATCCATCCATTCATTCATTATGCATTTGATATGGTACCCAACTCCAATAATTCTGGGTGGCCCAGAACCATTGTTGGAGAAATTTCAGCTGGTGCACTCTAATGAGTCTGGTTTTTTTAAAAAAATAATCATAATAATAATTTAAGTTAGCCATGATTTTCACGAATTGTACTTCCAACACACCTGGAGGCTTCAAGGGGCGGCTGTCTTCCGCAGTGGATTGCCTCCATCTCTTAAGCGGTTCTTTTGAACTGATTTTTGTTGTTGTTGTCACTTACTGTATTTGTCTCCAGATATTATTTCCACGAAGATGTCTCCTATTATTTGTATGTGTGTTTGTGTGTCACCCGCTCTCCTTCCCTTGGTTCTGCTTCTGCTTGGTTTGGCTTCACTTTATCTCCATCCCATGCAGAGAAAAAGATGGTATCTCTTTTACTATCTGACATTAATTATACAAGCATTGTGGGTTCACAGGGATCAGCTTTGCTGACCCATCCTCTTTTGTAATATCGGAGTATCAAATCTAATTTTATTGTGTGTTCTGTTGGCAACCTCACCCTTGACTTTGGCTCAGCGTTTCTAACTCCCCCAGGCTTGGTCCTTAATAAACGCTTCTTTGTTTCGTTCGTTACTCTACCAATCTATTTTTCCCCCTACAAACTAGGAAATATCTTGTAAGCTTCTGATCCTCACCCGTGCAATTCAGTGATCTTGGTCAGATTTCCCTCTTTTTCCCTGGCTGTTCATCGGGCGTCTGTTATGGGAACAGCTGCTAAACGTCTTAGGAAGGGAAGATGGTGAAGAACAACAGTTCAAGTTAAAAAAAAAAAAAGGTGACCCTCGCTTGGCACAGTGGTGTTTCTCCCTGGGGGCAGTGGGGGCAGCGGCCCAGGAGACTTTGCACCAAAGAAAAGCCCTTTGGAGATTTTCAAGAAAAGTTTGGACACCTAGGATGGGTGTTTGGACGTCCAGGATGTTTGGACGTCCAGGATGGTAGGAAGTTTGGACATCCAGGATGGTAGGAAGACCATCCTTAGGCCTTAGACAAGGGGGTTGGACTAGAAGACCTCCAAGGTCCCTTCCAGCGCTAGGATTCTATGCTTCCTGGTGCTTTCTGAAGTTAGGTATTTTCTTGTAGACATTTCATCACCCAGTCTAGGTAACCTGATCGGTGCACTGCAATGAAGCATTTGCAAGAAAGCAACCAAACTTAGAGAGCACGAAGGTTCTCCTCCTCCTCCACCACCTCCTCCTCTTTCTTCTCACAAACCCACCCTCTTCTAGTACTGATCATGCTACCGAGCTGGAACATGAAACATCTGCAAGAAAACAACCAAACTTAGAGAGCACGAAGGACCTCATAGTTCTCTTCCTTCTCCTTCCCCTTCCCCTTCCCCTCCTCCTCCTCTTCCTCCTCCCCGCCTCAAGCTCCATTCCCTTCTAGCAATGATGATGTTACCTAGTTTGGACAATAAAACATCTGCAAGAAAACAGCTAAGCTCAGAGAGTAGCAAGGACCCCCTCATGTCAACCCCGAGCTACAAATATTCTCCTTTATTAATTCTTTCCCATTGCTAGTCATCTCATTAGATGCGGCAGAATAAGCGTATTATCAATGCCGTGAATCAAGGAGAGTGTCCTGACCCAAACCTTGGTCCAAGGAAACAAACATGAAACAGAGGTAACAGCAAAACCTTTGAATTGATTCTTTACGAATTCTGTTCCTTCCCGGTTCAAAGGCTGTTTCAAACTAATTGTCTCTGATAAGAACGAGCCTTGCCAAGGTTGTCCAAGGCTGCCAAGAACACTAGATAAAATTGCCAAGAAATATTTCAAACAGAAAGAGTCTCCAAACACCAACCAAGAGAGTCCGAATGTCCACAAGGCTTGAGTGCAAAAACTTCTTTGCTTCCTGCAAAGAACTCTGGTTTCTCAGCTAGCTTTTATCTCATGAGGGAGGGGCCATTACCTTGCAGCCTTACTCCTGAGTCTCCCATCCTGCTGCAGCTGCTCTTTCCTTCAAGCAGCCCTACACGCATGCACGCTGGGCAAAGGCTCCTCAGGGGCCTCTTCATCGCTGCTGCCAGCCTCCATAATCCCCAAAGGCAACATTCCACTCCCTGATGGTCCTGGCCTCATGCCTGCATCACACGCAGGCCCCTCATCAGAGTCCTCGTTCTCCAAAACCTCAGCTGTCTGCACCTGCTGCCGGCAAACCATGACAGTCAGGAAATGGGTCCTTTTCTTTTGTGGCCCCTGTCCTTTGGATAGGATTTCCATGGGGATCAGGTTGGCCCTGACCTTGTTTGTGTTTTGCAAAACCCTGAAGACATGGCTGCGATCCTGAGCATGGACATCTGGGGTAATTTAGGGCCTCTAATATGGTTATTCAATTCCTGTTTTTTTAAAAAAAATAATAAGATTTTTATTTTTCAGCTTCAAAAATACATACACTCCACGTTTTTCTCAAGCAGTGTGTCATCCGGGCACAAGGAGTTTTTCACCGTTTACAACTTTACAAGCACTTACAATCCTTTACAACTTCTTCACATTCACATTAATATTATTTCTCTAAACTTAGAATTAAGATACATCAAACAGCTAAACATTATACAACTCTTTTAGTCATAGTACCATATTAACATTACATCTCATTATTTTTGTTCTAGATATATTAACAATTCTCATCTTATGGCTATCTCTGTCTTATTTTATTTTCTATTCTTCTTTATTCTTCTTCATTACCAGATTCCTTTTTTTATTCTCTAACCATTGATAAAATGTTTCCCATATCATATAGTTTTCAGTTTGCTCTTTCTTCTTGATTGCTATTGTTAATCTGTTCATCTTGGTGCAGTCTAATATTTTCCTAATTATCTCCTCATCTGTGGGGATCTCCTCACCTTTTCAATGTTGTGCAAATACCATTCAAGCTGCAGTTAGAACGTGAATAATTAAAAATACACTTTCTCTTTGTTATACATTTCAGGGAGAATCCCCAACAGAAATATTTCTGGTTTTAACTCAATACGTCGTTTTATCATTTCTTCCAACCGTGTCTTTATTTTCATTCAATATTTCTTTGCTTCTCCACACGTCTACCACATATGATAGTAGGATCTGGTGACATTTCCAGCATTTAGTTGATTTGTCTTTAAACATCTTTGCCAACCGCGCCAGTGCAAAATGCCATCTGTAAAACATCTTATACAAATTCTCTTTATATGCCATTGATATTGTTAATCTATAATTCCTGTCCCACAATTTCTGCTGTTATCTATTTCCTGTTTGTTGGATTTTTATCTTGGTTGCCAGGTAGTCCTTGAGTTTTGACCATAACTGAGCCTGGCAAGTATGTTCCTAAGGTTGTAAAATACTGTAGTAGATCATCACATGACTGAACCTGACTCTACAACCTTTTGTGTGAGTGCTTTGTACATTAAGACTACCATATTTCACTTCATTGCTTCTGTTTTTAATTGCTGTTAGATGCTCCGAATCACCAAGTTTGGGGGTGGTGGAATGTATGGTCATAAAAATCAAAATAAACAAATAAATATGCCAAAGAATATCCCCAGCCACTGTAGTTTCTCCATTGTGTTTTATAGTTTGGTGCAGGCAATGGTACCCAACTGAATTGGCTTGTTCAACAAGCTATGATTAATACAATTGTGGCTTAAAAGCAAAGTGTGAACAAGACCTCATCTTCTTGCAAAGCCAGATTTTTTTTCCTTGTTTAATTAGGGCTTCATATGCTGTTTTGCTCTCCAGCCATTATAGTATGTAAATTAGGATTTGTGGCTTATCATGATATAAGAATTCAACTAGTGGGCTTAATCCATACAAAAATAAGTATTGGTTTGAACTGTAGTGACCAAGTTATAATGAAACAATAAATATATCTCTTTTTTACTTCTAGATCTTCAGACGAGCAGACAAAAATGGTGAGTTGCTCCCTTCCTTCCTTCTCTTTCTTTCTTCCTTTCTTTCTTTCTTTCTTCCTTCCTTCCTTCCTTCCTTCTCTTCCATCCTTCCTTCCTTCTCTTCCTTCCTTCCTTCCTTCTCTTCCTTTCTTCCTTCCTTCCTTCTCTTCCTTCCTTACTTCCTTCCTTCCTTCTCTTCCTTTCTTCCTTCCTTCCTTCTCTTCCATCCTTCCTTTCTTTCTTCCTTTCTTTCTTTCTTCCTTCTCTTCCTTCCTTCCTTCCTTCCTTCCTTCTCTTCCTTCCTTCCTTCCTTCCTTCCTTCTCTTCCTTTCTTGCTTCCTTCCTTCTCTTCCATCCTTCCTTTCTTTCTTCCTTCCTTCCTTCCTTCCTTCCTTCTCTTCCATCCTTCCTTTTTTTGATATTGTATTGCTGAAAAGATAAATGTATTTTTTAACTGGAGGCACCTGCATTGAAAAAGAGATTATTATTATTGTTATTGTTATTATTATTATTATTGTCGTTGTTATTATTGTTGTTATTGTTATTGTTATTGTTGTTGTTGTTATGATTATGATTATGTGATTTTCACAAAGAAGGAGAAGGCTCCAAATGTTTTATAAGTACCTTTCTTTGCGAAAAAAAATCTGCAGTAAATCATTATCTACGTCTTTCTCTCTCCCATCAAAACTCCAGAAGAGAAGAGAGTAATTCTAAGACTGCTCAGCCATCAAGAATATTAGTCTTGAAGGCTCTACAGTCTTAGAATTACTCTCTTTTTTCCTTTTGCCAAGAACTAAGAAACAAATGCAGGTCATCCTCAACTTATTACCATAATGGAGCTTGCCCATTGCGGTCCTAAAGTGGATTGTCACATGACTGTAAACTATTTTTACAAGTTTTTCAGTGGTGGTTGTTAAGTGGTTAAGTAAGAATGGACAGCCACTTGTCTAAAATGTTATAGGCTCTCCTGCTTGTACAGGGAGTTTAGAATAGAATAAAGTTGGAAGGGACCTTGGAGGTCTTCTAGACCAGCCCCCTTCTCAAGTAGAAGAACCTATACTATTTCAGATAGGTAGCTTTCCAGTCTCATTGTTACACAAGGAACCAATGCAGTCAATGTTCCTTGTATTGCATGTGTGTGTGTGTTCTCTCTCTCTCTCTCTCTGCCTCCCTTCCTCCCTCTGGTTTACTACCACAGCATACCCTCCTGTCATAAACTAAACCTACCATCCTTCCTAATGGACCCATATTTTGCTGTTTAATTTATGCAGTGGGAGAGCGTGAAAATAATTCTAAATGTTGTTTATTTGGGCCTGGGAGTTGCACTTTATTTGTGTAGAGTATAACTTCCTTAGACAAAAATTTGGAGGAAAAGATTGTGGAATATGGAGAGATGGTTCTGAGTCTAAGATGAGAGGCAGCTGTAGTTTTTTTTAAAAAAAAAATCACATGAAGTGAAAAAGGAAGAAAAGTTATACAGATACTCCTTATGACCACAATTGACTCCGACATTTCTGTTGCTAAGCGAGATAATTGTTAAATGAATTTTGCCCCATTTTATGCCACAGTTGCTAAGTGAATCACTGCAGTTGTTAAGTTAATAATATGGTTGTTAAGGGACGCAGTGGCTCAGTGGCTAAGACGCTGAGCTTGTCGATCAGAAAGGTCGGCAGTTTGGCAGTTCGAATCCCCAGCGCCGCGTAATGGAGTGAGTTCCCGTTCCTTGGCCCAGCTTCTGCCAACCTAGCAGTTCGAAAGCACGTAAAAAATGCAAGTAGAAAAATAGGGACCCCTTTGGTGGGAAGGGAACAGCGTTCTGTGCGCCTTCGAAGGTGTTTAGTCCTGCCAGCCACATGACCACAGAGACATCTTCGAACAGCGCTAGCTCTTCGGCTTTGAAACGGAGATGAGCACTGCTCTCTAAGAGCCAGAAAAGATATGTGTGAGGAGAATCTTTATTTTTACCTATGGTTGTTAAGTGAATCTGGCTTCCTCATTGACTTTGCTTGTCAGAAGGTTGCAAAAGGGGATCATGTACCCTGCAACCGTCATAAATATGAGTCAGTTGCCAAGTGCCTTGAATTTTGATCATGTGACCATGAGGATGCTGTAATGGTCACAAGTGTGAAAAACAGTACTTTTTTTTCAGTGTCATTATAACTTGGAACAGTCTTTAAACTATTCAAGGACTTCCTGGACCGTAGAAACGTTTTCTGCCCTTTTTAATATCAAGCAGCAGCTATCTTATTTCCCCCACTCCATCCTGGTTGACATTGTTAATCCCCAAATAAATAATTATTCCCTTCTAAACTGCACTGGGTCAAACTTTAGCTTAAATTCTGGTTCCAATTCTCAACCCCAGGGCTCTTTAGATACTGTTTAGAGAAGAGCAAGAAAGAGTTGAGAGTTGGGAAGAATTTAGGATGTTGACTTTTGCAAAGAAGAGGCTTTGAGAGGGAGTTATGCAGGCAGTCTTTAAATACCTGAAATAGAATCCTAGAGTTATTTTAGAACCGAATATTTGTAGCTCAGACTTGAGATGTAGAATCCTTGGTGCTTTCAGAGCTTGGTGGTTTTCTTGCAGAAATTTTAGTACCAAACTAGGCAACATTATCAATTCTATCCCAAAGGTGCTTTTTTTTTTTCAGGAGGCCACTGAACTTTCTGGTTTGTTTGTTTTTTGAAGACATTTCACTTCTCATCTAAGAAGCTTCTTCAGCTTCTTTCTCTGAAGAAGCTTCTTGGAGGAAAAGCAAAACATCTTCCAAGAAAAACCAGAAAATCTGGTGGCCTCTTAGAAAAAAAGCACCTTTGGGACAACCTTGATCTGGAGGACTGAGAATCTCTGTAGACATCATCGATGCTAGAAGGGAGCAGGGTGCAAACTGATGGTGTGACCTACTTTGATAATGAAACATCTGCAAGGAAACCATCAAGCTCAGGCAGTACCAAGGACCCCACACAGATTATTTTCTTTAATATCTCAAATTACAGGTCATAAATTTTGTTCATTTGTAGCCTCATTTGTAGTCTGTTTCCTCTGGGAATTTTAGCCCATTTGCAAATGGCCCCTGACGGCCTGGAATCCATTGATTCAGACTGAACGTCAGGAAAAATTTCCTAACAGTATGAACAGTTTCATAATGCTTCAGAATTAAAGTGAACATAAAAGAGACTCTTTCTGCTGCTTGCTAAAATAGTCTTAACTTTTCTTTTCAGCTTTTGATAACAGAAGGCAGCCTGTTTAAGAAGTCTATTTGTTCAAGCTAATATGGCTCTTAAAAGCGTGTTTTTTTTTTTTTTTTAAGGCTAGCCCAGAATGAACTGATCGTTGAAATACTGTACTACGGAGAGGTTCTTTTGAATAATTCTCAATGGATACTCAGCCCTAGAGAATTGCACCCATGTTCCAAACTGATGATGGACTTTGTGATATGTTCATGCAGAAGTTGGACATGCATTTATCAGAGTAGGTTTAAATTCTAATGAGTAGGTTTGTTTATTTGTATTGGAAGCATCACAATTAAAATAAGGCATGCTGTGTATGACATAAACATTAAACAATAAAATACAAGATTAAAATAGGCACAATTTAATCAGATCTTGCTCAGAAACTAGTAAGAGTAGACAGAGTAGAATAGAATAGAATAGAATAGAATAGAAGCTGGAAGGGACCTTGGAGGTCTTCTAGTCCACACACCCCTGCTCAAGCAGGAGACTCTATATCATTCTAGACAAGTGGCTGTCTACTCTCTTCTTAAAAACCTCCATTAATTATGTTCCGTCACGCTGCCATGAGGTCAAGTGTACACTGATTGGCACACAAAGGGCAGGTATTGTCTGCACGTCACCACAATCACAAAGAATGGTAGCTACCAAATCGCCCCATTTGCTCAGAGTGTCTTGTCAACCTGTTGTACCCGTGTGCGGTCTATTCAACAATTTCCATACTTCCCAGCTTTCACCTGACCCAGGTGCCAGCCCCTCTGTTGGCTCCATCCAGTGTTGGTTCTTTGTAGGGCTTCCCTGGGTCCTAGAAGAATCCATGGACAGTAGAAGATGAAAATGATAGTAGAAGATAGTAGAAGGATCTTCTACTATCCATAAGTAGTAGAAGGTGATTGATAATTTCAGTGTCCTCTTCCAACTCTAGGATTCCACAGGTTCTCATGTCCCTGCTTCTATAAAGGGGAGCATGATGGCTCGGCAGTTAAAGACAATGAGCTCGAACCCTGGTTTGAGGCCCAAATGCTACCCAACAGGGTGAGCTCCCACTCTCGCTTCAGCCTCCTCCCTATCTAGCAGTTTGGAAGCATGTGAATACGAGTAGATAAATAGGTACCACTTTCGTGGGAAGGTAGCATCATTCTGAGCATGTAATCATGCTGGTCACATGACCTTGGAAATTGTCTTTGGACAAGGCTGACTCCCTCGACTAGGAAATGGAGATGAGCACCACCTCCAGAGGTGGCATTCAGCAGGTTCTGACCAGTTCTGGAGAACCGGTAGTGGAAATTTGGAGTAGTTCAAAGAACTGGCAAATGCCACCTCTGACCGCCCCCATCTCTTCTCCGCCTCCCATTGAGTCCCATCTGGTTGGCTGGGTAACCTTTGATTGCCCTGCACAGGAGAATGTCATGCCCACGAAGCCACACCAAGCAAGCCACACCCACAGAACTGGAAGTAAAAAAAATGGAATCCCACCACTGACCACTTCCTAGAATCTGACACAACTGGGTAGGGGAAACTTTGACCTTACTTCTGTAGAAAAAGTGCAGCATTAATTTTTGTCACAATTTTAAATTAAGTTTTACTATAAGTTAAAAATGACAAAAAAAAATTAAGAGAACAAAAAGAGGGAAAGAGAAAAGTGCAGAGACACACAGAGAGAATGAAAAACTGACTTTTTTTCAGTACAATAAAATACAAAAATAATATAAGCTTTTGTTTTACGTTTCATAACATTTCAAGCTATTTCTGTAATTACAAAATTGTTCTATTCATCCAAACCTAAAATCAAAGTTTCATTTTTTTTTAGTTTCGAGCAAAATGTTCAGCAAGCGGTTTCTAAGTAGGAAACAAAACTAAATAATTTCTTCTCTTTGAGTAAAACAGTTTTTCCATCTCCACTAATTGCAAAAAATCCCCACAAAAAAACAAAAGAAAAAAAATGCAGGATTAGAAACTAAACTGTGTATATATCAGTAGTTTACCCAGGTAATAGCAATAGCACTTAGTGCTAGTCCTCATTTTACCCACCTCGGAAGGATGGAAGGCTGAGTCAACCTGGAGCTGGTCAGGATCGAACTGCTGGCAGTTGGCAGAGTCAGCCTGCAATACTGCATTATAACAGGAAGGAAGGAAGGAAGGAAGGAAGGAAGGAAGGAAGGAAGGAAGGAAGGAAGGAAGGAAGGAAAGGCAATAAAGGAAAGAAAAGAAATAGCACTTAGATTTGTATACTGCTTCACAGTATTTTGTATCCCTCTCTAAATGGTTGACAGAGTCAGCCTCTTGCCCCCCAACAATCTGGGTCCTCATTTTACGCACCTCGGAAAGATGGAGGGCTGAGTCAACTTTGTGCTGGTCAGTCAGCAGAGTTAGCCTACAATAATGAATTCTAACCACTATGCCACCACTCAGAAATTATTGTGCATTATCACAATCATAATTAAACAGGGAGATTTAAGCTGCAAGTTAATAGCATTTTAGAGTGTTGAAATTCGACGTTGTCAGTCTGAACAGCCGCAGAAGAAAAGAAAAGAGGGAAAAAGACTGTGAAGATGTTGTGACAGCAACCACATGTAGTTGAAGACATTTTGCCAAAGGAAATATACAGCTTTCCAATGATGCAACCATGGACACAGCTATGATTTATTCGTAAATGTAAAGGAAAGAGAGGAAGTTTCTTATTTGCATTATGCAATGATTGCTTTTCCTTATCTGGCTTTCTTAGAAACTGTCCACTTTGAGTTATTTAGAATAGTGATTTTCTAACTTGGAAACTTTAACTTCAAGTCCCAAATTTCCCCAGCCAACACATCAATTAAAGTTTAATACTAAATTGGCACTAGATAAGGATCAATAGAATTCAAGAAGTATTTGGATTTGACCAGAGATGGTATTCAGCAGGTTCTGACCAATTCTGGAGTATCGGAAGCAGGAATTTTGAGGAGTTTGGAGAACCGTAAAATCCCACCTCTGACTGGCCCCGCTAACCCCATCTCTTCTCTGCCTCCCATTGAGTCCCAGCTGATCAGCTGGGTCTTCTTTGGTTGCCCTGCACAAGAGGACAGAGCTGGAAAGCAGGTTAATGGGGTGGGGAGGGAATGGGGATTTTGCAGTTACCTCCCCCCAGGAGTGGGGAGGGAAGGGGGATTTTGCAGTATCCTTCCCCTACCACGCCCATCAAGCCAAGCCACACCCATAGAACCTATAGTAAAAATTTTTGAATCCCACCACTGATTTGGACCATTTGTGGCAACATAATGATGTTAAGCTGATGACGCACTTAACCCTGCCTCCCCAGGGTTAAAGTTTTTGTTTATTTGTTTGTTTGGCTGGTTGGTTATCTTATTTGATAGGGACTGCTATTGATAACCTGTGTTGTATATTTACAGAGCTGGGTAAAGTGGCTTTTTGATCACTAAATGAAAATTAAGGACTATCTGTTCTCATTTGAGTCCAGGAGGCACCACTGTACAGAGGTGGCAAGAGAATATGACCACAAACTAAATGCCATCTTCATTCAGGGAACCGGATGGCCCATGAGACATATCTTTAAAACTCCAATTGGATTAGAGCGGGGTGGGCTTCAAAAATTTTAGCAAAGGGATATCTCCCCAGTTGCTGGATGGGTGGGGCCTAGTCGGCTTCCTGCACCATGGGTGGTGGGTGTTTTTGCTCTCCCAGGGCTCCGGAGGCTGTCTTTGAGCCTCCGGGAGGGCAAAAATGGCCTCTCGGGCTCTAGAGGCTCTCTGGAGTCCAGAAATGGGCCTGTTTCCAGCATTTGGGAACTTCCAGCAGGCCTGTTTTTCACTCTCCCCAAGTCTCCGTGCGCAGCCTGCACTTACCTGCATCCAAAACAGGCCATGTGGGGAGGGGAAGGGCAGGATGGGTGGGGCCAGCCAGGAGTGGGATTTGAGGTTTCTCCAAACTGCACAGAATCTTAGCTAGGGGCTGTCCTGAACCCCCCAGCAGCCCACCACTGGATTAGAGACTAATTATATTAGTGATTATTTATCTCTCATTACATATGTGTGCAGTTACTTAGATCAGTGGCGAAAAGGTTGAGCAACAGGAAAAAAGCTTTCTCTGAGTTTCTAAGGCTCATAAAACATAATCCCTAGGCAGGTGTCTTTGTTTTCCAATCTCAGGTTATTTGATAAGATCCTAAAAAAAATTAAGGGATGGCACGGTGGCTCGGTGGTTAAGAGCTGGGATTGTCAATTGAAAAGCCGTCGGCCCAAGTTCGAAACCCAAGCGCCATGCAACAGGGTAGCTCCTGTCCTCACCTCACTGCTTCCCACCTAGCAGTTTGAAAACATGCAAATGTGAGTAGATAAATAGGTACCACTTCAGTGGGGAGGAAAGAGCGCTCCGTGATGTCGTGCTGGTCACATGACCACAGAAGTGTCTTCAGACAGTGCTGGCTGAATGGCCCTTGAAATGGAAACGAGAAGCACCCCGTATAGTTGGCAACGATCAGCAGAGTAAAATCCACAGGGACTTCTATATCTTTACCTCCTCTGAGTTTCTAAGGCTGATAGAACATAATTCCTGGCAGGTGTGTTTGAGGTTATTTAAGAACATTGTAAAAATGTCAAATCTCTTTTGCCAAGCCATTTGTTATTGCCTATTTTAATGACTGGCGTTGATCTCCATTTGGGTTTTAATGGTTTGGTTTTTGGTTTTAAAGAGGGTTGTAAATTGCTTTGAGTGCTGGGAGAGGCAGAAAGGCAGGACAGATATATTGAAGAATAAATGAGTAAACAATCCAGGGGGCCATGGATTGACATGTCATTAGGTTTTATCTGGTGACCTCTAAAATGACAATTTGCACCAACAAATTAGGGCTCCATTAACCAATCAAAGGATAAAGTGTAAAAACGTTGCCAGGCACTTAAAAGCTTTTTACATGTTGTGCCAAATTTGCAGGAACACAGGACAAAGTTAACATTTGAAGCCCCGGCCCAATGGATTCAGAACACAACCAGTTGGCTTCAGTTTGCAATTGTTGGGCTTCTCAATATTAAAATGAGTTTTGAAGAGTTAGCCGTGTGTTAGCTATATAATGCAGTAACCCTTGATAATTTTTGCTATTTAAGAGCCACCGTTGAGAAGGCTTGAAAGTTAATCATTGGTCATTTGCAAATTTGACTCTGCTCAAACAGATTTACTAGCTGGAGATGGGCGATGGGATCTACAGTTACATTTTGCCTTGATGTTGTATTGTTTGGGGCAAATTCTTTGATTTCCACATTCATTTGAAACCTATTCAAAATCACAATGGATGATACACAGCGAGATAGTAATGAGCATTTCACACAAGGAGTGGGGAATCCACTTGTTCATATTTATTCTGGTTCTAGTCCCCCATCGCTCTATCTAGGCCAGGAGTATCCAACCTTGGCAACTTTAAGACTTGTGGACTTCAACTCCCAGAATTCCTCAGCCAGCTTTGCTGGCTGAGGAATTCTGGGAGTTGAAGTCCACAAGTCTTAAAGTTGCCAAGGTTGGACACCCCTGATCTAGGCATTGAAATGTGCTTTAAAACTTGACTTGTCACAATATTAGGCAATATTCATAACTACTTTTCTGGATTCCGAAGAGCTACTTCAAGCATTGTGAAGATGCTCACAACTATTTGAGCTATAGATTGAGTTTATGGTGGTTTGTAAATTGCTTGGACTAAGAATTATTTAAATGGTGTTTCCTACACTCCTGCCCCTAGGATTGTAAATTCAAACTTGTAACCCTCTTGTAATGTTTATCTGATGGAACTGGGCATTCACTTCTAGCTCTGGAGAGAAGGATTAAACTCTGTCCTTTACAGTTGAGGGTGACCTGTCTTTTAAAGTCTCCTCATGTAAGGTAGCAATAGTTTTCTGGGCCCGTTTGAGGTACTGGTGCACACCGTGATAGCAGAGGTGGTATTCAGCAGTTTCCGACCAGTTCTGGAGAACTGGTAGTGGAAATTTTGAGTGGTTCAGAGAACCGGCCAATGCCGCCTCTGACTGGCCCCGCCCCCATCTCTTCTCTGCCTCCCATTGAGTCCCAGCTGATTGGCTGGGTCTTCTTTGGTTGCCCTGCACAGGAGAACGGAGCTGGAAAGCAGGTTAGTGGGGTGGAGAGGGAACAGGGATTTTGCAGTAACCTTCCCCTGCTACGCCCTCCAAGCCACGCCCACAGAATTGGTAGTAAAAAAATTTGAATCCCACCACGACTTGATGGCACAGCACCGGGCTATATCAAATAACACTGTCCCAGAATTTGAATCTCTCCGTTTTGTGCCCAGAGAGGTTCTGTTGTAGACATTTCCAGGTGCGAGATTCAAAATACCTAGACACGCTTTGGGTGAGGATCAAAGATATTTACAGTGCAGTAAACCATGTGCAAATCTGTACATTGGGGAAACAAAACAACTGCTTCATAAATCGCATGGCATGACATAGGAGAACAAATTCATCAGTTCTAGACACAGCTGTCCATCTGCATTTAAAAGACACAGGCCACTCTTTTGAAGATAATAAAGTCCATATTTTGGACAAAGAGGATTGCTGGTTTGAAAGAGGGGTTAAAGAGGCCATCTGTGTCAGAACTGAACAGCTCTCCCTCAACAGAGGGAGGGATATGACATTATCTATCTCCAGTCTACAACACGGTCCTTTCAGCAATTCCAAGAAGGCTCCACATCCATTTGCATTACTCAGGTGACCCTGAGGACACAGACAAACCTCCAATTGGCCTCAACAACTTCCTACAAGAATACAAATGACCAGCTCTCTGCAAGGAGCATAAATCCTTCCAATCCTCACCATCCAATCAGAGCTGAAGACACTTCTTGGACAAGAACTGAAACATCTTCCAAGAAAAAACAGAAAGTCCAGTTGCCTCTTGAAAAATGCACTTTTGGGACAACCATGACCTGGATGACAGAGAATCTCCAAAGACAAAATATCTACAGATACTTTTCATGGTTCCCACCACAAATTTTGCACAAAATAGTTGTGAGATTCCTGGGGTGTGAACCAGATGACCCAGTTCCTCATTGATGCCCCCCATTTAATGGAATAATCTCCTTCTAGAGATATAGTTGACTCAACCTTGATGGTGTCAATTCTGGACATCTCACAAAAGAGATGTTATTGGAGGGGAGAAAGGTAGCCCTCGATCTTCAATTATCACTTAGCAACCATTCAAAGTTATGACAGACCCTTCAAAAGGTAATTACACCTGCTCCAAAGTTCCAACAGCTGGCTCAGGAATTCTGGGAGTTGAAGTCATGAAGGGGCCACAGTTGGCCACCCTTGGTCTGGATGCTACCTACCTTTCCCAATTCCTCTTGCCTTTTTTCAAGATGTATCCCAGTATAGTACTATTCATTGATCTGAAGGCCTCCCCTGTTTTGATATGCAGGGCTTAGAACCATTCTTAAACATTTGTGGTGGGCACCACAAAAAGTATCTGTAGATATTTTGCTTCTCACCAAAAATATTTGTAGATGTTTTGCTTCTCACCAAAAGTATCTGTAGTTATTTTGATTGTCACAATACCATTATAAGATTCCCTTGTTTACATTCTCTTCTATTTATATTGCAAATTCTATTCTAGATCAGTTTCCTATTAATATAGAGTATCTTCCAATCTGCATGTATCCACAGGATAGCAGAGGTATACATAATAACTTAAGCCGACTTATTGAAAGAAAGCCAGAATATGATTCCTAAAGCTGCCCTGCAAAAGCCTTGGATATTTTAATTAACAAATCAAATACACATAATAAAGTAGTTGCATTGGGTTTTTTTTTTTTAAGTAGAAGAGGATTAACACCCCAACATTCATTGCTGAAAACAAAAATGTAAACTAAAATTAATTATTATAATCCCCTTTAGACTGAGGCTAAGAACGTGGATTTATGTATCTACACAATCTCTGCCAGGTGTTTTTAAGCAAGTCTATTTTGGTACTTGCAAATTATCCTGGAAATAGAGATGAGTGATTCTATTAATTCTGCTGGATGTAGAAATTTAATGCACAACTGGGCCACTTTTTAGCAGAACCTGAAATGAACAAAATTGTCATCTATCTACTGCACACTTGGCCAAAGTGAAGATGTGCAGTGGTTCTCAGCATGTGACAATTGGTAAAATCAGGCTGGATCTGATTTTAGCAGCTCTGCAACAAAGCAGCAAAAAAATAAAAATAAAACAATCAAATACCCAGATTGCTAATGAACTCAAAGGCTTAAAAATAGCCAAGAACAAATCAGCTATTGTCAAAATTCATGCTAGCTAAACCATACTTTCCCTTAACTGTAAGAGGTTGGCTAAGCTGAGTTCACACCGTGCTAAAAAGCAGACTGACAATTCACATCCATATTCTCAGTGCATATTTTGTGATCCCAGAATTGTCTCTGGAGTAGGCAGAGCTGGTTATGGGTTGGGAAAGGGGTCGAGAGGGCCATAATGACAAAACTGGGTATCTTAAGCCTTTTAGGATTTGGCAGTGTTTCAGCCTGTCCTTCCTTCTCACTTCTTGGCCTTCAGATCTTTGAGGAACTCAAAGCTGATCTTGTGAAAAGTGTGAGAGAGAAATTGAGGGAGGAAGGAAGGTGCCATTAAGGGATGACTTGGAGAAGATAATATAACTTCTTTCTGCCTTAGGACAGATTAATATCTTCTCCAAGTTGTCCCCATGGCTCCTTTCCTTCCTTCCTTCCTTCCTTCCTTCCTCCCTTCTCTCCCTCCCTCCCTCTCCCCCTCCCCCTCCTTCCTTCCTTCCTCCTTCCTTCCTTCCCTCTCTTCCCCTTTTGTTTCTCCTCCTATCCTCCCTTCTATTTTCCTCCATCCTTTCTTCTTATTTTCCTTCGACTCTTCCTGTACGATATTAGCATACTCCAAACCCTCTTAATTGATTGGTCCGGACGGACAGTGACCTGATTGGTCGAAGGCTCGGCAGTGATTGGAGCGCTAGGAATCTACCACGATTGGCTGTGCCGATTGCGGGAGATTCAAAGCGCTACCATTGGCCGCCGAGCCACGAGCCAGCCCTATATGAAGGGCTGCTGCAGCTCGCATTCTTCAGACTATTCTCATCTAAAATAAAGAGCTGAAATCACTGAATGGTCTCGCGTCTCCTTCGAACCGATCCACCCCAGATCTAACACTTCCCTCCCTCCCTCCCTTCCTCTATGGTCTCTCCTTCCACCCACTCTCCTTCCCTCCCTCTCTTCCCCTTTTGTTTCTCCTCCTATCCTCCCTTTTATTCTCCTCCATCCTTTCTTCTTACTTTCCTTCGACTCTTCCTGTACGATATTAGCATACTCCAAACCCTCTTAACTGATTGGTCCGGATGGACAGTGACCTGATTGGTCGAAGGCTCGGCAGTGATTGGAGCTCTAGGAATCTACCGTGATTGGCTGTGCCAATTGTGGGAGATTCAAAGCGCTGCCATTGGCCGCCGAGCCGCGAGCCAGCCCTATATGAAGGGCTGCCGCGGCTCGCATTCTTCAGACTATTCTCATCTAAAATAAAGAGCTGAAATCACTGAATGGTCTTGCGTCTCCTTCGAACCGATCCACCCCAGATCTAACACTTCCCTCCCTCCCTCCCTTCCTCTATGGTCTCTCCTTCCACCCACTCTCCTTCCCTCCCTCCCTTTCTCTAATGCTTTTTACAGGGTCAGCTTTAAATCATTTTACAAGTTCAGAATCATGCAAGACCAGACAATCTATGGATAATTTATGCCCGTTGTTGAATTAGACTCTTCTACAGGGCATATTGAGCAGGGGGTTGGACTAGAAGACCTCTAAAGTCCCTTCCAACCCTATTATTCCATGTGCCATATGAGAGGCTAAGAAAGAGCTCCTCTAGCCTAGGATTTTTCCAATTGGATTCCATGAAAAACTGAGGAATAAAAAAAAATCACATGAACGAAACCTATTTTTTTAATAGAGAAGTGTTTCACAACCTTGGCAACATAAAGTTGCGTTAACCTCAACTCCCCAAATTCTCCAGCCAGCATGAATTATTTAAGTTGCCATGGTTGAGAAACTCTGCTCTACACCTTTGTTTTTTTAAAATCAGTATTCTTGATCATTTATTTAAAAAAGTAATAGGTTCCATGGCCTGAAAATCATGAATCTTTCACCTAACTGTTAGAGAGGGAATAAATACATGGGGTTGCCTGAAGATTCCAGATAAAGATTTTTTTTATTTTATTCTCCACTAACATATATTCTTGTGAGTGGAAGTGTTTTCTGAAGTATGAAAGCTGAACCGAAACTGGTAAGTGAAATAATGTCATTGGTGATCATGACTGGTTCTTTCTGTGTTAAAAACTTAGGTGTCATGCTTAGGTGGAGACTGACTCTCAGGGAGAGGAGGAACAGCCGACAGGGAGTGGAAGTGTGGCTCCGGAGGTTGTGGAGGAGGCTGGGGAAGGGCAGAGATCTTCTGGGCAGTCAGAGAAGGACCCAGGCCCACCCCTTATCCATCCTAGGGCACGCAGGGAGGAGAGGATAAGGGAGAGAGATGGTCTACTCAGGAGGAGAGGGCCTTGATCCTCTTCATGGGCTGCAGCTGTGACAACTGGATAAGAGGACAGACATGCGCACTGGCAAACGCTGGAAACAAAGCTTGTAAATATCTCTAGTTTATAGTTCCTCTCTAAGTTTGGCATCCTTCCTAGTGTGTGTTATCTGTGAACGTCCTCCAGCCCTTATCTTGCCTGATTCGTGTTGCTTTTTTCCTTCTTCGTGTAACTGTTTGTGTGGGAGTGTTTTTGTCTTCCATCAAAAATATTCGGAGCTTGGAAACAAACTGAAGGAATAAAAGGGGCTTCACCTGTTTTCTGTGACTGTGTTTGTTTTGTATTCCACCCTGGGTGATCACATTAGGTGTTCCAATTCAAAGTGACCATCACATAAAAATGGCACCATACATTAATCAAGGGCAGAAATTTAAATAGGAAGATGCTGCATATTTTTAATGTACATTAAAAGACATGATAGATCAACCTTAGAGATAGCTTTTATGGTAATTACGTTTTGAAAAAGATTGGATTCTCAAAAAAACTTGAAAAAGATAGATTGTTCATATGCTAAAAACATCCTTGGGATGCTTTTAAGTTAGAAATCGGTACCCCATTTTCTTCTCTCTATTCTCAGAATGATTGTGTGAAAGCATTTATTAGTAGCTTGGAATTTACGGTTTAGGGCTTAATGTATTACATGAACTGATCCAATTGCAGTTCAAGCAAAATCTGCTTTTAGCACAGTGTATGATCTGAGCCAAAAATTGTTAAATTTTCAAAAGCCATTACATAAATCCTTTGTGAGAGGAACTTAGAATTCAATATTCTGTTCCAGGCATTCTATTCAAAAGTACTGCATAGTTATTCTTAAAAATATAACAAGGGGCACTTAAAACTCAATATGAAAAAACCAGTCTTCTCATTCCATTTGAGGCTAACAGAAATTATTTTAATAAAAGAACATGAGTAATTGTAGCCATAGAGACAGACCTAACTACCAAGTCTGCCTTTGTGCCAATTCTTCATTTCTAACCTTAAGCTCCTCTGTTCCCTTTGCTTTTAAACATAATTTTTAAAGACATGCCTAAAAATGTATATTTTTTTGCACATGTCTTTGTCTTAGGATATTCATTTAGCAAATGATCAATATATCCTTGCCTTAATGTGTCCTTTGGAGGGGAATCATTTTCTTCCACAGCTGTATATTTCTGCTCCCCTTAGAAATATATTTTTATTTACATTGCGAAATTGCATTACAAAATTCAGTAAAATATGTCGATAAACATACAGCCTTATCCTAGGTTTGGTACAGAGAGTGTTCGACTTAGGACCACAATTGACCCCAAAATTTATGTTTTTCTTTCTTTCTTTTTTTCTTTTTCTTTTCTTTATTGTTTATTGTCATTGTACGTACATGCACAGTATACGCATACAATGAAATTCACATAACACCCAGAGACCACACTAAACATGCACACACACACACACACACACACGACAATCCCCAAACACCCCACCCACCCACCAAAATTCCCCGCCTCCTAAAAACACATAAGCATCCACATAACAGACCAAGGAATAGCAACAGCAATAGCACTTAGACTTGCATACTGCTTTATAGTACTTTCCAGCCCTTTCTAATTGTTTTACAGAGTCAGCCTCTTGCCCCCAACAATCTGGGTCCTCATTTTACCCACCTCGGAAGGATGGAAGGCTGAGTCAACCTGGAGCCAGTCAGAATCAAACTCCTGGCTGTGGGCAGAATCAGACTGCAATATTGCAATCTAGCAGGAAGGAAGGAAGGAGGGAGGGAGGGAGGGAGGGAAGGAAGGAAGGAAGGAAGGAAGGAAGGAAGGAAGGAAGGAAGGAAGGAAGGAAGGAAGGAAGGAAGGAAGGAAGGAAGGAAGGAAGGAAGGAAGGAAGAGCAATAGCCCTTAGACCTATATACCGCTTCACGGTGCTTTATAGCCCTCTCTAAGCAGTTTACAGAGTCAGCCTCTTGCCCCCAACAATCTGGGTCCTCATTTTACCCACCTCGGAAGGATAGAAGGCTGAGTCAACCTTGAGCCAGTCAGAATCAAACTCCTGGCTGTGGGCAGAATCAGACTGCAATATTGCAATCTAAAAGGAAAGGAAGGGAAGGGAAGGAAGGAAAGAATAGCAATAGCACTTATACTTATATACCGCTTCACAGTGCTTTCCAGACCTCTCTTAGCGGTTTACAGAGTCAGCCTCTTGCCCCCAACAATCTGGGTCCTCATTTTACCCACCTCGGAAAGATGGAAGGCTGAGTCAACCTGGAGCCTGGTGAGATTTGATCTGCCAAATTGCAGTAGGAGTAGCTTGTAGTACTGCACTCTAACCACTGCACCACCGAGGCTCTATAATGCTGACCAATAACATAAGACTCTATAATACTGTCCAACAACTCACTGATGGTGGTCCTTAAGTTCATTGTTAAGTGTAGTTATAGCTCCTGGATAAAAACTGTTCAGGAAATGTGCAGTCCAAGTTTTAATTGTTCTGCATCTTCTGCCAGAAGGCAACAGTTCACAAAGATTGTGAGCAGGATGGGAAGAGTCGCTGAGAATGTTGTGCAACTTCCTCAAACAGCGAGAGGCGAAGATGTCATCCAGGGCTGGTAGCTGGAGCCTGATGATATTCTGGGCAATTTTAATGATTCTCTGTAGAGCCTTTTTTGTCTGCTCCAGAGCTGCTCCCATCCCATGCAAGGATGCCATATGTCAGGACACTCTCAATGGTGCTGCAGTAGTAGGAGAGAAGTAGATGCTGAGGTAGATTTATCTTCCTGGGCATTCTCAGGAAGTACAGTCTCTTCTTCTGTGCCTTCTTCACAAACAAAAATTTATGTTTGCTGAGTGAGACATTTGTTCAATGAATTTTGACCCCCTTTTACAACTTTTCCTGCCACGCTTGTTAAGTGAACCCGTGCAGTTGTTAAGTTAGGGACATGGTTGTTAAGTGAATCTGGCTTCCCTGTTGACTTTGCTCATCACAAAGTCACAAAGGGGGATCATATGACCCTGGAACACTGCAACTGTCATAAATATGAGTCAGTTTCCAAGCATCCGAGTGTTGATCAGCTGTCCAGGGAGGATGCCATAGCCATAAATATGGCACATGGTCGAAAGTAACTTTTTTCAGTGCCGTTTGAGCTTTGAATGGTCACTAAATGTACTTCCCTTATAAGTTGAGGACTTCCCCTGTGCGCAAACTGAAGTGGGATGTATTTGTATTTCTTTTTAAAAAGTACATGACTGAATTTTGGGCTCAACCTTAATTAATGAGGATTGCAAGCTTCATCAGATATCAGAATTGAATGATGAGATGCAAGTGGCGTGTTTATAGCAGCTTTTGTGCATTGATTATCTTCCCAAAGTTTAGCGATTTCAACTCTGCCAAGCTTGCTGCAGATTTTTGGAATCACATTCTCAATATAATTGCAGGGCTTGGCGATCAATTTATCGTGAGAAAGCAGCACTGGATTGTTAAATACTGGTGAAAAGAATTGAGGACAGTGAAGTTCTGATCACCACCCGTTGAGAATTTGTGAATTCTCCCATAGCGCAACCAGAGTTGTGTCAGCTGTTCCCAATGGAGGTTAATTCCTGCCTGTTTTGATAATATAGGCAAACCACAGGATGTAGATGCAGTGAGGAATCAGTTTCCCCTGTCTCAAAACATAAGAGGGGATACCTTTCCAGTACAGAAACACACCACAAGAAAAGCACCTTGTATTTTGATAACAGCTACACTATCAGAACAACCGTTGGAAGGGACCTTGGAGGTCTTCTAGTCCACCCCACTGCTCAGGCAGGAGATCCTATACCATTTCACACAAATGGTTGTCCAGTCTCTTCTTAAAAACTTCTAGTGTTGGAGCATCCACAACAACTACTTTTTTTTGAAATTTTTTTATTGTTTTATATCATACATTTCCTTTCTACATTGAACAGTGTGCTCTCTAGGAGTCCAAAATATTAACATGCAAACATTATCATCATCGTCATCGTCATCGTCATCATCTTTATGATGTATATCATAAATATATCAACAAATATGCAGTAATATATAAAGATGTGATAACACATCAATCATATTATAACATATATTACCTTCCATTATAGTATCGATTATATAACCGTCAGAAATATTTACTCATCTGTTTTTTCTTTCTCCTGTAAACCATATTTCATCTAATTCTGCTCCTCTAACCTCAATATCTGTCATTAAACCATTTATAGAATAGTCCCCATGTTATGAAATAGTCTGAGTCTTCTTTCCCTTTAATTTTTTGAGTTAATCTATCCATCTCTGCACATTCCAGATTTTTTTTTGGATTATAATATCGTCTGCAGAGGTTCTGAAGGTAAAGCTGTTCCACTGGTGAATTGTTCTCACTGTTAGGATGTTTCTCCTTAGTTTTAGGTTGGTTCTTGAATTGTTTCCATCTCTTGTCTCTTTTTTTCTTCTTTTTTTTAATAAAAAGTTATTTTTATTTTTAACAACAAACATAGACAAATACAAACATAAAACAACAAAATAAGACCATCTTTCCATTATACAGTGTGTTGGTTGGCACATAATTCTTGTGCATAACATATATAGTCTTTTTCTCTTGAATTGAAATTTGCATTCATATTACATTAATCAACTTTCCAGGTCATATTATATTATTATTCCACCACATTAGACTTTAGTTTCAAATCCACATTATCTTTTAGTAATGTATGCAATAAGATTAATAAAGTGTGAGCTTGGAGTAAGTGCAGGGTTCTGGCCCTGCACTTCTGATTGGCTGTTAAGCGGCCGGACCAGATTGGCCCGTTCCGGGGAATCCGATTGGCCCTTAACAGAGAGTTCTTATTGGTTATAAGAGCTAGCGTTCCTAGCTCGGTATTGGTTAAAAGTTACAAGGTTTTCCTATATAAGGCGGGTTTTAACTGCTATTAAATGAGTAAGTCACAATGTAAATAAAGAGCTGAAATTCACCGTTCAGAGGCTTGTCTCCATTCTTTCTCGCCCATGCTCAAAACGTAACACTACTGATTTTGATTCATATTATAAGTCATTCAATAATAATCAATGATAACATATCATTACTGTTAAGTTATACTTCAATTTTCCATTTTTCTATCTAACGATTGGTAAAATAAATCCCACGTCTTAACATATTCTTTTTCTTCTTGCTCTCTGTTTGATAATGTGAATTTACTCATTTCTGCACACCATCTCTTGTCTTTTGGACTGCCTTCTGGTGCTTTAAAGAATAGGTTGAGCCCCTCTTCTTTGTGGTAGCCCCCCCAAAAGTGGAACACTAGCTGGGCAAGAGGAATTTTAGAAACCACAATACAGTTTGTGTAAGGATGAGTCACCTCCTTTTCTTATGCGCACCGGGACTTTTGCAAACTTGCAGAGCCTGAGCATGGAGCACCAAGGATAGTAGCAGCAGAGACACTCGCTCGGCTCTTCTCACACCCATCCAGCCACTCAGGATTAAACCAAAACGCAGCGCGCGGCTTTCCCAGGTACCTCAAAATCTTTTTTTTCCTGTTATAATGGGGACGGGGGGAAAGCAGAAGCGACTCAGATGCTGTTGTTGGAGACGGCGCTGGTGCGTGGGGGGGGGGAGAAATTAATTAACCCCTGAAAAGACATCCTAGCCATTTTTTCAAGGCTCAAAAAAAAATAAGACCCAGCCTTATTATCTGAGAAACACGATAGGATCGTGTTTGGGACTGAACAAGTAGTCAAAGAAATAGCAACAGAGCTTTTGTTCTGATTTGATTTGAAGAGTATTTCATGTCTTTTGGGGGTCTCTGTGGTTACCTGAAGTCTATCAGTCATGCAGGGCCATCAGGAAGAGGTCTCAAGTGCCACATGGAGAAAACATGGGAAGGATAGGTAAATAAAGAACTATACAACAGTTGGCCACCGGCCCCTCCAGCAGCCAAATCAGAGGGGCAGGAGGAGGCGTGGGAGTCAGGGCAACATGAGAGGGGGAAGAGGGAATGGAGCTAACAGAGGCAGAGCCTGGACCATCCCTCAGCCCTCAGATGGAGAATCAACAGCCCCCAGGTTTGGAGGGGGCTAATGAGGAAGAAGAGGAACAGCTGGGTTCAGTGCCTGATGTGCAGATGAGCAGAAGTCAGAGGAGAGGAGAACAATGGAAATCTATGAGCCAGACCTTGGGATGGAAAATCCACCACTACTAGTGAAGCCCCACCCTAGCTCTGGGGATAAAAGGCAGGGGGCGGAGATGAATCAATGTGGAAGACAGCTATTCATCTTCTGGCCGGACGGACTTGTTAGCCTGCAATGAGAGAGAAACTTTTGGCCAGGGCTGCTGGTATTCCAAATAAAGGAATCTTTTGAGTTCACATCACAGGGTTTGTCATATTTCCAGGTTGAATCTCTCCTTGATCAGTTTCCATCCATTGTTCCTTCTCTGGCCTTTGGGTGCTTTAGAAAATAGCTTGATCCCTTCCTCCTCTCTGTGGCAGCCCCTCAAATATTGGAATTCTGCTATCCTGTCTCCCCTGGTCCTTCTCTTCACTAGACCAGCCATGCTGAGTTCCTGCAACTGTTCTTGATATGTTTTAGTCTCCAGTCCCCTAATCATCCTGGTTGCTCTTCTCTGTACTTTTTCTAGAGTCTCAACATCTTTTTTATAATGTGGTGACCAAAACTGGATGCAGTACTCTAGGTGTGGCCTTACTAGGGCTTTATAGAGTGGTATTAGTACTTCCCTTGATCTCGATTTATCCCTCTGTTAATGCAATTTAGGATTGCATTGGCTTTTTTGGCTGCTGCACCACAATGCTGGCTCCTATTTAGCTGGTTGTCCACTAAGACTTCAAGATCCCTCTCATAGTTACTGCTATTGAGCCTGGTTTCACCCAGTCTATATGTGTCCTTTTGACTTTTCTTGCCTAAGTATAAGACTTTTCTTTGAAGACGTTTCGCTTCTCATCCAAGAAGCTTTTTCAGCTTTCAAGCTGAAGCTCCGTCCAAGAAGTTTCTTAAAGATATTGCTCTCCGAGAGCTGCTCCCCATTACCCTGCCTCAGTAATCTTTCTTAAACATTTTTTTCAAAGTTTATTATAAGATAAAATACAAATGAAAACAAACATTAGGAAAGTTAAAGAAGAAAGAGTGCAGAAAGGAAGGAAAAAAGTAGTGATTTCTGACTCTTCAATTCAGTAGAGTACAGATTTTAAAAAAGTTGTAATCTCAACCTTTCGCTTTGCACTTCTAAACATTTTAAGCCATTGCTATAGCAACAAAGTCATTCTAATCATCAAAAATAAGAACTTCGCTTTTTTTCAGTTTTGAGCAGAAGTGGAAATTATGAATTCTTATCTTTAATTAGAGCACTCAATCTTGCCATCTCCATCACCTTTCCTGTCCATTCCTCCATTGTGAGAGTTAGTGTATCTATCCATCTTTGTGCATATAAGATTCTCACTACATTCAACATGCATAGCAACAAACTTCCAAATTTTCTTTCAAGCTCTTTATCCAACCAGCCCTCTATCACACTAATCTTGGTTATTTTATGGTCTACTAAGTAAACCATAAAAGGTGAGTTTATGCAACCTAAGCCATAAATTCTGGGTTGCAAATCAGGGTGGCTTGATTGAGTACTTGCTGAGCCAAATCCCAAAAAATCACATCATGATGTAGGCACAATCTGATCCCTTTCATTTTCCATATTTCTTTTCTACCTCTCTGCTTCTAATCCACTCTTGATCATTGCATAAGATCCTTCAAAGAGAAGAAATACCACACTCTAATTGATCCAAGCTTAAAAATAATCTAGCGAGTACCAGCCAGTGACTAATTATCTAACTTTATAGAAGCCCATTAGGAAGAAAAAATGGCTTAATTAGAATTTAAGTATGTTCATTTTTCATTAGGTATTTGATTAAGTGGATCTCTTCACACGGCAGATAGATTTCCAGATATCTCTTCCTTGACAAGGACTTAACATTTCAGTTAGCTAGTAAGAAATGAAGGGTAGCTTCATCTGGAACCATTGAGATAAACCAGATCAAGGAAAACAGATGTTACATAAACTTCTGGAACTTTGTTTTATTGATCTAGAGCAGGGGGTCTCCACAGTTGTCAACTTTAAGATTTAACAAAATAACAAAAGTTGGAGTGGACTTTCTAGTCCAACCACCTGCTCAAGCAGGAAACAGAGGCTGGTACAAAGACGAGGTGGTCAACTTATTTTCCAAAGCACCAGAAGGCAGGACAAGAAACAGTGGATGGAAACTGATCAAGGAGAGAAGCAACCTAGGGAGAAATTTCCTAATGGTGAGAACAATCAATCAATGGTTGTTTTCCCTTCAGAAGTTATGGCTGCTCCATCACAGGAGGTTTTCAAGAAGAGCCTGGACAACCATTTGTCTGAAATGGCATAGGGTCTCCTGCTTGAGCAGGAGGTTGGACTAGAAGACCTCCAAGGTCCCTTCCAGCTGTTTGATTAAATGTGAAGTCCTGCAAACTTTGCATCATATTGCAACAGAATGCACCCTCAGAAGGATCCCTGGATCACTGCATGAAATAGATCATATGAAGATCACAGCTGCCCAATACCTAAATGACCTAGATATCCTGCCATAGGTTTAGTCATTTCAATAACTACTCATGCATAATTTAATTCTATTCATAATTTTATTTATCACCTGTACTGGTCTGTTTTTAAAATAATTCACTGCTCTGTTGTTCTATATTTTGCTATACATTTGATACGCTGTTTTAGTGATTTTTTCATGCATTAATGTTGTATTCTGTTATGCCTCTCTCTCTCTCTCTCTCTCCATCTCTTTCTCTCCCTCCCTCTCTCTCTGTCTCCCTCCCTCTCTCTCTCTCTCTCTCTCCATCTCTTTCTCTCCCTCCCTCTCTCTGTGTCTCCCTCCCTCTCTCTCTCTCTCTCTCTTCATCTCTTTCTCTCTCTCCCTCTCTCTTTCTCTCCCTCCCTCTCTCTCTCTCCCCCTCCATCTCTCTCTCTCTCTCTCCATCGCTCTCGCTCTGTGTCTCTCTCTGTCTCCCTTGGGCCTTCCCCCCTGGATTCTGGCACTTAACCCCAATTAAACCATGAGTCTCAAGCCAAACTTCCAAAATTTCAAAAGGATTTATTGGGAGTTAAAAGGTCCAGCACTGCCTGGATGTAGCCAACCCTGAGGCACATCATTCATCGTCACCCTTGACCCTGGTTTCCCTCCACCCCCTGGCTGTATTGTAATTCATATTCTCCAATGGGACACATCCATAGCCCAGAGTCATCAATCATGCTCTCCAGTTAGATGTTTGCAAGGCAGAAACTTCCCTTACTTAGTTACTATCTTTGAAAACATTTATGGAATGCAGTTTCGGTTTGCAAGCTGCTGCACTGCTCCCCTCCCCCTCTCATTTCTGTTGGCAACTCTAAAAAGACCAGAGAAATACTTTATGAGTTGACAATAGCACAATAGAATGCAGCCATTATATGAAATATATATGCGTACGTGTATGTATGTATGAATTTGTACATATGTATCCATATGTTAACATCTGGAAGTTCAAATTAGCCATCAAATCTGCACGTTGCACTTTGATTTTAAAAAATTGGTGTCAGATATTTTTCTTAGATCAACCCCATTTTCAAAAGTAGAACAACTCTTTATAAAAAATCCCCTTGTCTGAATTTACAAGAAGACATTTTGAATCGAGGTAATTTTGGGAGCATTTTGAGCTGGAGACCGAACAAAAATACATTGCAACAAAATTAACGCCTGCTTGGTGCTTACTCCTAAATGTTCTTCCTCCTCCAGGGTTTTCTCCGTTTCACTGTGTCAGCTGTGAATTGACAGTTAGGAAGGCATGTTTACAATTATTCCTGCATGAGACAAATGATTGCCCACGCAAGAAGAAGCACATTTGCTGAATCCCCACCCCACACCCTTGGGTACTGGCAAATCTGCTGGGTTTCTCCCAAGGAAAGCAGAGGAGGATACCAAATTGTTAATTAAAGAAATCAAATCCACGCTTAAATCCTTGTCTTTTAGTCATTCTGCAGAAAGTCGAAAAAGTGGATCCTTCTCTTCTTTATATAAATAATTGCTCCGGGATTTTGTTTCGCTCGTTTGAGGAACTCTGGGTCTTTTGATACATAACCAATTTGAGCTCCTTTTTGAATCCCGGTGTGCAAATTTGCATGACATTTCCTGCGGTTTCGCACAACACTTTCTTTTTCATGCCACCTTTATTTTCAAGCAGCTTTCCTAAACAGAAAGGGAAAGGCGATTTTATTTGCAAATTAATTGGGAAGTGCTATTTAAGTCAATTTGTGTTTAAATATGACAGGGGTGTCAAACCCATGGGGTGCTTCAATCTGGCCCATGGGGCCGGTCTGCAAATATCAAATATCAGTTTGGCTCTGCCTGCCAAAATGGTCCATGGGGGGGCCGTGTGCAGCCAACACGTGGCCCATTTTTGACCTCTCCGCTTCCAGCAGGCAAAACAGGCCGTGTAGAGGCCCCAGAAGGCCCCTGCATGGCTCTCTTTTTGCCCCCCTGTCCTCCAGCAGCATTCTGCCTGCCATGGCCACCCCCCACCCCCAACATGACCATGCCTACCCCCTGTTAACTCCCAATAAATCCTTTTTATTTTGGAAGTTTGGCTCATTATTTAAATGGGGGTAACTGCCGGAATCCTGACAGCTAGCTGTCTCTGAGAAACATCATTCATTGTCACCTTGACCCTTGTTTTTTCCCCCAACCCCTGGCTGTATCATAATTCATACTCTCCAATGGGACACATCCATAGCCAAAAGCCATCAATCATGCTCTCTAGTTAGAATTTTGCATGGCAGAAACTTCAGTCACCTAGTTACTATCTCTGAAAACATTTATGGAATGCAGTTTAGGTTTTGTAAGCTGCTGCACTGCTCCTCCCTCCCTTTCTGCTGGCAGCTCTAACCAGAGAAATATTTTATGAGTTGACACCTGCAGCTACCCTCCCCAAGCCCTCTGAGGTCAAACACAACCCTGATATGGCAATGTCCTTGAAAAAAAGTCTCAGTTCTTTCTCAGCTTTGTCTGGTCAAGAAAAAAAAGAGATAGAATATTTTCAAACCTCTAGCTGGCAGTATTACAAAGTTTCTTCTGCTTTCACTTTCCCCCTCCTTTTCCAAACAAGATATAATAAAAATTAATTAAAAAGGGAAAAAGATATTTTAAAAAGATGACTAAAAGGGAGTCTCTAGCCTAGAATATTATAAAGTCAAAAATGAGAGAAAGAAAAGGTGGAAGAAGAAGGAAAAAACCAGTCCAGTTTCAAAATATAAAATCATGTGTAGAAAATCCAGCATTGAGAAAAAAAAAGTAAAAATATTATGTTGACATTCCTGTTTAAAATCATCGCTTAATCACTTCTGTCAAAACTTTTACAGATTCTTTCCTTTCCTTAGGGCAGGGGTAAGGAACATTGGCTCTTTTATCACTTACGGACTTCAACTCCCAGAATTCCTGAGTGAGCCATAAAAGGTTCTCCATCCCTGGCCTACTGGTTTTTTCAGTTGTGAGGGAAATCAATTTTTGACTTGAATGGGACTGTTTAATATACAAATGTAGGACATATTTTTATATATATTCTTTGTATGTCCTACATTTGTATATTAAACAGTCCCATTCAAGTCAAAAATTGATTTCCCTCACAACTGAAAAAACCAGTAGGCCAGGGATGGGGAACCTTTTATGGCTCCCTCAGGAATTCTGGGAGTTGAAGTCCATAAGTGATAAAAGAGCCAACGTTCCTTACCCCTGCCTTAGGGTGTCTTTTCAAATCTTAAAGTAAAGAACAAAAATTCTCACCAAACCAGCACACTTTCTCTTTCCGTTCTCTTTCGTTTTGGAGCTGTCCCAACTTCAGCAGCTTTAATGGCTGCCTATTTGCCGATGGCAAAAAGAGCTTCTCCTGGATCTACCAGGGACTTTGCAATATCCCTGGGATCGACAGGATGCGCTCTTTACATTCACCGTCTCTTCAGGACGGTTTAGATCTGATAGGAGCAAAGATATCGGCAGCGATCTCAGACCTCCAAGATCGCATGCCGTATCGTCGTGATGCCAGCTCCGTCCTCCCCCCACAAATGTGTGATGCTGGAGATCAGGGTTTATTTCTGGATGGAAACTGATCAAGGAGAGCTTCAACCTGGAAATAAGGAGAATTTTTCTGACATTGAGAAGAATCAACCCATGGAACAGAAGTTGCCTTCGGGAGTTGTGGGAGCTTCATCCCTGGAGGCTTTCAAGAAGAGACTGGACTGCCATCTGTCAGAAATGGTGCAGGATCTCCTGCTTGAGCAGGGGGTTGGCCTAGATGACCCAAAAGGCCCCTTCCAATTAATAATCTGGTTTCTAGCAAAACACCCTATCCATTGTGGAGAATGTATTTGCTGAATGAGTGCAGATTCAGTTAATGACTGCTGTAAAAAATGTAAAATTGGACCAATAATGTGGTGATCCATTTAATAACCAGCAGAAATTACAACTGGAATTCTGGGCTCAACTAGGGTCATAAATTGAAGATTAATTGCAGTGAACAACTGTGCTACTGTTTTGATGGTGGAGAGGGGGGAAAAAAATCTGGATTGATTTGTCCCTGCATGGAAGAACGCAATGGCAATCATGGAGCAGTCAGGAACAAACTTAATTTCCTGCTATTTTTGAAGCCAAAGGCTGTACTTTTCAAACATGGCTGCTTTAGCTTTGAAGCGCGCTAATTATGATTTGATCTCCAGCGTTGAACCAGACCAGCTAGCTCTTAAGCTCTGTAGGTGGCGAGATGTGCCTTTTCTTCCCAAACACTCATTAGCTGGTCAGGAAGAGCAAAAAAAAAAACCCAACAATAACGAAACAGGCATCTTGGTAGCCTGGGAATTTAATGGCGAAAGTATGATTTGCTGCAGAGCCCTGAAGATGCAGATTTAAGTCCCATCCCAGCCACCTCAGTGCTTCTTTGAAAAGGTCTTTGATTAGCAGAATTTGCCTTATTAAAGATGCCTTCCTAAAAAGGCCGCTGTGCACGTTTGAAAGGCTTAGCTGGCTGGTGCATCAGTAACCTCACTGCGTTTGGTCAGCGGGAGGGTGCCAGGGACGACATGCAACATTTATGGAGCTGCGCGCTCATTTAAGATCACGGAGAAGCTCTGACCAGCAGGCAGTATAAAATCTAGAGCAGCAGGAAAAAAAAAAACACTGGATCCTTCTCCAAAGTAGGCTAACAAAAGCCCACCCAAAGGAAACGGATTAGTTCCAGAATAAGAAAAACACATCATCATCTTTTAATGACCCCATAATCCCTTGCAGAATGGAGTCTGGGCGACTGAATGGAGCAGAGTGTTTAAGGGCCAGATGCCCTTCCTGTCACCGATGCAGAGTTTTGTTCAGCAGATATATTCTCAGTGTGCTGAGAGGAATTCCTGAACTCACAGTCTCCTGATTGTGAGGTGAGAGCTCCACCTCTAGGCCACTGCACTACCCCAAGGAAAATATAGCTTCCCAGATAATAATTAGGTCATGCTTTTGTATATATCACACAATGTTCAATAATGTTAGGCAGAGAACAATTAATCAGTGGAACGGCTTGCCACCAGAAATCATGGGTGCTCCATCACTGGAGGCTTTTAAAAGGACTTGGACAGCCATTTGTCTGGAATGGTATAGGATCTCCTGCTTGAGCAGGCGGTTGGACTAGAAGACCTCCAAGCCCCTTCCAACTCTGTTCTGTTATCAAAAAAAATTGCAGTCTAATCAATAAAAGACGGCAGATGAGATGAAGACTCTTGCTCTTCCTTACCAAAGGTCTGTGTGAAGACCCAGGTCTTCACGGCTCTTCTTAAAAGAGCAACTACTTAAAACTTAAACTATTGGCCACTTAAAACTTAGAGGTCAGCATCTAGAGGCAAGATATTAACCTGAGCAGATCCATAAGGTCTGAGACCCTAAAAAGAGTACAGGAAAAGAAAACAACAAAGATAACAATAGAATAGAATAGAATTCTTTTATTGGCCAAGTGTGACTGGACACACAAGGAATTTGTCTTGGTGTAAATACTCTCAGTGCACATAAAAGAAAAGACACATTTGTCAAGAGTCAAGAATCATCAGGTACAACACTTAATAATAGTCATAGGGTACAACAAGCAATCAAATCATACTAGGAAGCAGTCAATATAAATCGTAAGGATCCAAGCGACAAAGTAACAGTCCTACAGTCACAAGTGGGAGGGGAGGGGTGATAAGGAGTGATGAGAAGATTAATAGTAATAGTAATGCAGACTTTGTGAATAGTTGGACAGTGTTGAGGGAATTATTTGTTTAGCAGAGTGATGGCGTTCGGGAAAACACTGTCTTTGTGTCTAGTTGTTCTGGTGTGCAGGACTCTATGGCATCGTTTGGAGGGTAGGAGTTGAAACAGTTTATGTCAAGGATGTGAGGGATCTGTAAAGGGTCTGGAGACTAAATGAATAGTTGAGGGAGCTATGTATATCTATGAAGAGAAAGATTGGGGTGACATGACAGTAGTCTTCTAATGTTTGAGGGACTATCACAGAGAAGAGGGCCTCAGCCTCTTCTCCAAAGCACCTGAGGGCAGGACAAGAAGTAATGGGTGGAAGAAGACAGATCCAACCTAGATCTAAGGAGAAATTCCTGCAAGTGAGAACAATTAACCAGTGGAACAGCTTGCCTCCAGAAGTTATGGGTGCTTTATCACTGGAGGTTTTCAAGAAGAGATATACTAGTCATTTGTACAGAATGGTATAGGCAGGGGTGGGATTCTACCAGTTAGCACCTATTCACTAGAACCAGTTGTTAATATTCTAAGCAGTTCGGAGACCCGGTTGTTAGAAGAAATTACTGGCCTAATCCTGTAAGGAAGGCAGGAAGGAAACATTCTGGTGTTGCTTACAGAAACTGCCTCTCCGTTAATCCTTATTACATTCTTGGCAGGACTAGACTTCCTGTCTCTGGAGTTTTTTCCCCCTCCTTTGCTGGTACTTTGCTTGTGTGGAGTGACCATTCAAAGTTACAATGGCACTGAAAAAAGTGACTTATGACCCTTTTTCACACTTACGACTGTTGCAGCATCCCCACAGTCATAAGAGGCCAGGCAAGGAGATGCGTGCCTTGATGTGAGTGATACTGAGTTGGCCACGCTCAGCCAATAACATGACCACCAAGCCATGCCCACAATTAGACACACCTACAGAACCGGTTGTTAAAAAATTTGAATCTCACCCCTGGGTATAGGGTTCCTGCTTGAGCAGAGGGTTGGACTAGAAGACCTCCAAAGTCCCTTCCCATCCTATATAGCAATAGCACTTAGACTTATATACCACTTTATAGTGCTTTACAGCTCTCTAAGCAGTTTACAAAATCAGCATATTGCCCCCAACAATCTGGCTCCTCATTTTACCCACCTCAGAAGGATGGAAGGCTGAGTCAACCTTGAGCATACTGGGATTCGATCTGCCAAACTGCAGTAGGAGTAGCTTGCAGTAATGCACTCTAACCACTGTACCACCGAGGCTCTATATACTATATACTATGTTCTTTCCTACTTTGCTGAGAAGTTCATACCAGAGGGCAAGGGTTGCTTTGGAACATTTTATTTAATTGAAATAACTATGATGAATTGCTAAGCACATTAATGCATCAGGCTACAAACCAGGAGGTGGTGAGTTCTAATCCCACTTTAAGCATGAAGCTGGCAGGGTGACTTTGGGCCAGTTCCCCTTGCTCAGTCCAGCCCAATTCACAGGATTGTTGTTGTGGGGAAAATAGGAGGAGGAGTATTATGTATGTTCACTGCCTTGAGTTATTGATGAAAAAACCCCCCAATAAGGGTTGGATAAAAATAAATAAATAAATAAAACCTTTGGCAAAGAGTTGCTTTATATGGCAATTAGCATCCAGTTTGTTTTCTTCTTGTTGAATCAAAACCTAGTGTCAGGGTTCCAAGTAACACATCCATTGCAATCAAAACTCCGAGGCAGGTGGATTCCTCAAAAAATAGATTTATTGAACATGTCTTATTGGCATGACCTGGTGAAAACCTGTTGTGGTCCGCTGGTGGCTAGTGGAGCTGGCAACAGAGTGAGGAGTTTGGGGAGGAACCTGGGCCAGTGCTGGAGGCTGAGGAAGGCTCAGACAAAGGCTCTGCATCAGAGGCAGAGATGGGGCCAGGACCGTCTGACAGTTGTCAGCCACCTTCGGAATTGGACATCAGTGAGGCAGGGGAGCAGCTGTAGCCGTTTCCCAGTTTGCACATGCGCAGAGTGTCAGGATTCCAGCAATCACCCTAGTGAGATCATGAGTCTCAAGGCAAACTTCAAAAAACCTCATAAAACATCCCTATGCCTGTTTTACTAGTTGCCATAGAGCTGCCAAAAGATAAGAACAATTACAAACTAAGGGTCGACGCGGGTAATAAGCCACCGGTGGACGGTGAATGGCCCCTCCCATAGGGTTTAAAAGAGGAACAAAAGGGGAGGGGGCTTTTGCAGGAAACAATTTGTTCATTGTCGCAGTGGGAAGATCTGTCTGTGCATCTCAGAGTCTCTGTGCTGAGTCCTTCCTTGTCATCACTGTGTTTGGAAATAGTTACTGGGCAGCTCTCCAAGCTAGATAAGGTCTGTGTTCCTAATTACACCCTTGACAGACTGTTTGCCAGGCCTTAGGCTGAAGGTGAATGCAAGAAATTAACCTTCGTTTAATAAAAGGGGTTTTGCCAGGACAAAGAGTCTGCTTAGTGCTTTTTGAGGAAGCCTAGGTCAGAACAAAACCGACTCTAAATGTTCTTGTGGTTTTCACCTAATTAAAAGTAAACATTCTTTCACTTTCTCCCAGCAATCAGTCACATGGTCCAATCAGGATACAGTCCAGTTGCTAGGTGACTCCAGTCCCCTCCTTCTGGACATCTGGTAGGAATGTCCTTGGTTCCCAAGAGAAAGTATTTTGTTTTGGCTACAGCACCCCAGCTATCTCTACCTCCCCCTCCGTTTCCCACTGCTCCAGTTGGGAAATGGCTCTCAGCTTCAGGGTTGACACCTAGATTGTATTTCTGGCAAGTGAGTGTGTGGAAGGCCTGTGCTCTGCTATTTTCTGAGCCAGAGAGAAATCCTACATAATTCCCCCCTTTCAGCTCTGTGTACAGATTTCTAATTGCAGTATTTGTACAAGGGCTATATTAATTACTCAGTCTGAGTAGAATTTTCAGCGGGGGATTTCTTGAAGCTCATTTGCTCTTTGTTCAGCCAAATCAATTAATAATTATATTTCAGATAATATAATTGTATGGATGAATAACTTACCCTGGACGATACCTATTACAGTTTTAAAACATAGGGATTTATTTTTTTAAAATAGAATTTTTAAATCCTACCTTTATTACTTTATAGGTAACTCAAGGTAGAGAACACACCTAATCCTTCCTTCTATTATCTCCACAACAACAATTGTGAGATGGTGTGGGCTGAGAGAAAGTAACTGGCCCAAAGTCACCGTGTCAGCTTTTAAGCCTAAAACGGGACTAGAATTTGCTATCTCTTGATGATTGGCCCAAAGTCATCCAGCTGGCTTTCATACCTAAGGGGGGACTAGAACTCATGGTCTCCCGGTGATTGGCTCATAGTCAGCCAGCTGATTTTCATGCCTAAGGGGGAAACAGAACTCACCGTCTCTTGCTGATTGGCCCAAAGTCTCTCAGTTGGCTTTCATGCCTAAGGCAGGACTAGAACTCACAATCTCCTGGTGATTGAGCCAAAGTCACCAAACTGCTTTCTTGTCTCAGGCAGGACGAGAACTCACTGTCTCCTGGTGATTGGCCCAAAGCCACCCAGTCTATCTTTTATTTATTTATTTTTAAAACAAACTTTATTGATTACAAAACCAAAATATCAAACAAACACAACACACAGAAGAAGAAAAAGAAATAGAAAAAAAGAAAATGATTAAAAACTAACTGTTAAGTCTGGAGCATGGGTGCGAATAATGGAGACGAGCCGGTAGAAACAGTGAACTTCAAACTCTTTATTTACATGGTGTGACAGCTCAAACTCGATGGCTGCTATAGCCTTCCTTATATAGGCAACTTATTAACTATTCAACCAATAGCAATCCGGGAGCGCTGGCTCCGTTAACCAATGAGAATGGCCTGTTAATGGCCAATCAGATTCTCCTGAATGGACCAATCCGATCTTGCCATTAACCGCCAATCAGAAGTGCAGGGCCAGAACCCTGCACTTGACTTCAAGCTCAAGATAACTTTATTTAACATTTATTCATTCACAACACCCCTTCCCCCTGGCTTCGGTTTACGGGGTGCGGTCACGTAGTCCTTGAGGTAGGACGGTTGTTTTCTTAGTCTTTTTGATTTTCGCTGTGCGCCTGGCATTTGGCTGCACTCTTGTTGAGGTAGAGCGTTGTTTGGCGAAAGGGGTGCCTCTGGTTCAGAGTTCGCGTTTTCGTTGTCACCAATATCTTCAGCAACTCCTGAGGTGAACTCACTCCCATCCCTGGTTCCTGTTCCCGCGTTTCTGTTCCGCTATCGTTCCCTTCGAAAAGATTTTCCTCTAGTTGAAATTCGTCTTCCTCTGCATCTCCTCCCCCCTCAGTTTGGTTATAAGGGAGTTCGGAATTGCCTGACTGCAGCCGTGATCTTAGTTGATCTATGTGGCGCTTCCAAAGTCTATCGTCAGGGCACTGTACAAGGTATGATCTTGGGCCAGTTACACGGATTACCGTCACTTCTACCCACAGCGGATCGCCCGACAAGTTTTTAGTGAATACTAAATCGCCTACCTGGAAGGTATAGCATCAGCCGCTGGATCCGAGTGGTTTTTCCGATTCGTAAGCTGGGTGTAACCGGTCGAGGTGGGAGTGGAGCTTTCGTCCCATTAGCAGCTCGGCGGGAGTTTTGTTGGTGATGCTATGAGGTGTGATGTGCTGTAGAAAAAGGATTCGGTTGTTTTTCTCATCGATGTTGTTGTAGTCTATTTTTTGTAGCGTTTTCTTGACGAATTGTACCATGCGCTCAGCCCTACCATTGGCCGCAGGGTGCGCAGGTGAAGTAAGCGCATGTCGGATACCGCGGTCAGCCAGGTACTGCTCAAAAGACAGCGCGGTAAATTGGGGCCCGTTGTCAGATACCAGAACGTCTGGTAATCCGTGGGTTGCAAACAGTCTTTCCAGTCTTTTGATGACCGCTTCGGTGGTCGTGTTCCTCATTCGGTGGATTTCGGGCCAATTTGAGTAGGCTTCTACGGTTAACAAGAATGTGTGGCCTTTGGTTGGCCCAGCAAAATCTAGATGGATACGGGACCAGGGTCCCCGCGGTATCTCCATTCGGTTGGGGTTGCCTTTGGTGGAGCGTTGCTTACTTCTTGGCATCTCTGGCAAGTTTTGACCCACGATTCGATTTGTCTGTCGATGCCTGGCCACCACGCGTAGCTTCATGCGAGGCCCTTCATGCGCACGATGCCAGGGTGGCCATCATGCAAGGTTTTTAGTAGTGCCTGTTGGAGTCATTCTGGGATAATGACTCTATCGCCCCAGATGATACAGCCCTTTTGCGAAAACAACTCTGTTTGACGACTTTTGAATGGTGCGAAGTCGTCTGGTACTTGGTCCAATGGCCATCCGCGTTCTACCCACGTGAGGACTCGTGCTAAGATGGGGTCGCATTTTGTTTCTCTCGCGATATCACAGACAGTTAATGGCGGCATATGAAGTGTTTCGATCTGCAACGTTTTCATTGATGGGATTGTTGATGGTTTCTGGAAGCGGTGCACGGCTCAACGCGTCGGCGTGGGGAATAACTTTACTGGGGCGGTATTGTAGCTGATAATTATAGGCAGCCAAGAATTCTGACCAGCTGGTCATCCTGGGAGATAGAAGTCAGTAGCTTTTTACATTACGGAACGCCTGCTCTTCTCTATGACCCCATACCCAATTGGCTTTTTTGTCTAGTAAGCGATGTAAAGGTTCAGCAACAGTCGCCTTGAGCAGCAAGAATACGTTATAGAAATTGATGAGGCCTAAAAACGCTTGGAGGTCAGCCTTGTTCCGGGGTCTAGGAGCATTTTTTATTGCTCTCAATTTGCTATCGGTAGGGTGAATACCCTGACTGTCAATTAAGTACCCTAAGAATTCAACACGATCTGTACACAGCTTGCACTTATTTTCCTTCACCTTAAGGCTTGCTTCTTGGAATTTTTGTAGAACCAGTCTTAAACGATCCCGTAAAATTTTTGGAGTGGGGGCAGCAATTAGCACATCATCAAAGTAGGGGAAAACGCCTTTGATCCCCTGCAAAAGTCTCTCCATTAGGCTCTGAAAGATCCCCGGGGCTACACTGACTCCGAACTGGAGCCGTGTACACTTAAAGGCACTTCGGTGCATTACAATTGTCTGTGTCTGTGCCGTTTTTTCATCAACCGGCAGTTGCTGATAAGCCTGAGCTAAGTCTAGTTTAGCGAAGACTTTTCCGCCCCCCAGGGAATGGAGGAGGTGTTGCACCACCGGCACTGGATATGGATTTTGTTGCAGGGCGTGGTTTCGGGTGGCTCGGTAGTCCCCACAAATTCTAATGGAGCCATCCGGCTTAATTGGTGTCACGATTGAGGTTTTCCAGGGAGAGTGATCGGTTGGCTTTAACACTCCCTGGACTGTCAACTTATCAAGCTGTTCGTCAATTTTCGGCTTTAGTGCGAACGGAACTTGATGAGGCTTAAGGCGGATGGGAGCTATTTTTGGATTAAGGCTAAAAGATATCGAGGTCCCCTTGTACTCGCCTAGCTTTTTCGCGAAGACATCCTTGAATTCATGGGTGAGGTCCTCCTCCCAGTCACTGCCGCCGATTCGGTTAATGCCTGCCACTTCAATGCCGAGTGGTGCGAACCACTGCAGGCCTAACAGGCTAGGCTGGTCCTTGTCGATCACCGTCAGGAGTAAGTACGCTGTGCGGTTCTTGAACGAAACCCGGACTTGACTGGATTCTACGACTGGAATCCGGTTCCCCTGGTAGTCTTTTAGCACGAGCCTTTGGAATTGAAGGTCTTGGCGCCAGATAGTAGGGATGAGTTGCTTGAGGGTCTTCCAGGAGACCATTGGAAGAGACTATCCCAAGTCAACTTCCATTTGGCAAGGCTGATTTTTGATGTCCACTTTAACTCGAATTTTCTTGGCATCCAAGGAAGAGGTGTGGCCGATAGTGATTGTTTGGTGAGCCTCTTCTCGCCTCGTTAGGCGATTCACGGGTTGGTTTCTGTAGGAGTGGTTTGCTGGTTCTCACCTTACAGGACGGTTTCCTGTTGATTGGCGAAGATTGGCCCCCTTCAAGGTCTGGCTGGGTCCGAGGAGACTTCTGCAGACCCGTCCGATATGGCCTCGTTTCCCGCACTCGTGGCAGAGTGCATCGCGGAATTTGCAATCAGAGCGGTAATGGTTGGCCCCGCAGCCAGCGCACGGTTGCTGGGACTTCAGGTAACAGTCCCAATGGGACCGCAGTTGATGGACCTCTTTTTCATCGCTGTCTGATGACGAAGAGAGGTCCTCATGGTGGGCCGTCGAAAGCTGTCCTTCCGACTTAGGTGAAAGTTCGCCGGCTGGTTGGTGTGTCGGAGCGCGATTTCGGCCTAGTTGGGCAGCTGACTTCTTGGTCGCTTCCGCTGCCATAGCCTCAGCGATGGCATCGGCAAGGCTAATGTTGCCCTTAGCCATTATTTTGCTCTGCACGTTTAGAGCATCTAATCCTAGAACTACTCGGTCTCTCAAAGCCTCTTCTAGGTCGACGAAATCGCAGAGGCCTCCCAAGTTTCGGAGGTCTGCAACGAAATCGGCAACGCTTTCTCCTTTCCGCTGGTTTCTTTGGTAGAACTCGTGCCGTCTTACGAGTGTTGAAACGGTCGGTGCATAGTGGGCCCTTAGTAGTGGTTCGAGGACGTCCCAGTCCATGGCCTTCACTTCAGCTGGTTTTGCTAGTGCCTTGGCCATTTTAAATACGGTCAGCCCGCAGCGCGTCAGGAATACTGCCTGTTTCTTCCCGGTTGTGGCATCCTTCAGATTATTCGTTTCCAAGAACATTTGGAAACGGTCCATGTAGGACTCCCAGTCCTCTTGCGCTGGGTCGAACGGAGCGGGTGATACTACGCCGCCGGACATGGTTCCGCCATTGTGCGTTTCAGCCACGTGCTCAGTTGTCTTCTTCGTTGTTTAGTCAGTTCTGACGTCTCCACATCCCATCCTCATTGCCAGTGTTAAGTCTGGAGCATGGGTGCGAATAATGGAGACGAGCCGGTAGAAACAGTGAATTTCAAACTCTTTATTTACATGATGTGACAGCTCAAAACTGGATGGCTGCTATAGCCTTCCTTATATAGCCAACTTATTAACTATTCAACCAATAGCAATCCGGGAGCGCTAGCTCCGTTTACCAATGAGAATGGCCTGTTAATGGCCAATCAGATTCTCTTGAACGGACCAATCTGATCTTGCCATTAACCGCCAATCAGAAGTGCAGGGCCAGAACCCTGCACTTGACTTCAAGCTCAAGATAACTTTATTTAACATTTATTCATTCACAACACTAACAATTCTACTATTGACAGTGTATGGTTCCTTGTTTGTTGTCAATATTGGTGATACATTTACAAATATAACTTGTTGTGAGTATATAAATACTACCTCTTTTACATTTTACATTGTTTACTAATATGTTTTCTATTTTTGTTCTCTCCAGTCATACCAGCATTCCCAGCTTCTATAATATTCTGATGTTTTTTTTTCCTTAAGTGCTAAGGTTAACTTCTCCATCTCTGCACAGGCTGTTATCTTCTGTATAACCATTTCCTCTGTTGGAATATCTGCTTGTTTCCAACACTGTGCAAAGGTTATTCTGGCTGCAGTAAGAATATGCAGTATTATATATTTGACATTTTTAGGAATTTGTCTATTAAATATCCCCAATAGGAAGAATTCTGGTTTTAATTCAGTTTGCTCTGCTGTTATTTCCTTTAACCATTTTTTTATTCTGTGCCAATATCTTTGGGTTTCAGTGCAGGACCATCGCATATGAAAAAATGCTCGCTGTTTCTTTTTACATTTCCAGCAATTCAGATTCATGTTAGGAGACATTTTCGCTATTCTCAAGGGTGAAAGATGCCATCTATAAAACATTTATAGACATTTCCTTTATATGCTGCTGATCTTGTAATTTTATTATTCCTTGTCCAAATCTTTTCCCATTTTAATAATGTATTGCTACGTCCTATGTTTCTGCTCCAAGGTATCCTGTTGTCTTTGACTACTTCCTCTTCTAATTCCATCTCCAGTAAATAATTATAAAATTTAGTTATATTTTTTTTAATCTGGACCTAATAAAGTTTTATTTAATTGTTGTGCCTTAGTATAAATTCCAAAAATTTTCTTGTCCTGGCTATATCTATTTTGAACTTGCAAGTAAGCCCACCAGTCTACTTGTAGCCCCTGTTCTTGGAGATCTTGTCATGATTTTAAAGTTCCTTGCACATCAAGAAGGTCTTTGTATTTTATCATTTTATTAAGATCTAGATTATTTGGATCTATCATCAATGATACATGATTGGCGAGATCCAGATTGGGATTTTTAAATAATGGTTTTTAAAAATTTTGTTCCAATTAGCCAATAAGTATCTCTAATTATATGTCTGTGGAAATACTTCTGCTTAATTTTCCCAATGTCCCATAAAAATGCATGCCATCCCCTCTGTAAATCATGGCCTTCTAAAAATAAGATCCTTTTATTCAACAGATTTACCCACTTTTTCAACCAAAGTAAGGAGGCTGCACTATAGTATAATTCCCAATTTGGGAGTGCCATACCTCCCCTGCTCTTCATATCTTGCATTCCTTTTAGGTTTATCCTTGGTTTTTTCCCTTGCCAGATAAATTTGGTAATTATCTCATTAAGTTCCACAAAGTAATTTTTATGTATTTTTATTGGTATTGTTTGGAATAAGTAAATAAATTTGGGCAGAATATTCATTTTTATAGTGGCAATCCTCCCTAATAAGGAAATTTGCAATTTAACCCATATCTCTAAATCTTTTTTAGCTTGCTGTAATAATTTATTATAATTATTTTCCATTAGAGTTTTGCATTGAGCCGTCAACCAAATTCCTCAGTATTTAACTTTTTTTTACTATTTGTAATCCCATTATCCTTTCCAATTTAGTTTTTGTTTTTCTGTTAAATTTTTAGTTATTAATTTCGTTTTTTCCCTATTAATTTTAAGTCCTGCAACTTTCCCAAATTGATTTAACTCTTTCAGTAATTCTTGACCTGTTTCAATTGGTTCCTCTATGAAAAAATCCATATCATCCGCAAATGACTGGAGTTTGTATTCTTCTTTTTTAATTTTTAGTCCTTTTATTCCTGGTGTTGTGGATTAAACCATCGCAGCGATACAGCCAGCTTCATCTTACAACAGGCTTGTAATCCTGCAATTCTTATTGGCTCGTGAATAGCGAGTCGCGATTGGTCAGGCTTGGCCAGTCTGATTGGCTGTTAACGGAAGCCCCTGATTGGACGCTTGTGAAAGCGATAGACTCAGTTCATTGGTTGTTTAACGGCAGCAAGCTCTATAAAAGAGCTACTGCTGCCCAGGGTTTCTTGTTAAATAAAGAGTTGAAGTCACAGTCCGATGTCTCGTCTCCGTTCTTATGCCCATGCCCAGGATCTAACACTGGTGATGAGGATGGGATCCGGAGATGATCGAGCTGACTAGGACATCTCGGACAAAGAAAGAGCACGTGGCGAAAGAGCGCACGGAACAGACAACAAGATGACTAGCGGCGCCATACCACCCGCTCCATTCGACCCAGCAACCAAAGACTGGGACTCGTATATAGACCGTTTCCAGATGTTCCTGGAGACCAACAATTTAAAAGAGGCCATGGCTAGCAAGAAACGAGCAGTATTCCTGACTCATTGCGGCCCCGCCGTTTTCAAGATGGCTAAAGCACTAGCAAAACCGGCGGAAGTGAAGACCATGGATTGGGACACCCTCGCTCCAATCCTCAGGGCCCATTACGCACCCGCCGTACCTATACTGATACGAAGACACGAATTTTACCAGAGGGACCAACGAAAGGATGAGAGTGTTGGTAATTTTGTAGCTGACCTCTGGAACCTAGAAGGCCTTTGTGGTTTTGCAAACTTAGAGGAAGCCCTAAGAGACCGAATAATTCTGGGATTAAATGCACCACACGTGCAGAGTAAGCTGATGGCGAAAGGCGACATCAGCCTTATAGATGCCATCGCTGATGCTACTGCAGCAGAAGCAACCAGGAAGTCGAATGCGCCGAGCAAACGCACCACTTCACCAACTCGCCGACAAGCCACCACTTGCCACTGAGAAGCACGCTACTGCTGCCCACCACAAAGACCTCAAGTCATCCTCAGACAGTGATGAAGAGGAGGTCAACCGGCTCCGCTCGGAACGAGAGCAAAGGAACCAGCGACGTCCGCGCCAATATGCTGGTTGCGGGGCAAACCACCCACGATCGGACTGCAAATTCCTCAACGCACTCTGCCGTAACTGTGGAAAGAAAGATCACATCGCGAAGATCTGCAGAAGCAGATGAGAATCCAGTCCCAACCGAAGGAGAACAACCTCCGTCGGGAGATAAGCAAACCTCCTGAAAACCGGGACCATCTGAACCATCAATGGAACAACCACTACTACTACAGAAACCAAGCACCTGCCTTTTCAACGAGACGAGAAGAGACCCACCAAACTATTACCATCGGCCACGCTTCGTCGCTCGATGCAAAGAAAATACGAGTGAAGGTCACTATTGAGAATCGACCATGTGTGATGGAAGTCGATTCGGGATCGTCCCTGTGGATGGTATCATGGAAAACCCTCAAGCAACTGATACCTGCCATCTCCTGCCAGGACCTCAGTACGCAGCGAATCATCCTGAAAGACTATCAGGGAAACAGAATCCCAGTTGTCGGTTGCAGCAACGTCCAAGTATCATTCAAGGACCGCACAGCATCGCTTCCCCTAACTGTCATCGATCGTGACCAACCAAACTTGTTAGGACTACAGTGGTTCACCCCACTTGGAATTGAACTAGCCGGCATACACCATACCAGAAATGATGACTGGGAAGAGGATCTTATCCAGGAATTCCAGGACGTGTTCACAGGAACATTAGGCAAGTACAAGGGGACCCCTATATCGTTTAATCTCAGCCCTGAAATAGCTCCCATTCGGCTTAAATCCCATCGAGTACCTTTTGCCTTAAAACCTAAAATTGATGAGCAGCTAGATAAACTGATAGCCCAGGGCGTATTGGAACCGATTGACCACGCCCATTGGGAAACCCCGATAGTAACACCTATGAAGCCAGATGGTTCGTTAAGAATTTGCGGGGACTATTGGGCCACCCTAAATCATGCTCTTCAACAGAGCGCTTATCCAGTACCTGTGGTTCAACACCTTCTTCATTCCCTAGGTGGCGGGAAAATATTTGCGAAACTGGACTTAGCTCAGGCGTACCAGCAACTCCCTGTGGACGCAGCAACTGCAGAAGCCCAGACAATAGTTACACATAGAGGCGCTTTTAAGTGCAACAGACTCCAATTCGGAGTAAGCGTGGCGCCGGGCATTTTCCAAAGTTTAATGGAGAGACTATTACAAGGCATAAAAGGCATCATGCCTTATTTTGACGACGTCCTAATAGCTGCCCCCACTGAAGAAGTATTAGTACAATGGCTCAGAAAAGTCCTGCAGAAATTCAAAGACGCGGGTCTTAAGGTTAAACGAGACAAATGCCAGCTTTTCACGGAAAGAGTGGAGTTCCTGGGATACCTTCTCGACAGACAGGGAATCCACCCCACTGAAAAAAACCTAACCATAATAAAAAAAGCCCCGAGACCTAGGAATAAGACAGACCTTCAAGCCTTCCTAGGACTCATTAACTTTTATAACATTTTCTTGCCCCAGAAGGCAACTGTAGCTGAACCCTACATAGACTCCTCGATAAAAAGGCTCCTTGGGTTTGGGGACGGCGTGAAGAGATAGCGTTCAAAGGGATAAAAGACCTTTTAACTTCCGATGCCGTATTAATGCAGTATAACGAAACTCTCCCTTTGACGGTCACCTGTGATGCCTCACCATTTGGAGTAGGAGCCATCCTAAGCCACGTCCTCCCAAATGGAAATGAGGCACCCATTGCATTCTTTTCGAGAACTTTGTCTAAAACCGAAAGGAACTATAGTCAACTTGATAAAGAGGCCCTCGCTATTGTATCCGCAATTAAATGTTTCCATGAATATGTATATGGGAGACCCTTTACCATAATTACAGACCACAAGCTGTTACTGGGGATCTTGGCGGGAAACAAACAAACTCCCCATATATTATCACCAAGAATGACACGTTGGTCAGAATTTTTAGCCGCCTATGATTACTGTTTGCAACATCACCCGGGGAAAACCATTCCCCACGCTGACACTTTGAGCCGCTCGCCACTACCAGACATTATAGAGGACCCTGCTCCGACTGTTACCGTACTACAAATAGAAACCATCAAATCGCCGCCATTAACCGATCGAGACATAACCTTAGAGACGAAAAAGGACCCTGTTTTGGCACGAGTCCTCAGCTGGGTAGAACACGGTTGGCCAATAAGTGAAACTGATGACACGTTCAAGCCATTTAAAAATCATCAAACAGAACTGTTCTCCCAGAAAGGTTGCATAGTATGGGGAGACAGAGTCATAGTTCCGGAAAAGCTACAATATAGGGTATTGAAAATGCTGCATGAGGGACATCCAGGCATCGTGCGGATGAAGGCATTGGCCAGGAGTTACACATGGTGGCCTGGTTTAGATAGACAAATAGAAACGTGGGTAGCAAAATGCAGTAAATGCCAGGAGACTTGCCCCGCTCCTCCAAAGACTCCCCCAACTCAGTGGGAAACACCTCGAGGTCCGTGGTCCCGTATCCACATCGATTTTGCGGGACCCACAAGAGGACACACTTTCCTCTTAACGGTGGATGCCTATTCAAACTGGCTTGAAGTCCAAAAAATGGAAAGCACCACCACAGATGCAGTCACTAAAAAACTGAATAAACTATTCGCTACCCACAGACTTCCTGATGTCCTCATCTCAGATAATGGCCCCCAATTCACTGCTCTGCCATTCGAACAATACCTGGCTGATCGGGGCATCCGCCATGCTTTAACATCGCCAGCTCACCCTGCAGCCAATGGTAGGGCTGAGCGAATGGTTCAATTTGTAAAACAGACCCTGCATAAAATGGACCATGGCGACATTGACGACAAAATAAACCGAATGCTTTTTATTCAACATATAACCCCAAACAGCACCACGAACAAAACCCCAGCAGAACTCCTGATGGGCCGGAAACTTCTCTCGCATCTTGATCGCATCCACCCAAACTACATGCCAGAACAACCCCCGGGATCCAGCAGTAAGTGTTGGGCGTTCCAGGAAGGTGATCTTGTGTTTGCGAAAAACTTCTCGGGCGACCCATTGTGGGTCCCTGCTACCATAACGCAACTTACGGGACCCCGATCATATCGTCTACTAACGGTAGATGGTAAGATGTGGAAATGCCACATAGACCAACTCCGTTCCCAATTAGCGCCGGAACCTCCAGCTGGGGGGGGAAGGAACATGGAGGAGGACGAAGAAGAAGAAATCGAAACCCAACACCCCAGGGGATACTCACCATCCAAGGGAGAACCGGATCGGGGAGCGGCCTCGCCACGTGACAACACTGCGACGGAGGCAAATCCAGGGAACCCAGAAGACAGCGCTGACGAGGGCAACCCGGAACTACAGTCTTCACTATCCAGCCCAGCAAACAGACCACTAGAGCCAGAACCAGAACCAGAACCAGAACCAGAACGAAACCTGGTGGAACAGCACAGGTCGAGTAGACAGGTGAAATGGTCTGCCTATCTGCGTGAATACGTCACCCCACCCCTCAGATGGAACCAAGGGAGGAGGGGTGTTATGGATTAAACCATTGCAGCGAGCGATACAACCAGCTTTATCTTACAACAGGCTTGTAATCCTGCAATTCTTATTGGCCCGTGAATAACGAGTCGCGATTGGTTAGGCTTGGCCAGTCTGATTGGCTGTTAACGGAAGCCCCTGATTGGACGCTTGTGAAAGCGATAGACTCAGTTCATTGGTTGTTTAATGGCAGCAAGTTCTATATAAGAGCTACTGCTGCCCAGGGTTTTTGCTCCAGTCTTTCTTGTTAAATAAAGAGTTGAAGTCACAGTCCGATGTCTCGTCTCCGTTCTTACGCCCATGCCCAGGATCTAACACCTGGGTTCTGTCTAATTCATGTAAGCAATGCTTCCAAAGATAATATGAACAGTAGGGGGGGTAATGGACATCCCTGCCTGACTCCTTTCTCTATTTTTATTGAGCGCGTGTACTCTCCATTAATTATAATATTCGCCTTTTGTGAATCATAAATTGTAGACACGATGTTTTCAAATTTAGTGCCTAGATTCATGTTGTAAATTTGTTGAATTAGGAATTGCCAATTTAAATTGTCGAAGGCCTTCTGTGCATCCAAGAATACAAGGGCTATTTGTTTTTCTGGGTGGACTTCGTAGTATTCCAAAACATTTAATACTATCCTTAAATTATTCCTGATTTGTCTATTAGGAAGAAATCCATTTTGATCTTTATGTATATATTCATTCAATATTTTTTTCGATCTATTTGCTATAATTGTAGTAAATATTTTATAATCAGTATTTAACAGGGAAATTGGTCTATAATTTTGTATATGTCATAAGTCTAAATCTTCTTTCGGAATCAACGATATCAATGTCTCCTTCCATGAATCCGGCATTCTTGCTGCTAGTAGGACCTCATTATATACTTCCACCATGAGAGGTCTTATTTGTTCTCCTATTTTTTTATAAAGTTGCCCTGGTATCCTGTCGAGTCCTGGGGTTTTATTGTTCTTTTGGTTTCCTATTGCTGCTTTTAATTCGGACCACATAATATCTCTAATTAACATTTCCTTCATCTCCTCCTTAATTATTTTATCTTTAGTAATACCCAAATAGTTTCTTATCATATCCTCATTTATCTCCTTCTTTTTATAAAGATCTTCAAAAAATTTACATGCAATTTCTTTTTTCTGTTCTATCCCTTGTTGGGCATCCTCGTTCTCATCTATTAATTGGTAAATCAATTTTTTGTTTTTCTTTTTTAAGTTTATAGGCCAACCACCTTCCTGATTTATTGGCCTGTTCAAAAAATATCTGTCTGGCTGTATTTAACTTTGAGACCATTCCTTCTTGTTCAATTAAATTTAATTTATGTTTGGTTATTATCATCTGTTTTTTTCAATTTGCAATCTTTTGGGGTGTTTTGCAGCTGAATTTCTAATTCTTTGATTCTTTGTTCTAATTTATTTTGTTGGGCATATTTTTCTTTATTTCTTTTAGCAGTGTATGATATCGTTATGCCTCTTATTATTGACTTCATTGTATTCCAAATATTCTGTTTCGTAGTTGCCTCATTATTATTTTCTTTTAAAAAATAGTCTAATTCCTCGTCAAGTTTATTCATAAATTCTTTCTCTTTAATTAACTATATTTAAGGTCCACCTTTTCCTTGGTTTCTTCCTGCCTTTCCACACTATCTGAATCGGGTTGTGATCTGTCCATTTGTTTGGTAACATTTCAATCTCTTTTAATTATCTTTTAAATGGAGGGTCCCTGAAGATTCTTGTTCTAGATGTTTTTCTACTAATGGCAGAGGAAAAATGGTATTGAAAAAGTAGCATCTCTTTTCATGTGCGTTTTGGTTGCTTTTCCTTTTGCAAATGTGAGCATCGCTTTGAGCCAAGCTCCCTGATACAGCTCTGAGGACCCACTGTGTTTCCATGGCTATTCCAGGGACAAAAATGCATATTTGATGCCTCTGGAAGCTTTGGCTTTTTAATGGCACGATGTGACATCTTCTCAGATTGGATCGCATCTCCAGAAATAACTAGGCATCTGTTTTTCTCCTACTTTGATAATCCATAGTGATCTTCTTCCTCCATATCTTCTTTTTTCCCCCAATATTTTTTTTTTCTTGTTTCAACCAACATATCATTGTGTGAATAGTTTGGCACCAGAGTGTCTTACATTTTAAAACAAATATGACAATATTCTTCATGTTTAATACAACTGACAAACTTTACAATTTGATATTAATACGCATATTTTGTTAAATTATCATTCTTGATTATTTGATATTTCAGTATGTTATTTTTGTGCCAATCTCTGTATTCTTAATGTCACTCCTTTTACTACAAATAGTATATTCTTAATCATATTTGCAGTGTTTAACAGACTATATAATTCTAATAACAATTCAGCAATTTATATTGAGTTGTAATTTTCCATTATTTATCCCCATTTTAATTTTTAATTATGCCACTGTTATATTTAAAAAATATCCCTTTTTTAATCACATTTTAATAAAAATAAAATAGTATTTATCATTATAGTATTACATTTAAACAAGTTATGTAAATTTAATAATAGTACAGTTATTTTTATTAAGTTGTAATCTTTCTTTATTATCTTATGCAATATTTCAATATATTCTTCCTCCAGATCTTTTGTTACTGTTATCTGGGAAGAACATGACTTATTCCCAACAGTTGCATTTCTAAGGGAAACATTGGCTCACTTAACTGCCAATTTGGAAACCTGAATATTAGACCTATTCTAGCATGGCTCTCGGTAGGCAGGGGAAGGGTAAAAGCAATTTTGTATTTTGGGGTGGATCAGCAAGCCTGAATTCAAAAGGATTCTCTTTTGTAGTTGTAAAAAATTACTCATAAATGACTAACACAGCAGGCTCACGTGATCACTATTTACATTCTTAAAATAAGTGACTAAAATCAGGTTTTTGATCGACCTTTCAGCCTAAAGTAAAGTAGTTTACGGACACCAATCAATAAAGTCAATAAAACAATAATGAGGCTTTTCTAAAAAAAAATAATAATATCACAGCTGGCTACAGGTCATATAGTTGCATAAATTACGGAGTTTACATGACATCGTTAACTAACTCATGGCACCATGCCAGCGGACATGCTATAGTTAGTCCATACGGTGGTAATGAGGAGGGAGAAAGGGAATCAGTTTTCTCTGGCTAATAATGTTGCAAAAGTAGGCTGTTAACTAAAGATGATTAAAAGGGCTGGAAGGTAAAACATATGAAGAACGATTGCAGGAATTGGGTTGGCTAGTCTAGTGAAAAGAAGGTCCAGGAAGGACATGAAAACAAGGTTCCAATATTTGAGGGGCTGCCACAAAGAAGACGGGATAAACCTATTTTCCAAAGTACTGGAAGGCAGGGCAAGACACAAGGGATGGAAACGAATTAAGGAGAGAAGCAACCTGGAATAAAGAAGAAACTGCCTAACAGTGAGGACAATTAATCAGGGGAACAGCTTGCCACCAGAAATCATGGGCACTTCATTGCTGGAGGTTTTTAAGAAGAGATTAGATGGCCACTTGTCTGACATGGTATAGGGTCTCCTGTCTGTGCAGGGGGTTAGACTAGAAGGCCTCCAAGTTCCCTTCTAACTCTGTTATTCTGTAAGCTTCTCTACCTGCTGCCAGCGGAAAGGTGAATTCTGAAAACATGATTCTAAGAACTACCCCTCCCTCCCTCCCCTCTCTCCCCTCCCCCACCAATTGTGGACAATGGATTTGCTTAACAAGTCTAGAATGACCTGTAGAGGATTTAAGAAACTGTATTTTTACTAATTCAACCCAAATTTCCCTTTATCTTTTTGGAAGTCGCACAACACTGCTATTAGAATAGAACAGAGCTGGAAGGGACCTTGGAGGTCTTCTAGACCAGCCCCTTGTTCAAGCAGGAGAATCTAATCCATTTCAGATAAATGACTGTCCAATTTCTTCTTTAAAGTCCCCAGTGATGAAACCAGAGGTGGGATTCTACCAGTTCACACCTATTCGCTAGAACCGGTTGTTAACATTCTTCTTAATTTTTTTTTATTCTTTAAAAACAAAAAAATACAAAAATCTCATTTCCATTAACAGTTATTGTGTCATTGTATGTACATGTTTCTTATTTTGTGACTATACATTATTTTTATCCTTATCCTTCACCTATTTGTACCACCTTTCCCATGTCGCATAGTATTCTCGATCCTCTTTGCCTTTCAGTTCCATAGTGAATTTATCTAGTTCAGCACAGTCCATTATTTTTTGAATCAAAACTTCATCTGCTGGTATTTTATTACTCTTCCAATTTTGTCCTAACATGATTCTTGCTGCAGTTAAGATGTGTACAATAAGATATCTTTTATCTTTACTCAAATTCACTTTGATCATACCTAATAAAAACGTTTTGGGTTCCAAATTCAATTTATGTTTTGTAATCTCAAAAAGCCATCTCTGTATTTTCTTCCAGTATTTTTTGACCTCTATATATTGCCACCACATATGGAAAAACGTTCCTTTCTTTTGTTTGCACTTCCCAGCACCTATTCACTAGAACCAGTTGTTAACATCCTAAGCAGTTCAGAAAACCGGATGTTAGAAGAAATTACTGGCCTAATCCTGTAAGGAAGGCAGGAAGGCAGGAAGGCAGGAAGGAAACATTCTGGTGTTGCTTACTTAACTGCCTCTCCATTAACCCTTATTACATTCTTGGCAGGACTGGACTTCCTGTCTCTGGAACCTGTCTGGAGTTTTTTTTCCCCTCCTTTGCTGGTACTTTGCTTGTGTGAAGTGACCATTCAAAGTTACAATGGCACTGGAAAAAGTGACTTAGGACCATTTTTCACACTTACGACTGTTGCAGCATCCCCGCAGTCATGAGAAGCCAGGCGAGGAGATGCATGCCTCGATGTGAGTGATATTGAGTTGGCCATACCCAGCCAATAACATGACCACCAAGCCATGCCCACCACCTAACCCACGCCCACAGAACCGGTTGTGAAAAATTTTGAATCCCACCCCTGAATGGAACACCTACAATTTCTGAGGGCAGGTTGTTCACTGGTTAATCGTCCTCCCTATTAGGAAGTTTCTTCTTCATTTTAGGTTGCTTTTCTCTTTGGTTAATTTCCCACCCATTGCTTCTTGTCCTGCCCTCTTACAATTGGAAAATAAATTGACCCCTCTTCTTTGTGGCAGCCCCTCAAATACTGGAATATTTCTAATTCTTCTTCTGTTTAGACTCGCCAAACCCAAATATTGCAGCCGTTCTTCGTATGGTTTAGTCTCCAGGACTTTGACCATCTTAGTTGCTCTTCTCTGAATCTTTTCTAAAGTCTCAACATCTTTTTTGTAGTATGGTGACCAAAATTGGTTGCAGTATTCCAATATGCTGATTGATATCCAGGGGTCAACAAGGATTATTTCAAAAGATTTGCCACCAGGATGGTTGATAAGCCAGGGAGTCTGATATTCAGGCCATTTCTCTATCTTGTTATGATCATCTGGATTTTTATTTCTGTTTTCTAGGTTAGAATTGTTATTTTTTTTAAAAAACAACCATGTTCCATGGGACTTGAAAGGGTTCTGCGATAGACTAAGTGCCAAAATTGTTCCATTGAATAGACAGTTTTCAGTCACAAGAACTTTGCTTCTTGATCTGCAGTTCAAGGCATTTTTTTAAAAAGCACATTTTGTCTGTATGGTGTAATTTTGTTTCCTTTGTAGATTTCTATTCCTTATCTTAAGTCATCAAAACAAATATTGAGGAGTACAAAGCATCCAACTGTGACATCACACTTTAAAACTTGCTGCAATTGGATGAAGATTATTAATCATACTGTTCAACCCAACTCTGGTCATATAATTGAACCCACACTTAATTAGCATTATTTAATTGACTCTGGCACAGTAATTGACTTCAGATTGAAGGATAGTATCAAGGGAATATATGATTAAGCCTAGGATATGTATAGCTGCAGTAAATGTTTTTAAATTTGATTATACTTCAAGGAAGAAGAACCTGCTAGCCCATCCAAATGATTAGGAATAATATTAACAGGCAGGAGACAGATTTTAAGAAAATGTAGCAAAGTATTTTAATTAAGGGGTCAAACATATCAGTATTGTTCAGGAATAGGTTATCTAATTCTGTGTTTCCTGTACTCCATTTTTCCCATACAAAAGTCGGTAGTGTAAATGAAATAAAGATAGGCTAAGATTTCACATTGTTAGAAGCATAAGCTAAGGGTTATCAAAATGATGTTTCTGTCAAGTCATTGTGAAAAAATGAGATGATTATATAATTTATGTCATGACATCTGACACAAATGAATAAGGGCATGATGGTATCATGACTTACATATCATCATTTCTCCATCAACTCTTTTTCCAGAACACAAGGCCTACCTTGTGAAAATAGAAATAGCTCTTAGCATCGCTGGAACACAATTTTGCATGAAAAACATTTCTTGTTTCTGTCCAAACAGAAACAAGCTCTTTCTCTGGGGTTCAGCAATAATGCTAGTTAAATCTGTGTTTGTTCAGTGTGATAAACTACTTTAATCATGGTTCATTGCTTAAACTACAAGTGACTGGATTCTCACAGTATGCTGTGTCATAAAGTAAGGGTGTATAATGTTTTCTTTTTTGGATTAAACGCCAAGATGGAATTTTGAATGAATTATTAGTTGTCATCCCCCAAAAAGGAGTGGAGGGCCAGAATTGATGAGATAGATTCTATTTGTCTTCATATTTAAATGTAATTAAAATTAAAGATAGCTCTACTAGTATGTGGCAAGGACCTTGGAAATGAGGAGGGAGAGAAAAGATTTTGCCTAGGAAACAGATAAGAGAGGGCGTAGCCCACAGCTGCATAATGGACAGAGAATATGACTCAGAAAGAATCCTGCCTATTTTCTCATGCTGTAAAAAGAGACAGTGGGAGATTTGTACTTTCAGAAATGCAAGATTCTGTTAATGCTATTGTTCATTCACTAAGTCATGTCCAACTCTTCATGAATCCACGGACCATAACATGTCAGGACCCTCTGTCCTCATACCTTCTTCTGGAGTTAGCCTTTTGATACTGCCCATGCAGTTTTCTTGGCAAGGATATGGAGAAGGTTGTCCTTTCCTTCTCCATGTTTTGTTAGTTTCCTCTATGATCTGTCCATCTTGAGTGGCCTTGCACAGCTTAGCTCATAACTTTCATGACACTCCATGAAGGGAGTGTTAATGTAGCCCTACAAAAGTAGAATCAGATTACCTGCTTGTGTTTCCTGTCTGGTCTACATGATGATGAAGATGATGGTGATGATCCATTCAATCATGTTCGACTCTTGGCAATTCTATGGACCAGGTCTCTCCACAAGTTAACAATCACAAACATATTTATTCCCTTGTATGTAATACTTTTTCCCTTGTCAATTTTAGAATCGTAGAATTACAGAATCATTGAGTCATAGACCCCTCACATTTTGGTCCTAAACTGTTTCAGTTTCTTCCTTCAAGACAACACTACAGGGCATTGCACACCAAAGCAACCAGACACAAACACAGTTTTATCACCATGCTATCACTTGGCTAAACAACTAATTCTCACAACAATATAACAACAATTAAATTCAATACAGAGAAAAGTAAAGTCCTACACTTAGGCAAGAAAAACCAAAAGGACACATATAGACTTGTTGAAACCAGGCTCAATAGCAGGAACTGTGAGAGGGATCTCGGAGTCTTAGTGGACAACCAGCTAAATAGGAGCAAGCAGTGTGCAGCCGCTGCCAAAAAAGCTAATGCAATCCTAAATTGTATTAACAGAGGGATACAATCAAGATCAAGGGAAGTACTAATGCCACTCTATAAAGCCTTAGTAAGACCACACCTAAAGTATTGCATCCAGTTTTGTTCACCACATTATAAAAAAGATGTTGAGACTCTAGAAAAAGTACAGAGAAGAGCAACCAGGATGACTAGGGGACTGGAGACTAAAACATACAACGAACTGTTGCAGGAAGTGGGCTTGGCCAGTCTAGTAAAGAGAAGGACCAGGGGAGACATGATAGTGGTCTTCCAATATTTGAGGGGCAGCCATAAGGAGGAGGAAGGGATCAAGCTATTTTCTAAAGCTCCTATAGGCCAGACAAGGAATAATGGATGGAAACTGAACAAGGAGAGATTTAACCTGGAAACAAGGAGAAACTTTCTGACAGTGAGAACAATCAACCAATGGAACAGCTTGCCCTCGGAAGTTATGGGAGCGCCATCAGTTGAGACTTTCAAGAGAAAGTCCATCTGTTGGAAATGGTGTAGGGTCTCCCGCTTGGGTGGGGGGTTGGACTAGATGACCTACAAGGTCCCTTCCAAACTCTGATTATCTGTAATCTTGTAAACACTGTGTTATGCTCTTGGACAGGGGTGGGCAAACTTTTTGGCACGGGGGCCTCATTGACTTTTAAAATTTGACAGACGGGCCACCACCTGGTGTCGAAATGCCTGTCATTACAAGTCAAAATCCAATGAATGCAATCATTCAATCATTCACATCAAACCTTAATTCTGTACCAATCTTAGGCAGGCCAGATTAAAAAGACCAACGGGCCGGATGTGGCCCACGGGCCGTAGTTTGCCCACCCCTGCTCTAGGATGTCAAACCACCTTATCCTTCTCATCTTTCCTATTACCTATTTCCTTAGCTTCTTTTGACCATAACTTTGTTATTTGTATCTCATGATTTATGTTGATTGATTATTTAGTTTCCTATGACTATTACTGAGTGTTAGATCTTACAATTTATGATTATTGTACTTTATGATTATGATAATAATTTATCCTTTGTTGCTCTTATGCACCAGAGATAAATTTCTTGTTTGTCCAACCACACTTGGCCAGTAAAGAATTCTATTCGATGGAGCAGTGACATCTTGCATGCTAAAGGGATGCTTAAGTTTGAATGTTTGTCTTCTGATATCCAAATGAGGAACGTGGCATTTCACAGGTCATTGGGGGATAAGGGAGCAAAGTGTTAGTTCCTCATTAGAGGCTAGATAAAGGCAAAATGTTGCCTTATTGATGCAGTTTCCTGCCTTTTGAAAGCTGGTTTCCTGATGAAACACAAAGGAAAACCCTTGCATCCACTGCATAAACCTGACAGATGTTTTGCTGTTTGATGCTGCCCATCTGTGATCTTTTCTTCTGGGTACATTCATTCAGAGCTCCATGCTCAAAGGAGAAGTCTGAAGTTTGAAAAAACAAAAACAAAAACAAGTTTGCAAAAAAAAATTCCAGAATTCTTTGCCAGGATGTGTGTCAAAATTGCAACAGTGTAAAATGTGGCCCATGATGCAAACTGAACCTGTTTTATATGCACCTACAAGAGACTTCATTCACAATCTTGCAGATTTTAACAGCTATGCTCCTCCATGGGCATCAGGAATGTGAAGATCTTACATTAGAGAAGAGCAACAAGGATGATAAGGGATTTCGAGGCTAAACCATATGAACTGTTTAGGGAGCTAAGTATGTCTGGTTTATTGAAGAGAATGATTAGTGGTGATATGATAACTGTCTTCCAGCACTTGAGGAACTGTCACAGAGCAAAGGTAGTCAATTTGTTGGGATACATGTTGGGATATTGTATCCCAACAATTGCAGAATTATTCAGCCAGTAGATGGCAGTGTTTAGTTTTCATCTATGGTTATAATCTATGGTTGGGTTTGTTCTCAGGAGAGTTTTCTGTTTCCTGTTACAGTTAAATAGTTGAGCAGTAAAGCACATGGTGACTGTACTCTTTGTTTGCTCTGTGATGCTTTATATAAAAGAAAATTTCTAAAAACAACTTATTCTCCAATGCACCTGAGAGCAGGACAAGAAGTAACAGGTGGAGGATTATTAAAGGTAACAGGTGGAGGATTATCTTACCTAAAATTAAGGAGAAATTTTCTGACAGTGGGAACTATTAATCAAGTGGAATTGCAAAGAATACTGCATCCAGTTTTGGTCACCACACTATAAAAAAGTTGTTGAGACTCTAGAAAGAATGTGCAGAGAAGAGCAATAAAGATAATTAGGGGATTGGAGGCTAAAACATAATAAACAGTTGTAGGAACTGAGCCTCGCTAGTTTAGTGAAGAGAAGGACCAGGGGAGACAGGAGAGCATCTTCCAATATTTGAGGGGCTGCCACAGAGAGGAGGAAGGGGTCAAGCTATTCTCCAAAGCCCCCGAATAATGGATGGAATTATTGGATGGAATAATGGATGGAAACTAATCAAGGAGAGCTTTAACCTGGAAATAAGGAGAAATTTTCTGACAGTGAGAACAATCAACCCATGGAACAGAAGTTGCCTTCAGAAATTGTGGGAGCTTCATTACTGGAGGCTTTCAAGAAGAGATTGGACTGCCCTCTGTCAGAAATGGTGTAGGGTCTCCTGCTTGGGCAGGGGGTTAGACTAGATGCCCTATAAAGTTCCTTCCAACCACTCCGTTAATCTGATAATCTGTCTTCTCAATTGATGATGAGACACTTTTTAGGAGGTTGGAAAAGGAATGGGGAAAAAAGAAGATATAACTACTCAGGAAATATAAACCACTCCTTCCATTTCCCTGGGTTATCAGTCTCAAAAATAATTTTTTAAAATGGCTATTTCCTCTGATGGTTCTGACCTGGCCTTTACACATTAGGTTTAATGACCTGGGCAATCATCCCAAGGTCTTTATTTATTTTCTAATGGAACCACTAGGTTACAGTGTGTGTGTGAGAGAGAGAAAATGCATTCAGCAAAAGCAAAATAGTCATTAAATATTTATTCAAAGCATCTTTGAAATTCTCGGGCTGAAATGGTTTAAGATGCTCTTACCTGGAATGGGGGTGGGGGGATGATGGGAAAAATATAGGTGTTCCCATATATTCATTTTGATCTCAAGACTTTTCTTTTTATCCATCCAATATTGTCTGTAACTGTTATTCCTTGTAGATGTTTGCCTCATGATAATGTCAACTCTGAAGCTGGATTGACTGAGGCCATCTTGGAGGCTTCAGTGTTGCCACAATGGAGATGAGGGATAGGGAGGAGGGAATAGAGATAGTTGGGGTTTTTTAGCCAAAACAACATAGTTTCCCCTGAGAACCAAGGTCATTTTCACAGGTGGCTGAAGAGAAGAGGAGTGAAGTTGCCAGCAACCGAAGGGCACCTTGATTGGACGATGTGACTGATTGATTGGGAAAGGGGGGGACATTTTTTTTACTTTTAATTAGGTGAAAAGCACAGGAACGTTTAGAGTCGGTTTTCACCAGTCTGTGCCAATATGATATATCCAATCAATCTGTTCTTTGAGGAACCTGCTTGCGTCGGAGGTCTATTTGCTTTGTCAGTGGTGGGATTGAAAATCTTTTACTACTGGTTCTGTGGGTGTGGCTTGGTGGGTAAGGCAGGTGAAGGTTACTGCAAAATCCCCATTCCCTCCCTACCCCACTAACCTGCTTTCCAGCTCCGTTCTCCTGTCCAGGACAACCAAAGAAGATCCAGCCAATCAGCTGGGACTCAGTGGGAGGCAGAGAATGGATGGGGGTGGGGCCAATCAGAGGTGGTATTGGCCGGTTCTCTGAACTACTCCAAATTTCCACTACCGGTTCTCCAGAACTGGTCAGAACCTGCTGATACCATTTCTGCTGTGGGTGTATTACTTGGAACCCTGGCAAAATAGTTTATCACATTTGCATTGGTTTGTGCAATTTGAATCAATTCTATGTTATTTGAAGATGCTTGCTTCTTAACTTCCTCTTATCCTCATTTTTCCAGCTGTCAGCTATGCATTTTTTCTTACGCATAGTTTTCTGACTTCACAAGCGTCTTTTTCCATACTACCCATTGCAGGTAGCCCTTAACTTACACCCATTTGTTTCATAATCACTCAAAGTTACAAAGGCACTGCAAAAAAAAATGACATCTGACTATTTTGCATACTTACAACTGAATGCAGCATCCCCATGGTCACGTGATCAAGATTTGAAAGCTTGGCAACTGGCATGTACTTATGACGGTTGCAATAATGTCCTGAGGTCATATGATCCAGGGTTAGGCTGCAACTGGTTCACCCCAGTTCAGGCGAACCAGTACTGAACAAGTAGCTAATTTTTTGGCTGGTTTGGCGAACCGGCAAATCCCACCTCTGGCTTGCCCCACCCACCCTGGTCCTCCCCTCAGGAGCTGCCACAAGGCCCGTTTTGTATCCCAGGTAAATACAAGGCCCATGTGGAAGCTCAGGAAGGGTGAAAAAGGGGCTCATTTCTGGCCTCTAGGGGGCATCCAGAGGCCATTTTCACCCACTTGGAGATTCGAGGAAAGCCTCCGGAGCCCCGGGGGGCAAAAATGCCTCCCCCTGCAGTGGTGCAGGAGGCCAACTAGGCCATGCCCACCTATCAACTGGGCAGAGAACCCTTTGCTTACTGAGCCCTGATGTGGTCCCCTTTTGCGACCTTCCAACAAGCAAAGTCGATGGGAAGCCAGATTCACTTAACAACCGGGTGACTAAAAAAAATTTTTTTTAAAATATTTTTTTATTGTTTTATATCATACATTTCTGGGCACTTCAATCTTAGAGGAACCCTCATGGCCTATGAATGCTAACATGCTTGTGAAGAAGGCACAGGAGAAGAGGCTGTACATCCTGAGAATGCTCAGGAAGACAAATCTATCTCAGCATCTACTTCTCTCTTACTACCGCAGCACCATTGAGAGTGTCCTGACATACGACATCCTTGCATGGGATGGGAGCAGCTCTGGAGCAGACAAAAAAGCATTCAAACTGCCCAGAATATCATTGGTCTCCAGCTACCAGCCCTGGATGATATCTTCGCCTCTCGCTGTTTGAGGAAGTTGCACAACATTCTCAGCGACTCTTCTCATCCTGCTCACAATCTTTGTGAACTGTTGCCTTCTGGCAGAAGATGCAGAACAATTAAAACTCGGACTGCACATTTCCTGAACAGTTTTTATCCAGGAGCTATAACTGCACTTAACAATGAACTTAAGGACCACCATCAGTGAGTTGTTGGACAGTATTATAGAGTCTTATGTTATTGGTCAGCATTATAGAGCCTCGGTGGTGCAGTGGTTAGAGTGCAATACTACAAGCTACTCCTACTGCAATTTGGCAGATCAAATCTCACCAGGCTCCAGGTTGACTCAGCCTTCCATCTTTCCGAGGTGGGTAAAATGAGGACCCAGATTGTTGGGGGCAAGAGGCTGACTCTGTAAACTGTTTCCTGAACCGTTTTTGTCCCAGAGCTATAATTGCACTTAACAATGAACTTAAGGACCACCATCAGTGAGCTGCTGGATAGGATTACTTGGTCTGTTGTGTGGATGCTTGTGTGTTTTTAGTGGGGAAGGTAATTTTGGTGGGTGGGGAGGTGTTTAGGGATTGGTGTGTGTGTGTGTGTGGTGTTGGGTCTGGTCTCTGGGTGTTATGTGAATTTTGTTGAATGTATACTGTGTATATACATATAATGACAATAAAGAATTCAATATATTTCCTTTCTATGTTGAGCAGTGTGCTCTCTAGGTGTCCAAGGTGTCAACATACAAACATCATCATCTTCATTATGATCATATTTCAACAAATATACATTAATATATGAACAAATAGGGTAACATCAATCATATTATAACATATATTATCTTCCATTATAGTATTAATTGTATAACTATCAAGTAATACAATAAATCTCAGAGTGATTGATATTATGGATACTTTCTGGATGTCTTACAAAATGTTTACTCATCTGTTTTTCTTTCTCCTATCTGGGTGACTAACTTAATGATGGCAGTGATTTACAAAATGGTGTGAAATGGAGAAAAATTTACTTAACAGTTGTCTCACTTAGCAACAGAAATTTTGCTAATTATAATTGTTAAGTTGAGGATTACTTCTGCATACTGTATCTCAGCAGGCTTCTGTATGTGGCATTCTGTAATTTCAATCTTTCCTTCGTGTTCCAAATAGCTTCCAAGTCTTGGACTGACATTTGTCAGAAATGGTGTAGGGTCTCCTGCCTGGATGGCGGGTTGGACTAGATGACCTACAAGGTCCCTTCCAACTTTGTAAATCTGACTTAATCTGATTTACCAATAATGGCCTATTTCACTTTTAAAACTCTCTCATCCCTCTTGCGTCCTCCCCCAATTCTCTCAATTTTTTTTATTATATCTGTAGATTTATATTCATTCCTTTCCCATGACTAGGCATTTGCTTAGCCCAGAGATGAGCAATTATGGCAACTTGACAACCTGTGGACTTCAACTCCCAGAATTCCTAACTGACTGAGGAATTCTGGGAGTTGAAGTACCACAGTTTGCAAAGTGACCATCGTTGCCTTACTCCTAGCTTAACCCATGTATTCAAAACAAAGAGTCCTTTTCTCTAAGTAGAATCTCACCAGTCCCCAATCTGATGCATTCCCTTCTCTCTCTCTGAATCATCTAATTGCTTTCTCTGTATTCTTTCATTGTGTTTCTATCCATCCATTCATGTGGCTTAGAATTCCTTCTCCTTTGGGAACCCATTCATTGAGAACGTGCTTTTTTTCCCCTTAAAAGTCAACTCCGGATTCTTCCATTCTCCCCATTCAGTGGAGCATAATGTGCAACTGTCATCAGCCTCTGGCTGCCTCCACAACGCAGATGCCTTCAATTTTATTGGCATCTGTTTTAGTGTTTTCATTCATAATTCTCTTCCTGTCGTCATCAACCAATTCAGTGTTTTCATTCACTTCCGTTTCTTTCCCAGAGGCGAAACAATCTATTTTCTGTATTTGACATGATGTACTAATTCATGTGGTGTTGGAGAACAGAACAGAATAACAGAATTGGAAGGGACCTTGGAGGTCTTCTAGTCCAACCCCTGCTCAAGCAGGAGGCCCCATACCATTTCAGACAAATGGCTGTCCAGTCTCTTCTTAAAAGCCTCCAATGATCCACAAGTATCCACAACTTTTGAAGGCAAACCATTCGACTGGTTCATTGTTCTCACTTTTAGGAAATTTCTCCTTAGTTCTAGATTGCTTCTCTTCCCTACATTGTTTCTTGCCTTCTGATTCTTAGGAAAATAGATTGACTCCCTCTTTTTTGTGGCAGCCCCTCAAATACTGGAACACTGCTAACATCTCACCCTGAGTCCTTCTTATTTCACAGAGTAGATAAACCCAATTCCTGCAACTGTTCTTCATGTATTTTAGCCTCCAGCCCCCTAATCCTCTTTGTTGTTCTTCTCTGTACTCTTTCCAGAGTTGCTACATCTTTTTCATAATATGTTGACCAAAACTAGATGCAGTATTCTAAGTGTGGTTTTACTAAGGCTTTATAAAGCAGTAGTAGACTTACCAAGGCTTTACAGAGCAGTACTAAAGAAGGATCTTTGTCATGCCCCTGGTGGAGACTGACTCTGGGGGAGAGGAGGAACAGCCAACAGGGTGTGGAAGTGGGGCTCCGGAGGTTGTGGAGGAGGCTGGGGAAGGGCAGAGACCAGCTGGGCAATCAGAGGAGGACCCAGGCCCACCCCCTCTCCATCCTAGAGCACGCAGGGAGGAGAGGATAAGGGAGAGACATGGCCTGCTGGGAAGGAGAGGGCCTTGATCCTCTTCATGGGCTGCAGGTGTGACAATTGGATAAGAGGACAGACATGCGTACTGGCAAGTGCTGGAAACAAAGCATGGAAATATCTCTAGTTTATAGTTCCTCTCTGAGTTTGGCATCCTTCCCAGCTTGTGTTCTGATATATGTGGACGTCTTCAAGCCCTTATCTTGCTTGGTTTGTGTTGTTTTTTACTCTTTATAATTTATAGGCATTTTTACTTTAAATAGCATTTCCTCCTTTTCATAACTGTTTGTGGGGGAGTTTTTTTGTCTCCAGGCAAGGATGTTTGGAGCTTGGAAGCAAAGTGAAGGAATAAAAGGGGCTTCACCTGTTTTTTTGTGACTGTGTTTATTTTGTATCCCACCCTGGGTCATCACAGTCTTCTTGAGAGTTCCTTGGTCTGCAAGAAGATCAAATCAGCCAATCTTCAAGGAAATATACCTTGGTTGTCCCTTGGAAGGTCAGATGTTGAAGCTCAAATACTTTGGCCACCAAATGAGAAGGGAAGAGTCCTTGGAGAAGACCCTGATATTGGAGAAGATGGAAGGCAAAAGGAGAAAGGGATAGCAGAGGAAGAGATGGTTAGATAGTGTCATCAGTGCATTGAATATCAATTTGGACAAACTCTGGGAGACAGTGGAGGACAGGAGAGCCTTGGCATGCTTTGGCCATGACTTAGTGACTGAAAACAACAACAACAAAATTAATTCATGCTTTCGCCCCACATAATCTTCCTGCATAGCAGGTTCCACACTTCCACTCATCATGGTGGTGGTCACAAGAGGAGCTCATAGATATTGACCTCTGCTGCCCTCATGGCTTTCATCAGAGGAAGCATTGGTGCTCTTATTAGTGAAAGTGAAAATGTGGGAGGAAAGACGTCCATTTTCACCTCAAGGTCTGTGGAGGCGAGATTGTCACTCTCAGGTGTCCTCTTCAGAACTTCATTACTAGCATTACTTGCTTTTCCATTTATTTCAAGAACATGGAACATAGAATAATATAGTTAGGAAGGGACCTTTGAGGTCCTCAGGTCCACCCCATGCTCAAGCAGGAGACCCCATACCATTCTGGGCAAATGGTTGTCCAGTCTCTTTTTGAAAGCCTCCAGTGATGGAGCACCCACAATTTCTGAAGGCAAGCTGTTCCATGGGTTGATTGCTCTCACCTTTAGGAAATTTTTCCTTAGTTCTAAGTTACTTCTCTCCTTGATTAGTTTCCATCCATTGTTTCTTGTCCTGCCTTCTGGTGCTTTGGAGAATAGGTTGACTTTCTCTTCTTTGTGGCAGCCCTTCAAATATTGGAACTGTTCAGACCAAGGCTTCCTGAGACCCTAATTAAGCACACACTTAGTCCAAATAACTCTTCTTTTATTTCAACACTGTGAGTTATGTTCATTTCCAGCCCTTCATGAGTCCCAAACAGTCTCTTGAGATAAGCACCCACCTTTATCTCCTTTGAATTGCTGCCAACAACTAAAGTGCCAAATTAACTGTAAAAAAAACAAAAAACAACCAAAGTACAAAGTCCACACACAGCTTCAAGATTTAATCCCAACAGAGCGCACGACGTTGCTTCCTGCAAAGTTTTCTCTACCTTTGCACTTCCTTTATACCTTAGGGGAAGGGCAATCACCTCCAAGCCTTACTCCCGAGTCACCCCTTTTTTCTTAGCTGCTCTTGCCTTCTAGCACGTCTGGCACATGCACACTGGGAGCAGGATCCTCTTGTTCCTCTACCTCGCTGCTGCCAGACTCTGGAGCCTCCGGAGTCAGCACCCCACTTTAGATGGTCCTAGCCCCATCTTTGCATGGGATGTAGGACCCTCGTCCGAGTCCTCCTCAGACTCTTGGACTGGACCCTGTTCTTCCCCACTGTCCGATTCCACAACTGTCTGCACAGGCTGCCGATGAACTACAACAGGGACATTGCTATCATGTCACTCGTAGTTCTCCTTTTCAACAGACTAGACTAGAAGTGTTATCTTTCATTGCATTGTCATCTCTCCACTGGAACTCTTCTGCCTATTTGTGCTTTTGTTATATCAATAGTGATACCTATTATCTTGTAAGCAACTGACAAATCAAGTTTAAAAAAAGAGAGAGACTCTTTGGGAAATTATTTTTTCCCCATTTTCAATAGTGGCCAAAAACCTCTTGAAAAATAGTCTTCAGAACTGTCCCTGTCTTCAGGACAGGAACAGGCCACCTGTCAACTTTCAGTGATCAATGAATCACCCTTCGTAAGGAGATTCTGCATTGATTTGGAACTGAGCCTCAAAGATATTTTGGAAAGCCACCAACATAGCTTCTGTCCCCAACTTCTTAAAGTAGTTTGTGTCTTTTCCCAGGATTGTGAGGTGGGCACCAAACCATTGGCTGCAAAAGGCCTGGTGTTCTGACCCACAGCCTTTTCCAACAAATCAAACACAATCCAAAAGGAACAGAATCCTTGTAATGCTTTTACAAAATAATTAGCTGTGATAAGAACAACGGTGCTGGCAGCAGACTCAGACAGTGAGGAGGTTGGGGAGGAATAGGAGCCAGTCCTGGAATCTGGGGAAGGCTCGCATGAGGGCTCTGTCTCAGAGGCAGAGATGGGTCCAAGGCCATTCGACAGTTATCAGCTGCCTTCGGAGTCGGAGATCAGTGGGGCAGAAAAACAGCTGGAGCCTGTTCCCAGTGTGCGCATGCACAGAGCTGCCAGGAGAAGGGAACAGTTAAGGAACAAGGGCTGACTCGGGAGTAAGGGCACAGGTGGACGGTGAATGGCACCTCCCATAGGGAATAAAGAGGAGCGAAAGGGGAGTGGTGTTTGCAGGAGACAATTAGTTCATTTAATTAGTGTGAAGATTTGTTTGTGACTCTCAGAGATTCCTTGCCAAGTATTTTCTTGTACAGCTTTGCACTTAGAAGCTATTGGCCTGACAACTCTCCAAGCCTGACGAGGTCTGTGGTTGTAATTCACCTTTGAAAGACTGTTTGCTGGGACTTTGCTGGATGTGAATGATAGGAATTCACATTAGCCTAATGGAAAGGGGTTTTGTTGGGACAAGGAGTCTGCTTTGTGCTTTTGTAAAGCCTTGGTCAAAACACCTCTGTTCTGCACCCACTGCCCTTTTACTGCTGATAATCCCTCACACCTTCTGTTGTGTTGCTTGCAGATGATGGGAAATTGTCCTTGGAAGAATTCCAGGCCTTCTTTTCTGATGGAACTCTTAATGAGGAGGAGTTGGAGAAACTTTTCCACACCATCGATTCTGACAACACCAGGTGAGTCCCTTTAGATTCCTGAACTGCTTTGCCCCATCAAGACAGGCACTGACGTCTCCACTTCTTCCTGGACCGAGCTGACAGTGATGGGAAAGCTACTGAAAACTCTCTGTGCAAAGAAGTGAGACGGGAAGAACTCTATGGGCACGTATGATGAGGATGTTGTTTTGAGATTGTATAATATCAGGCCTAAGCCCAAAGATGACAAATGAAATCCAAATGAGTCCAATTCTTCATTTGCTTACACCTAATAGACAGAATCTTGCCAGAGTAAAGCTATAATCTTCTAACCTAATGGATGTACTCTTAGAGATTCTAGAGCAGGGGTGTCAAACTCAAGGCCCGGGGCCTGGATTTAGCCCAAGGGGTTCTTAGATTTGGCCTGCGGGGCCACCCTGGAAACAGAGATATACTGGCCCATGGTGCCTCTGCCAGTAAAAACAGAACTCAGTTTTTGCTGGCAGAGGGTTGCAGGAGGCCATCACAACTGAAAAAGGAGCTCAGGCACCCATTCATTGGAAGAATTCATTGAAAGAATCCATTGACAGAGCTCTCGGGCCACCACAGGCGCCCCCGACAGGAGTGACATCAAGCTGGCCACACCCACCTTTGCTATGCCCCCCCCAAGGTCAAGTACAGCCCTGATGTGGCCCTTAATGAAATCGTGACACCCCTGTTCTAGAGCATGTGTCAGCTTTGAAATTCAGCTACCACATAATTCAAGGGGAGTGGAGGAGTTGAAAAGTTCAAGGTCATTCTGTGTGTCGTACTAAGAAATTCCAGTTGCAGTTCATTGATTCTCATGATTTATGAAGTGTAGAAGTGGCAGGAGAGAAGGTGGATTTGTGTAACGCACAAAAATACTTTCACTTTGGGAAATTGCCTTAGACGTACCAAATGTGTTCCTAAATAAATCAATTAGAGAGAATATGTCTCAGAGTGATTGACATCATGGATACTTTCTGGATGCCTTACAGCATGGATATCCTAACCATTTCCCTTCAACTCCCATCTTGACTGTTCAGACTCTTGTCTTGGAATCCACAAGTTCTAGTCAAGCTTTATTGCTTATGCCTATACAAAATAATCTAATCAGCTAATGATCAGGATTAAATTGGTGATGGATAAGAATCAACAGAATTCAAGAAGGCTTGGACTGAGACCTCTTGTGGGAACGTAATTATTCTAGGCTGATTCCTCTCTTGACTCCTCCCTCAGGCTCTGCCTGACCTTCTCTTATATGTTGGGATGCTCAGGCAATATGGAGGTGACCTTGCCAAGGGTAATGGGGAAATTCAGTGATGGTGTCATGCCCCTGTTGGAATCTGATTCCGAGGGGGAGGTCGAGCAGCTGTCAGGGAGTGGGAATGTGGCTCCAGTGGCTGTGGAAGAAACTGGGGAAGGGCACAGTCTGGCTTGGTATTTAGATGAAGACCCAGTCCCACCCCCTCTTCATCCTAGGGCACGCAGGGAGGAATGGAGAAGGGAACAATGTGGGTTACAGGGGAAAAAAGGGCCCCGATTCCCTTCATTAACTGCAGCTGGGAGAACAGGATTTGAAAAGGGTGTTTGTGCACAGCACCTTGCTAGAAGCAAAGCGTGAATTATCTTTGTCTGTCAAGTCTTATCTGGGTTCTGGCGTCCTCCCAACTGTGGGTGTTTCGTTATCTTTTGAAGTCTGCAATCCCTTATCCTGCCCTGTCTCATTAATTGCTGCAGCGTGATTTGTGTTGCTTTTTATTTATAATCTAGATGTACTTTGGGTTTGGACGGAATTTCTTCCCTTTAAAAACTGTTCTTGGGAGAGTTTTTTTCTCCAGCCGATGATAACTGGACATTGGGGGCCAAGTTGGAGGAATTAAAGGGACTTTACCTTCTTTTGTGACTTTGTTGCTTTTGTGCCATGCCCCGGGTCATCACAGGTGGTATGCTACCAGTTTGGACCAGTTTGGCAGAACCGGTAGTAAAAAAACCTACCGGTACAGCCAAACTGGTTCCTTTGACAATCAGCTGAGAGGATAAAAGAAACAACAAGTGCATGGGGAGGTGACGGTTGCTCCTAGCTTTTCGTTTCTTCATCCTCTCAGCTAATTGGTGCATTAGGGGGCGGCAATCACCCACCAAACCGGTAGTGACCAAGGTAGGAACCCACTACTGGGGCAATTGATCACACAGAGGGGGATTTTGTGGTTATGGGGTCCTGCATCTGGAATGCCTGGTCTTGGGAGACATGCCAGAAACCTACATTGACACCTTTGGATAGAGAACAAAGAGATTTGCTTTTCTATATACATTTCCATATTTTTAGGCTCAATTTGATTTTGAGTACATTCTCTCTCTTGGTGTGATGGATTTTATGTTTCCCATAATTACCTTTTTTAAATTTTGTAATTGCCTTCCATTGTTTGGCTGTTTGTTGTTTGTCATTTTTTAAAAGAACTTTTTAAATCAGTGGTTTTCGCTTCAGAGAAAGATCTATATATACTTATAGTCATTATCCAAATATAGTTACACTATATTTTAAGGTTTAATTAAAGTTTCAATTACCTTAGCTTCTGATTCCTCCCTGAATTGTGAGCCTTCCACTGATTGAAAGTCTAATTTAGAGAAGTAAAATAAATATGTAGTTTCTTTTGATGAAAAATGACACAGACACAAAAAAGACATTTTCCCATAAGAGCTATGCAGAAAAAAATGTTCCAGTATGCAATACAGTCCAATACAAGAAAATATAACATATGATATTTAGGGGGAAAAAACTGCCAAAGATTGCAATTCATGGAAAAACAATCTTGCATTTTTAAGACCTTGTTTTCAAAATGTATTTACAGGAATAATCTGAGGAAACTTTTCTGGCTAAACGCAGAATTTCCTGTATTTCTGTAACAAGGAGTATGACCAAGGAGTTTATACATGAAATTTATCTGTTTTATAATCTTTCTCCAATGTTCTTTAGTTATTTGGGTTTTCTTCTTCTGTGTTTTTAAAGAGAAAGAAAACAGCATTCTATCCACCATATCATAAACATAAACTCAGTTACACTCAAAGACCAGCTTAGAACAATGCAGTATGAAAAGTAAATAAATAATATAAAAGTAATCCTCTACTTATAACAGTTTCTGCAGTGACCATTCAACGCTACAACGGCATTGAAAAAAGTGACATGACTATTTTTCAAAATTATGGCCTGTCAGGTCTACCTCCATTCAAATCCTAAGAAAGAAAACACCCAACTCTATTTTTACTCTAGAAATTCTAGAGGCTCTGGAAAGAGAGCAGAGAAGAGCAACCAGGATGATGAGGGGACTGGAGGCTAAAACATGCAATGAACGGTTGTAGGAACCGGGCCTGGCTCGTCTAGTGAAGAGAAGGACCAGGGGAGACATGATAGCAGTCTTCCAATACTTGAGGGGCTGCCACAGAGAGGAGGAAGGGGGTCAAGCTATTTTCCAAAGCCTAAAGATCAGACAAGGAATAATGGATGGAAATTGAACAAGGAGAGGTTCAAGTAGGAACTAAGGAGAAATTTTCTGACAGTGGGAACAGTCAACCAGTGGAACAGAAGTTGCCCTTGGACATTGTGGGACCTTCATCACTGGAAGCTTTCAAGAAGAGATTGGACTGCCATCTCTCAGAAATGGTGCAGGGGCTACTGCTTGGGGGAGGGGGTTGGACTAGATGACCTACAAAATCCCTTCCAACTCTGTTATTCTGTTACTAAGAATGAACTGATAGCAGGGAAAGCAAGGCAAGGTCTGGAATAAGCCACACAAAAGTTTGACAGTGAAAATCACCCCATCGTTCAGCATAGAGAGTCCAATCAGCGTCCAATAAAAATGTTATGGGAAAATCTCCTATGCAGATGTTTTGTGACTTAGGACGGTTAGCCTTGAAGAAGTATAACAACCAGAGGTGGTATTCAGCCGGTTCTGATAGGTTCTGGAGAACCGGTAGCGGAATTTTGAGTAGTTTGGAGAACCGGCAAATCCCACCTCTGACTGGCCCATCTATTTCCTGCCTCCCATTGAGTCCCAGCTGATTGGCTGGGTCTCCTTTGGTTGCCCTGCACAGGAGAACGGAGCTGGAAAGCAGGTTAATGGGGTGGGTAGGGAAGGGGGATTTTGCAGTATCCTTCCCCTGCCATGCCCACCTAGCCACGCCCACAGAACCGATGGTAAACAAATTCGAATCCCACCACTGATAACTCCACTCGGTAGCACCAGAGTTCATGAGGGCAAACCTCCCTTCCAATTCTCATGGGACTGCTAAACACCAGCTTGCTTCCCCATCCCAAAGGCGTAACACCCCCTCCCCCCCCGTTTCTATGGCTGCCGAGAGCAAGCAAGCTTCAGGAAAGCCAAGCTGGAATTCCAGCTGACACGACCGTTCGCAGCATCCTTTTGGTCTCCTGATCCAAATTCAGATGCTTGACAACTGACCCACATTTCTGACGGCTGCAGTCACGTGATTCCCCTTTTGTGGCCTTCTGACAAGTTAAGTCAATGGGGAAGCCAGACTCATTTAACAACTCTGTTACTAACTTAACAACTGTAGCAATTCACTTAATAGCAGTGGTGGGATTCAAAAAAATGTTACTACAGGTTCCGTGGGCGTGGCTTGGTGGGCATGGCCATGTGACAGGGTGGGCATGGATTTTTTTTGCAGCAGCACCCCCCACACACACACAGTTGGGGGGCCTTCTGGGCCCTAGGCAAGCCTCTAGGGGGGCATTTTTGCTCCCAGGAAGCTTCCCTGGGGCTCAGGAAGAGAAAAAATGAAGCCTGGAAGGGGCGCACAGCACCCACACACACGCATTTCATTTTGGGACTTCCTGGGTCTCAGGGAAGCCTCCTGGGCAAAGCAGTAAGTAAGCAAGGGGAATCCCAGCTGATCGTAGGAACAGCTGATTGTTGGGAGGGGGAAAAAAAGAAATACCTTAAGAAGTCACTGGGCAGGGCAAGTGTCAGGCAGATGGGGTGAGTAGTGAGCATTGGGTGAGCGGGGCAAGAGAGGGACAGTCGACCGGGTCAGGGGCGTGGCCAGCCAGAATTTACTACTGGTTTGACGACCCACGCCAAATCCTTGCTACCGGTTCGCTTGAACCGGTGTGAACCGCCTGAATACCACCACTGCTTAATAGCTATGGCAAGAAAGGTTGTAAACCTTCACCTAAACAAATGTCTCAGCAACAGAGTTTTGAGGCTTAGTTGCAGTCATATATTGAGGTCTACCTATAATGCTGAGGGCCAAACTATAATATATAGTCAAGATTCTCACAAAAAGAGTTTAAAAGCCAGAATAATATTTGTTTTTTTTTAATCAAAGTTATGAAAATATATACTTGTTGGGCCAAACCTAACTAGAGATAACTTGGAGTTATAGATATAATTAGAAGCACAATCAAATTGCCCCATATAAAATATACTTGCATATAAGCAGACGATATCTGGGTGCACATAAATAGCACTTGCCAAAGAGGAAAAACATACATCTAAAAAGCAATTAATTACAACAAGAAATGTAAGTAGAAAAGGCTGAGGGGAAAAAAACCACACCAATTATTGCTACCTGACTTGGGGTAAGTGAAAAAGTTTGAAATGTCTTTGGCCTTTCTTTCAGCCGACAGTTTCTTTCGGTTTAGATGAGTGGATTGAGAAGCAATTGGTTTTTTTTTTATCTGGTCTGGCAGAGGGAAATCTTCTGTTAAGCAACCAACTGTGTCTTCCATGCATCAGATATTCCAAAGGAGGATTTTGTTTTTAATCTTTGGTTTAAGATTTTCTATCGAGATTAACTACACATAAGAGAATATCTGTAGCTCGGGATTGAACTTGGTCCTTGGTTGTTTGCTTGCAGACCTTTCATTACCCAACTAGGGAACATCATCAGTGCCAGAAGGGAATGGGGTTACCCAACTTTGTCACAAAAAATGTCACCTATATTGGGGATTTAGATGGACAAATTAACTTCTCATTTCATTCAAAGAGTGTGAACCTGTCACTCTTACTCTGAAAGTCTTCCATTGCTTCGCCCATCACTGTGTTTCTCCTCTATCCTTTTCCTTAAAGATTATTCTAATAGTTTCACAGGGACATGGTGGCTCAGTGGCTAAAACGCTGAGCTTGTTGATCAGAAAGTGGACTGCAAGGCGATCAAATTGGTCAGTCCTGGAGGAGATCAACCCTCACTGCTGTTTAGAAGGCCAGATCCTGAAGAGGAAACTCAAATACTTTGGCCACCTGATGAGAAGGAAGGACTCGCTGGAGAAGAGCCTAATACTGGGAAAGATGGAGGGTGAAAGAAGTTACTTCCAGTTTTTGGCAAAACTGCATCCAACCACTTCATTCTCTTAATGCCTGCTGCAAATAAAAGGTCATAAAATTGAGAAAGAGGAAGAAGGGGGGACAACAGAGCAGTTTTCCTCAACCTTGGCAACTTTAGGATGTGTAGACTTCAACCGGATGAGGAATTCTGGGAGCTACAGAAGAGAATCTCTGTAGCTCAGGGTTGAACTATGGAGTCATTGGCACCCTCTGAGCTTGGTGGTTTTCACACAGAAAACCACCTTTTCGGCATTTCGCACCGAAAGTCTGAACAAAAACAATCAAGCTCAGAGAGCACCAAGGACTCCATAATTCTAGGAATTGAAGTCCTCACGTCTTACAGTTGCCAGCGATAAGAAACACTGGATTAGAGAAATGAGGGTTTAGATAGGATCAAAGGCTACAGGAATGAACAAAATTATTGCTAGAGGCAGATCAAGATGGAGGAATGTTTATCTGAATTGTCAGCTAGAATTAAGCCTGATTTGACAGCACTATCTCTAGAATGCTTCAGTAGTTAAAGATAATGAGATTGTCTGCTGGAAAGCTGACAGCTTTGGTTTGAGACTGTGTGATGGGATGAGCTCCCAATACTTGCTCCAATTCCTGCCCACCTAGCAGTTTGAAAGCATGCAAATGCGAGTAGATAAATAGGTACCACTTTGGCAGGAAGAGTTCCATGTGCTTCGGTGTATAGTCATGCCGGCCACATGACCACAGAAGTGCCTCCAGACAAAACTGACTCCCTCAGCCAACAAACAAGAAATGAGCCCCACCCCACAAGTCAGACCCGGCTAAAAAGGGGAAATGTTTCACCTTTATCTACCTTTACAAGGTAGAATTGGTAGCAGGAGAACTAACAGCCCACACCAAAGAGATATTATGCTTGGAACAAGCCTTCCCAGTTTGCAAGGCAGCTGTCGTAGCTGCATGTCAGTGAAGCATCTCACGAGCTTGCAAACCAGAGAGCATAAATCTCAGGTGGGGATATATATAAGGTTAAAGTTTTTGGGGTTTGGGGAAAAAACCACAGAGTCAGGTAGAGTATTCCAGACATTGACCACTCTGTTGCTGAAGTTGTATTTCCTGAAATCAAGTTTGGTGCGGTTAACCTTGAGTTTTTATCTATTGTTTGCTCTTTGGTTGTTATGGTTGAAACTGAAGTATTTATTGACAGGTAGGACATTGCAATGTATGATTTTATATACTATACTTAGATCGGACTGAAGGTGGCATAGTTCTAGGTTTTCTAGGTCTAGAATTTCTCTGAGGGTCCCGTGGTTTTCCCCACCCAAATTAAAAGTCAAACTTCCTTCCTGTAGTCCACATGCCTGTCACATGGTCCAAACTGGTCACAGCCCCAACCCCAGTTGGTTCCAGTCCGTGCCTCCCCAGCACCTGGTAAAAACATCCTTGATTCCCAGGAGAAAGAATTTTATTTTGGCTACAAGTCCCCAGTTATCTCTACCTCCCCGGCTTCCGTTCCCACAGTTCTAACTGTGGCAGTCTTGAAGATGCTTCAAAATGGCTCCAGGGTTGACAGAGAAAAGTATTCAAGTCTGTAAGCATTCTGAGGAGAATAGTAGTTAAGATGCTGTCGGTTGACAAGCAGCAAGCCTGCATTCGAATGCTGCTGTGGGAATGGGTAAGCTGCAGCTCCTGCCAGGGATATGAAAAGAGCCTGGGTGTTCCCTGGGCAACGGTGATGTCACCAGCCAATCCTTTCAAGCATGAAGTACCTCAAGTGCTTCTGAAGCATCTCAGTGCTTCTGACCTGAGTGCAGTACGATGCAAGGATTCTCCGTTAATTATCTCTCAACTGGGCTGAGATGCAAAATTTTAATTGCTTTGCTTTGGTAAGCCTGTGGCTTTATAAAATTTTAATTGCTTTGCTTTGGTAAGCCTGTGGCTTTATAAAAAAAAAGCAAAATTACCTTTTGAAAATATTATACAGCTAGTACCTTGACTTATTTAGTGACTGTTTGAAGTTACAACACACTGAAAAAAAGTGACTTACCACCTGTCATGCCCCTGGTGGAGACTGAGGGAGAAGAGGAACAGCCAACAGGGAGTGAAGGTGTGGCTCCGGAGGTTGTGGAGGAGGCTGGGGAAAGGCAGAGGCCGCCTGGGCAGTCAGAGGAGGACCCAGGCTCATCCCCTCTTCATCCTAGGATATGCAGGGAGGAAAGGATAAGGGAGAGATATGGTCTACTGGGGAGGAGAGGGCCTTGAACCTCTTCATGGGCTGCAGCTGTGACAACTGAATAAGAAGTTGGACATGCCTACAGGTGAACGCTGTAAACAGAGTGTGTTTTATTCCTGGATGAGGTTTATCTTGGTTTGTGTTCTTCCAACGGATTATACCTGGTTATCTTCTTTAAGTTTGTAATTAATTATTCTGATCTGTCGTGGAACTTTCTTCAGTGCGTTTTGTTTTTGATTTTTTTAATTGCTTTGTTATCTGCTCTTTGAGTTTGGACTGTATTTCTTTCATTTGGAATGTTATTTTGGAAAGAGTTTAATCTCCAACTGTGAACAATTGAACAGTGAAGCCAAGTTGAAGGCATTAAAGGACCTCTACTTACATTTTGATTTTTGTTACATTGGTGGGACACTCCGGGTCATCACACTACCATTTTTCACACTTCCAACCACTGTAGCATCCCCATGGTCATGTAATCGAAATTCAGATGATTGGCAACTGGCATGTATTGTAAACTGTATATTTATATACATTTACATATATGAGCCACAGTGGTGCAGTGGTTAGAGTGCAGAACTGCAGGCTATTTCTGCTGACTGCTGGCTGACTGCAATTTGGCAATCAACCAATTTGTCTCACCAGGCTCATGGTTAACTGAGCTCTTCATCCTTCCAAGGTGGGTAAAATGAGGACCAGATTGTTGGGGGCGATAGGCTGACTCTGTAAACTGCTTAGAGAGGGCTGTAAAGTACTGTGAAGCATTATATAAGTCTGAGCTATTGTCCTTCTATCCATCCATCCATGATGAGCAATGGCTAGAATGCAGTATTGCAGGCTGACTCTTCCCACTGCCAGGAGTTCAATCCTGACTGGCCCCAGGTAGACTCACCATTCCATCCTTCCAAGGTGGATAAAATGAGGACCTAGATTGTTGGGGGTAACAGGCGGACTCTGTAAACTGCTTAGAGAGGACTGGAAAGCACTGTGAAGCAGTATATAAGTCTAAGTGCTATTGCTATTTGGTGTGTCAAATTGACATGATGGTGAAGTTGTTGCTGTCAACCTTGAAGTGAACCTGGTTGAGGCTATCTTGAAGGCTTCAGGGTTGCCACAAGGTAGAAGAAGGGACAGGGAGGGTGGAAATAGTTAGATGGGGTTTGTAGCCAAAACAATAAAGTTTTCCTGTGTGGAATCAAGGACATTCTGACAGGTGGCTGGCCAGGGGAGGGGTGAAGTAACCGAGCAACCAGCCAGTACTTTGATTGGACAGCATGACCAGTGACCTGGGGAAAAGGGCAAACTTTTGTCTTTCAATTAGGTGAAAGCTGCAGGAAATTCCAGAGTTGGCTTTCATCAGTTGTGCCAATATGTCACATACGTTAAAACACTCCACATCAAATATATTAAAACAATGCTTTTATGTTTGATATGTTTGAGGGTGAGAAGCATAATAGCTGCCATACAGAGAATGCAAGTGATGCTATGTATGTCATGATCTCATTTGCAAGATGACATCAAGACATGCATAATCATGCACGAGTAATGCAAGTATCATGGGTAGGATAGAAATTTGAATAAATAAATAAGTAAAGAAATGAATGAATAAATAAATAAATATCATATCTTGTACCAGGTGCCTATAGGATTTGTGATAGAAAATATTAATTAAGGCACAAATTGTAAAATAATGAACTTTTAAATATCTTGACCAATTATAATGGAGAGAGGGAGGAGTTTCTGTGCTAGGAGATAAATTAAGGGAAATTAAAATATGGGAGACACAAATTTCACAGGCAGCAATCTTTGTTATGAGGTTACTTCCCAATATGGTTGCCTGTAGCAACAAATCATTGTGTATTTATTACATCATAGCCATTGTCAGTCTAAAAATAAAGCTGATAAGAGAAAACCTTTGCCTGTCTCAGATTTTATATAGTGTCTTTCTCACCCACCCTCTCTAGAAAATTAGCTTTCGGTATTCTATATTTAAAAACGCTGATAATTCAGTTATAAAACAAAAACAAAACCCTAACTCAAAGAACCCCCCCCCCCCCCAAAAAAAAAACCCCAGATGATTAAACTATTTGGTTTTGTAAGATGCAGCTTGAAACCTTCTGGAATCACAGTTCTGGTACTGTTAAAAAAACTCCCTTTTCCTGTTGCATACAGGAACTTGGAGGCACTGGCAAAGCCATGATTGATTGCATTCCAATGTTCTGGCCAACTAATGATCAAGAGAAATGAGTGGGAGATCAGATAGGCATTCAAGATGGGCTGGTCTTAGATCTCTTGTGGGCACAAATGGATTCCTGGCCTAAGACTGGTTTGACCTCTCCCTCGGCCTCAGCCTGGTCATCCCCTCCAAGAGCAGATGAATTTAAGGATAATGTAGCGAGTGCATCCCATCATTTGTTCATTTATCCAGAATTATGGAAGTTGTCATTTAATACATCCAGCCTGGAAATGATGGACATGTATTTCACAAATCAGAAAGAAGATAATGGTGCTTTTAGAATTTCTAAAAAACTGATCAATCTAGAAATAAGAAGGGATTTTCTGACAGTGAGAGCAATCAACCCATGGAACAGAAGTGGCCTTCAGAAGTTGTGGGATACTGGAATATTTCAAGAAGAGCCTGGACTGCCATCTGTCAGAAATGGTGTAGGGTCTCCTGCTTGGTTGGGCTAGATGACCTACAAGATCCCTTCCAACTCTGTTATTCTGTATTTCTTTAGCCTCAATACATTTTCCCCATATCGTATTCAACAAAGCTTTGGGCCAAAGTCCATTTAACAACAAAACTCAAAACCATAGTGATTTTCCATTCAATTAATCATCAACTTGCTAGAATTAATTATCATCTTCTAAGTCTTCTCTTAGACTTCAAACAGTATCTTGCAAATCATTCTGATTCATCACTTGTATCAGTAGGGCATCAACCTAACTCATCTCTTTGAAACTCAACTGTCTCTTAGAAAATGGTCTGATCTGTTAACTTATTATTGTATACTGAATTCTAAAATCATCTTAAAAGATCTTGGCTACAGAGAGCTTTTGCCATCTGGTAACTACCACAAATCACAAAACAGGGACATTATTTATTTTAATTGCTTAATTCTAATGCCAATCTGCCCAAGTGCAGAACTCTTGGTCTAGAAAAAAAGTAAAGAATTATTGGCCTTTAAATGCTGCAATCCAGGTCCTATCATCCCTGATCATTGATTATATAGCTGAAATAGTGAGACTTCACATCCTGAGAAACCTCATTTCCTCAGTCCAAAGCCAATAGCATGTTTTCTTGCTTCAACTTTTTCCACGATAATATTTGGAGGAAAAATAAATATCCTGGAGTTATGTCAAATTTCCTCTCATGCGGCTTCTATAGTCAACTTCTGTTAGACCAGGGGTCTCCAACCTTGGCCCCTGGAAGCCTGGCGGACTTCAACTCCCAGAATTCCACAGCCAGCTTTGCTGGCTGTGGAACTCTGGGAGTTGAAGTCCGCCAGGCTTCCAGGAGCCAAGGTTGGAGACCCCTGTGTTAGACCAAACTGTAATATGACCAATTTCCAAAAACTGTTTCAGGAAGGAGAATGTAAAATCAAAGAGGAAATCAGGCTTGTTAATGCTTTTTTTTTTTTTTTTCCTAAAGCAGTATTTCTCACCTTTAGAAAGTTTAAGATATGTGGATTTCAACTCCCAGAATACTTTTAAGATGTGTGGACTTGAAATCTGCACATCTTAAAATTGTCAAGATTGAGAAAGAACTCTTCAAAAGTTTGCGACAAGGCAGTCTAAATTTCAGCACCGTGGACAGTTCCGGATGCACTTCAAGATTCTCTTCTGTTGCCTTTTAATTTCTCCGAAAGTTTTGTTTTCCTATTACAGAAGCTTCTGCTTTTCTTCATCTTTCTTGGGTACTTAAGACTTTTGCTCAATTCTCTCGATGTTTTTGAACTTCCTGTAAAGGCTCAAAGGATTTATGAATTTCTATGAGTGCGAGAACTTTAATTATAGCATATTTAAAAATATCTGATAGGTAATATCTGATTTGTAATGCCACAACAAAGCCCAAACAAGCAGGACTTAGGGACACTAAACAGTCCTTCTTGATTTCTATTATTTTTTTTTTTTGTATTTTTTTTATTCATAAACATTTTGAATACGGTGTATTGTCAGGGCATATCATTTCCAGAAAAGCAAAGAAAGAACAAAAAAGAATATTAACATGTATACAAATAACAATAATAATACTGTAACAGAATAGTTTTAACTAGATTTCTCTTTATATTAGCTTATTTGTAATTCCATTGGTTGTATTGGCATATTTATAAGTATAAACCATCTTTATATTTAAGTCATACATAGCAATAATCTTTCTTCATCTAATTTCCACCTCTTATCTCTAGCCACTTGTAAAATCTATTCCATGTTAAGTAATACTCTGTGTCTTCTTTGTCCTTTATTTTTAATGTCAGTCTATCCATCTCTGCACAGTCTAATATTTTCTGAATTATATCCTCATCTGATGGAATGTTCTCATTTTTCCAATATTGTGCAAATACAATCCTTGCTGCTGTCAATGCATACAAAACTAGATATATAGCCCCTTTATCATAGCCCTCTGGCATTATACCCAACAAAAATAGTTCTGGTTTCAGATCTACATGTTGCTTGATCACCTTTTCCAACCAATGTATGTATTTTTGTCCAATATTTTCTTGTTTTCGTGCAAGTCCACCACATATGATAATAAGTACCTGAGGTCTGATTACACTTCCAACACTTGACATGATTTCTAAAGCATGTTAGCTGGCAAGGATAGCTGCGAGACATGATGCCCACAGTGGGGATTTTGGAGTGATGGATTACAGTGAAGCTTTAAAGTACAAGCACATTCCAGAAAGGAATATGTGTGTGAGAAGCAAGAGACAGCACAACACAGAGCTGGGTAGGAGACAGAAGAAGAGAGTTAGGATAGAAATCCTAAATCCCTAGAATCTCACAAAATATAACCATGGGTGTGAGAGTACGGGTAGTCCTCAACTTACAACAGTTCATTTACTGACCATTCAAAGTTACCAGGTCCTGAAAAAGTGACTTATGACCATTTTCCACAGTTACAATCTTTGCAGCATCCCTATGACCATGCAATCAAAACTGAGGTGCTGTCATGCCCCTGGTGGAGACTGACTCTGAGGGAGAGGAGGAACAGCTGACAGGGAGTGGAAGTGTGGCTCCGGAGGTTGTGGAGGAGGCTGGGCAGTCAGAGGAGGATCCAGGACCATCCCCTCTTCATTCTAGGGCACGCAGGGAGAAGAGGATAAGGGAGAGACGTGGTCTACTCAGGAGGAAAGGGCCTTGATCCTCTTCATGGGCTGCAGCTGTGACAACTGAATAAGAGGACAGACATGCATACAGGAGAGCGCTGGAAACAAAGCATGGAAATATCTCTAGTTTGCGGTTCCCCTCTGAGTTTGGCGTCCTTCCCAGTGTGTGTCCTGTTATCTGTGGACGTCCTCCAGCCCTTATCTTGCTTGGTTTGTGTTGCTTTTTTCCTCCTTCTTGTAACTGTTTGTGTGGGAGTTTTTTGTCTTCAGTCAAGGTTATTTGGAGCTTGGAAGCAAAGTGAAGGAATAAAAGGGGCATCACCTATTTTTTGTGACTGTGTTTGTTTTGTATCCCACCATGGGTCATCACAAGTGCTTGGTAACTGGTTCATACTGATGACGGTTGCCCTGTCCTGGGATCACGTGACCTTCTGACAAGCAGAGTGACCTTCTGACAAGCAAAGTCAGGTGGGGAAACCAGATTCACTTAACAACCAGGTGACTAACTTATCAACTGCAGTGATTCACTTCACAATGGAGGCAAATAGGGCAGAAGTCTCACTTAACAACAGAACTTTTGCTGCTAGATAAGAATTAACGGAATTCAAGAGGGGCTAGACTTAGATCTATTATGGGAAAAAAAATGAATCTAGGCTGATTGCCTGCTTGACTCCACCACCACCCCCAGGCCCTGCCTGTCTGTCAGATCCATGGACCTGCCATTCTTTGATAGAAGAAAAGCAGGGTTTGGATTTGATACATTTAATTCTTTTCCTCTCCATGTATCCTAAATATCCCATTCCTTACATTGGCTTTGTATAGCCTTTTACATGATTTATAACCATTGCCTGGTGCCCCAGAACCCTAGAAAAATCTCACCTTTTTGAGGGATGTAAGGGGAGAAGGGGCCGTGTGGATTGCAGCACCAGAAGATAACTCCTGGGAACCTTTCCTTATCTGCTTTCTCAGAGACGGTGGAATAATAACATCTTTACACCTGTGGATTACAGATTACAGATAATCAGAGTTGGAAGGGATCTTGTAGGTCATCTAGTCCAAACCCCCGCCCAAGCGGGACACTCTACACCATTTCTGACAAATGGCAGTCCAATCTCTTCTTGAAAGTCTCAACTGATGGCGCTCCCACAACTTCTGAGGACAACTTCTGTTCCTTTGGTTGATTGTCCTCACTGTCAGAAAGTTTCTCCTTATTTCCAGGTTGAGTCTCTCCTTGTTCAGTTTCCATCCATTATTCCTTGTCTGGCCTATAGGAGCTTTAGAAAATAGGATTAGCGGAACCCACGTCAGACTGCAGGGAGGGGTTCTAATTCCCTTTATCTTAGTTGCATGCCCTGAGGTACCCCAGACCCTGCTTTGAATTTTGACCTGCTTTACTCCTCTTCAGTGAAAATACTCCTTTGAAATACAAAGTTTTCAAGAGTTCCTACTTATATTTTGAAGGGGCGAGGAGAGGCAGGTCCTTACATTGTCCTTCTCATCAGTGGTGGGATTCAAATTTTTTTACTCCCAGCTCTGTGGGCGTGACTTGGTGGGTATGGCTTGGTGGGCGTGGCAGGGGAATGATACTATTAAATCTCCATTTCTACCCCACTCCCCTGACCTGCTTTCCAGCTCCGTTCTCCTGTGCAGGGCAACCCAAGAAGAGCCAGCAGATCAGCTGGGACTCAATGGGAGGCAGAGAAGAGATGGGGTAGGTGGGGCCAGTCACAGGGGGGATTGGCTGGTTCTCCAAACTACTCAAAATTTCTGCTACCGGCTCTCCAGAACTGGTCGGAACCTGCTGAATAACCACCTTTGCTTCTCACACACTGTCAGAAAATAGCAGTTTTAGGGTATTCTGGTTTGGCAACGTTTTTAGCTGGTTCTATTTCCATCACGCTGGATTTTTGAAGAATTACAGCTTTGGGGACTGATCCCTGAGTTTTATTATATTCCTTTGCTTTTACCATCTCTTTTTCATTGTATGTTGTGACTTCTTCAATACAAATGTAAGAGTAGAGACTGTTCCACAAGCAACAATTCTATAAGTCTTTTTTTTTTGGGGGGGGGGGGTTAAGGTAGAGGCAGTTTTTTTCAAAATGAATTAGATCTCAGTACCTTATCAAGTCATGATTAATGTTGACTTTCATTTCTTCTTGTAAGTAGAATTGATCCCTTGGGTAAAACAAAAAGGCCAAAATATGTCCCAGATGCAGGAAGAACTGACATACTTTTATTTAGTTCTTTATGGATCAACATTTTTATTGGCAAGCTAAATAATGCAATTCCAATGCACCGTACAGAGAAATCAATTCTTCCAACCATAAGGAAAGATATTCTGCTTTAGATTCTGGTAGGTCTAAGCCAAAAGAGTGCATTTTTTTCCATTTCTAGGCAAAATTAAAAAATAGAGAAAAAAATGTGTCAGCCCTGCATAAATCTATAATACCTGGATCATTATCTTAATAAATAGAATCCTATTATTTGGTATCTTTAGGAATCTGCTCCTCATCATCATTTTTCTTGTACTTAAATATAATAATTTGAGCTTGGAAATGTCCTGAATGCACAAACTTATTTAAAGAATCTTTTAAACAAGGATGAACTGAGTTGTGTTCGTGTACTCTATCACACTAAAATGGACTTTTATCTTAACATGTTGTATAAAACCAGCCATTGCAGTACAGAAACTATAGTTTATTGGCTAGTATCCAATGCTGGCTTGGGTATTCTAAGAATCGAAGTCCACAATCTTAAAATGGCTAAAGTTGGAACAGCTAGGTTATCAGTGACTTTCTGGACACCTTCAAGGTGGGAGCTGTATGGATCCCTGGAAGAACATTATTTTAGAGGCAAGCTGTTTGCATCAGAGAAAGTAAGAGCCACCACATTAATTTAAGAAAGTCAGACTAACTCAGTTAGTTAGCTAATTAATCCTAACTCAGCTAAGGATGCTAGCCAGTTGGTGAAAAGCTAGTTCGTAGTAAGCTAGGAACTAGAAGAGCTAGTTGGTGTACCATGGATACTGTGAACAAAATGAATTAGCAATCTTAAGCTGCCAAAATTACTCCGTAGTGAGCGGTTTTTGGTTCTCTCTGAGCTTGGATATTTTCCTGCAAATGTTTCGTTACCAAACTAGGAAACATCATGATGTTACTTAGTTTGGGTAATGAAACATCTGCAACCAAGCTCAGAGAGCATCAAGGACCTCTCATTTCAACAAATATTCTCCTTTATTCATACTACTCTGTGGTTATAAAAAGCATGGTAGACTTTCCTGGCTGTGTACGACATATGCTAAAAAAATCAACCCCTCAGTCAATCAATAAAAAAATAAGAAGAAAAATTCACTAGTTAGAGTTTGCTGTCAGGTAGCCAACTAGGATTTTCTCATTCTTTTCTGGAACTATTTCTATTCTTCAGCAGGTAGTATCAAGTCTTCTGCTGTTATGGCTTGCTTCTTCAGCTTGTCATTTTGTTGAAGAATTTGAGGAAGCAGTTCCTTCTTCTTTTGTGGTTTGAATCGTTCTGGCTAAGTAGGTTAGATTGATTGATTTAGGTATTGAACTACCTTTGCATACTTCAGCATTTCAACAACATTTTACCAGGGGAATAGAATTTGCTCGTGGAAAATCGAGGTTTGCAGCTTTCCAAAGTTTTTCCCATTCTTTATAACAACTGGATGAAGAGTTAAATCTGAAAAAGAACTTGAAGGTGAAATGACAAGCAGATTGGGGCTGAGGGTTTTAATTTTTTTCTTCTTGGTTTTTTTTTAAGGACAGATAGATTGGAAGCTGCTAAGCAAGACAGAGCTGTCAATCACAGGCAGCATTGGAAGCCTTATCAGGATAAAAGATTGTGTAAAAACACCAAGAAAGGGAGAAAATAGGCTTGCCGGGGTGTGAGTTGATAAAGAACTTTTCCTTATCTCAGATCAAGTGCCAAATGGATGGGATATTTGAGGAGGGGAAATGAACTTCATATGAGGCAGATGATGACCAAGCCAGCTAAATTTTTAAAAGCACTAAAATATAGCATTAACACACAGTATACTTGTAACTCTAAAACAAAAATAAACAATAAAAGCAGCACCTTGAATACAGAGCTCATAAACATCCAGGTAGCCATAGTGATAGCATTTAGACTTATATCCTGCTTCACAGCCCTCTCTAAGTGGTTTAGAGTCAGCCTCTTGCCCCCAACAATCTGGGTCCTCATTTTACCGATCTTGAAAGGTTGGAAGGCTGAGTCAACCTTGAGCTGGTCAGGATCAAACTCCAGGCTGTGGGCAGAGTTAGCCTGCAATACTGCACTCTAACCACTACACCAATAGCAATAGCACTTAGACTTATATACCACCTCATAGTGCTTTACAGCCCCTCTGTGGTTTAAAGAGTCAGCTTCTTGCCCCCAACAACCTGGGTCCTCATTTTACTGACTTCAGAAGAGTGGAAATTCTGAGTCAACTTTGACCTGGTCAGTTTCGAACTCCAGACTGTGAGCAAAGTTAGCCTGCAATACTGCACTCTAACCACTGGGGCACCACGGGTCTATGTATGAAAAGCAATATATGGATTCCATGATTAAAAATGCTTGGAACTTTACCTAAACCTCAAAAGTCATCAAAGATAGTACCAAGCACAGCTCACTTTGAAGAGGCCAGGAAGTTCAGCAAAAATGCCCCACTGAAAAAGGAATTTAAAGCTTTTGTGGTTCGCCGGCAGCAGGTGTGGACGGCTGAGGTCTCAGAGAGTGAGGACTCAGGTGAGGGGCCTGCGTGTGATGCAGGGATGAGGCCATGACCACCAGGGAGTGGAGTGCTGCCTTTGGGGATTGTGGAGGCTGGCAGTAGCGATGAAGAGGTTCCCGAGGAGCCTGTGCCCAGTGCGCATGCACGCAGGGCTGCTGGAAGGAAAGAGCAGCCGCAGCAGCACGGGCGACTCAGGAGTAAAGCTACAAGGTAATGGCCCCTCCCTTAAGGGATAAAAGCCAGCCTGAGAGACCGGAGTTCTTTGCAGGAAGCAAAGAAGTTTTTGCATTTCAAACTTTGTGGACATTTGGATTATCTTGGTTTGTGTTTGGAGATTTTTTGTTTGGAATATTTCTTGGCAACTTAATCTAGTGCTTTTGGCAGCCTTGCACAACCTTGGCAAGGCTCGTTCTTATTAGAGATAATTAGTCTTAATAGCCTTTTAACCGTGAATGAAAGGAATTCGTAGATAAGCATTAAAAGGTTTTGCTGTTATTGCTGGAGTTGGCATTTTGCCGCCACCCCCCCCCCCCACTGAGTCCTTCCAATTGGCAGGTAGAAAGCACAGAATTTCTTTTGTGTGTGTGCGTGTGTGTGTTTATAACAATTTTATTAATTTATGATATAACATACCTCTCCCCAAATGCAAAGGCAAAAAGAAGGAGAGATGGAGAAGGGAAAGCGGGAGAGAAAAGTGTGGAAGAGAAGGGGAAAAAAAGTAAGAAAAGGTATTGTCTTCCGACTCCCTTTGATGCAGTAGAATGGGGTAATAACATCAAATCACAACTTTTTAGTTTAACAGAGTAAACACTATATTTATCTAATCAATCAATCAAAATCAAGTGAGGTACTAATACCAATCTGTAAAGCCTTAGTAAGACCATACCTAGAATACTGCATCCAGTTTAGGACACCACACCATAAAAAAGATGTTGAGACTCTAGAAAAAGTGCAGAGAAGAGCAACCAGGATGGATGAGGGAACTGGAGGTTAAAACATACAATGAACGGTTGCAGGAACTGGGCCTGGCTAGTCTAGGGAAGAGAAGGACCAGGGGAGACAGGATAGCGGTCTTCCAATATTTGAGGGGCTGCTACAGGGAGGAGGAAGGGGTCAAGCTATTCTCCAAAGCCCCCGAAGGTCAGACAAGGAATAATGGAGGGAAACTGAACAAGGAGAGATTTAACCCGGAAACAAGGAGAAACTTTCTGACAATCAACCCATGGAACAGAAGTTGACCTTGGAAGTAGTGGGAGCGCCTTCAGTTGAGACTTTCAAGAAGAGATTGGACTGCCATTTGTCAGAAATGGTGTAGGGTCTCCCACTTGGGCAGGAGGTTGGACTAGATGACCTACAAGGTCCCTTCCAACGCTGTTAATCTGTTAATCGGTAAAGCCCAAAATCAAAGATTCATTTTTTTTCTACCTCAAGCACAGAGTCCAGAAGTGGTATCCAGGTATTTGTATTTGTTTTCCCTTGATCAAAGCAGTCAATTTAGCCATCTCTGCAGATAGAATGCGCAGATTTTCTGAGTGCCGTCCAAGACTTATTGGTATGGCACGCACTGTGTCAATAATCACTGGGATTATCACAACCTGTTGGTGCTGTTATCTTCCAACTTCCAACTGAATATGCTGTGACCTTCCCCTTGTCCTTGTCTTCTAGATTCTACTATCTCCCGGTATTACCATATCAATTAAACAAATATAACATTTAAAATGTTACAAATTGAAATATTTATTGTACAATAAGCGTTTCTGCCTTAAACGGATTACTTACCTAATGGTGATTGAATTATAAAGTTTACATTTATATTTTGCCAATATGGTGAATTCAAAATTTTGGGTGAAGCAATTCTAAATTTCTGTCATTTTTCCATAACCTATCGAATGGCTTTGATTTTTTAAAAATCATTCTAACGTTATTTCCTTCTGATCCATAAGCCACATAGAGGATGGTATCCAAGGCTCAGGTCAACTTGATATCTCTCTCTCTCTCTCTCCATCCCTCCCTCTCTCCTTCCCTCCCTCTCTTTCTCTCTTGATTAGATGATCCAGAATCATTTCATACCAAATGCAGATCGTATAAAGGGAATTATTCAATGGAATGGAGCGGAGTGGAGTAGAGTAGAGTAGAGTAGAGTAGAACAGAACAGAACAGAACCAGGAACAGAACCAGAACCAGAACCAGGAACAGAACAGAATTCTTTATTGGCCAAGTGTGATTGGACACACAAGGAATTTGTCTTGGTGCAAATGCTCTTAGTGTACATAAAAAGAAAAGATACATTCATCAAGAGTCAAGAATCATAAGGTACAATACTTAATAATAGTCATAGGATACAATAGAATAGAAGAATATAGGAATAGAATTTAAATAGAATGGGATGGGGTGGGGTGGGATGGAACGGGACAGAGAATAGAAAATAGAAAAGAATAGAATAAATATTGGAATGAATAGAATAGCATAGCCCAGCACAGCATAGCATAGCACAGAACAGAACAGAACAGAATTCTTTATTGGCCAAGTGTGATTGGACACACAAGGAATTTGTCTTGGTGCAAATGCTCTTGGTGTACATAAAAAGAAAAGATACATAAGTCAAGAGTCAAGAATCAAACCTGCTCAATAATGCATAAAGGCTGCAGATTTTTATTTTATTATTTTATTGTAAAGATAAACTGCAATTACAGTCCTAGTATCAGGGATCCAAGATTCCTGAACACCCAACCACAGGTAGTCCTTGACTTACAACAGTTTTTTTAGTGACAGTCCAAAGTTACAAAAGCACTGCAAAAATGACTGTTTTTCACAGTTTCATGAACTTTGAAGCATCCTCATGATCATGTGATCAAAATTTAGATGCTTGGCAACTGATTCATACTTATGACCGTAGCTGTGTCCCAGGGTCCTGTGATCTCCATTTGTGACCTTCTGACAAAGTCGATGGGGAAGCCAGATACAGATACAGATTAACAGAGTTGGAAGGGACCTTGTAGGTCATCTAGTCCACCCTTCTGCCCAAGCGGGAGACCCTGCACCATTTCTGACAGATGGGAGTCCAATCTCTTCCTGAAGGTAACTTCTGTTCCATGGGTTGATTGTTCTCCCTGTCAGAAAGTTTCTCCTTATATCCAGGTTGAATCTCTCCTTGATCAGTTTCCATCCATTGTTTCTTGTCTGGCCTTCAGGGGCTTTGGAAAATAGCTTGACCCCTTCCTCCTCTCAGGGGCAGCCCCTCAAATATTGGAAGACTGCCAGATTCACTCAACAACAGGGTTACTAACTTAATAACTGCGGTGATTCACTGCAGGCCAGAAACTATGGCCAGAAAGGTCCTAAAATGAGGCAAAACTCACTTAACAAATGTTTTATTTAACAACAGGAATTTTGGACTCAGTTGTGGTCATAAGTTGTATAGCTCCAGCAATATTGTGGCAAGCGTTCTCTGCACAGGGAAGAGTTTACTGTTTAATTCATGAGTTTGTTAGCAGAGAGAACAAGATTCTGAGGATCTCGTATCCACCGTAAAATCAATTAAAACTGGTTTAGGAACACTTGTTCTTTGACAAAGTCCTGGCATGTGATTTTTGAAACCTTGGTTTCGAAGACAGCAGAATTGATTAAACACCTTCAGACACACATCCACGCATTCTTTCTGCTTAACTGGTTGTGAATTGCTTGGCGTGAAATGTTCTATCTTCCCCTCCTTTTTTTCTCATTCTTTTCTATTTTTTTCTTTCCCTTTCTTTCAAGTAACGTGGATACCAAGGAGTTGTGTGGTGAGTACCTTTTCTGTCTTGATTTGCACAATGAATGCCGGTCTCCCATTTCTGATTGTAATACAGGATTGGCCAACTTTGACAACTTTAAGGGATGTGGACTTCAACTCCCAGAATTCTGGGAATTGAAATCCATAAGTCTTGAAGTTGCCAAGGTAGGACACCCCTATTTTAACAGCCAGCAGTGGCATTTTGGCAGGGTGAGGATCAAAACAGGTGTGGCATCCCAGTTCAGGCCCCACCCCTTTGTACCTGTCTGTGCCTATGGAACAGGGATAGGGCTGGAATTGTTATGCTGTACTCTAACTTTCTTCTTCCTTCTGAATGCTCCTGGCGTGCACTGGAAAGGAATATATGCACATATTGTGCTGTAGAACGCCAGGTATCGTCTTGACATGGTAGGTGAAATAGACCAACATTGCGGCTACTGTCAGGTGGGAGTAACAGGCAAACAGGTGAAACAAACAGATGAATTTAAGTATGAGCCAGCAGTGTTGTAGATAATAATAATAATAATAATAATAATAATAATAATAATAATAATAATAATGACAAGGAGGAGGAGGAGGAGGAGGAGAAGAAGAAGAAGAAGAAGAAGAAGAAGAAGAAGAAGAAGAAGAAGAAGAAGAAGAAGAAGAAGAAGAAGAATGATGATACGTGAAGTAGACCAACATTGCGGCAACTGTCAGGTGGGAGTAACAAGCAAACAGGTGAAACAAACAGATGAATTTAAGTATGAGCTAGCAGTGTGTTGTAGATAATAATAATAATAATAATAATAATAATAATAATAATAATAATAATAATAATAATAATAATAATAATATAAATAATAATAATAATAATAATAATATAAATAATAATAATAATAATAATAATAATAATAATAATAATAATAATTATGACAAGGAGGAGGAGGAGGAGGAGGAGGAGGAGGAGGAGGAGGAGAAGGAGAAGGAGAAGGAGAAGGAGAAGGAGAAGGAGAAGGAGAAGAAGAAGAAGAAGAAGAAGAAGAAGAAGAAGAAGAAGAAGAAGAAGAAGAATTTTACAGATGCATCACCAGAAAGATCACATGAAGTGATAGTACTGCTTTACACCGCATCGGTGAAACCACACTTAGAGAATTATGTTGAATTCTGGTCACCATGATATAAAAAAGATATTGAGGTTCTAGAAAGAGTGCAGAGAAGAGCAGCAAAGATGATTAGGGGCAGGACTTCAAAAAGTTTAGCAACAGGTTCTCTGTCTGGTTGCTGGGTGGGTGTGGCCTAGTCAGCCTCCTGCACCCTGTCAGGGGTGGTGGTGATGTTTTTGCCCTCCCCGGGTCCCGGAGGCTCTCTGGAAGCCAGAAACTGGCCCATTTCCAGCCTTCCCGAACTCCCAAGAGACCCATTTTTCACCCTCCCCGAGCCTCTGCGTGCGCAGCCTGCACTTACCTGCATCCAAAACGGGCCGTGTGGGGGGGGGACTCCTGGGACGGGAGGGGCAGGATGGGCGGGGCCAGCCAGGAGTGGGATTTGGGGTTTCCCCGAACTGCACAGAATCTTAACAGGGGGGGGGGCTCTCCCAAACCCCTGCGAATCCCCAGCAGCCCATTTCTGATTAGGGGACTGGAGGCTAAAACGTACAATGAACAGTTGGGGGAACTGAGTATGAATAGGCTATGAAACAGAAGGGTTAAAGGTGACATGATAGCACTCTTCCCATATTTGAGGGGCTGTCACAGCGAGGAGGGGGGGGGTCCATTTATTCTCCAAAGCACCAGAGGGCAGGACAAGAAGCAACGGGTGGAAACTAATCAAGGAGAGAAGCAACCTGGAATTAAGGAGAAACTTCCTAATAGGAAGGACAATCAAACAGTGGAACAGCTTTGTCTTCAGAAGTTGTAGGTGCTTCATCACTGGAGGTTTTTAAGAAGGGACTGGACAGCCACTTGTCTGGAATGCTTGAGCAGGGGGTTGGACTAGAAGACCTCCAAGATCCTTTCCGACCCTGTTATTCTATGTCCTCAGCCTGTATGTAAAGCTTCTAATGAAAGCCTAGATGTGATGACCCGGAGTGTAACACGAATGTCACAAAATCCATAATTACGTAAATAAATGTCCTTTAATGCCTCCAACTTGGTCCCGCTGTTCAATAATTCTCAGCTGGAGATAAAACGTATTCAAAAATAGTCTTCGAAAGAAAGCAATACAGCCTGAACTTAATGAGCAGATAGAGGTGAAATAAAAAAACAAAACAAACTACAATGGAGGAATTTTCACAGCAGACCAGGATAAGTAATTACCATCTGCAAAGAGATAACAAGGCACAGTCTGTTGGAAGGACACCAACCAAAATAAAGCACATTTTGCTTCTGGAAACACTGTGTTTTAACCGTCTCTCTTATATACTATTCCCCCCAGCTGCAACCAATGAGGGAGATCATGGCCGCTTCCTCTCTCGTAAGCCAAGTTGTTGCCTTCTCCATTCCTCCCTGCGTGTCCTAGGATGAAGATGGGATGGGCCTGGTTCTTCCTCTGACTGCCCAGTCAGCCTCTGCCCTTCCCCAGCCTCCTCCACAACCTCCGGAGCCACACCTCCATTCCCTCAGAGTCTGACTCTAACAAGGGCATGACGCTAGATTTGCAACATGTAGCAAAAATAATGGTTTCCTAACCCCATTTCTGTTAGACAGATGGTTTAAAGAGCACCCTTGTCCAAACAGTGTTTTATTTATGAAGGCTCCTGGCCATTGCAATGGGATTTGGGTCTTGAATTTGTCCATTTCTGTTTTGAAGGCCAGCTCCGCACTGTGGTCCTTCTTCTTCTTTTTACTTGTTCTGTTATATGATGTGGGAAGCGGCTACGGCTGATGAAAATGAGGCATCTGAGTTTTTATGAGCGTCGAACAGCTGAAGTTCACCCTGGCTGAGTGCAGCTGGGCACTGGTTAGAGCTGTTCCTGTCTCTCCTTTCATCCTGCGTTCTGTTCCAACTGATATATGGCATTTTAATTAAGCCCCGGGAGGCTAATTAATCATCTGTCTCTGGAGGTTATTTATAAGGAGAGGACTGTAAGACATGTCAGTTTGCGGTTAGGAATATGCTGGTGGTGACACCCCATACAAGATTTTATTTATTTCTTTTAAAAATAAATGCCAATTTTGTTAAGAATTTGCAACAGACATTCAAATCCAGAAAGCACACACAGATTCAGCAGGATTCATTGACTTCTTTATGTACATAATAACGTATTAAGTAAAGTTTACAGTACCAATGTGGCAGAGCGTTACAGGCAAGAACCCAGGCGGAGGAGGGGACAGCAGAGAACAGTTTCAGTTTTGATTCAGAATTGTGGACTAGTTTGCAGCTTCAGAGCTCAGAGCTTAATACAGAGCCACGCCCAAGCTCCTTCCAGTTTCAGTTTCCAAACAGTCCTCATTGGCTGACTTAGTTGCTCTGCCTATTTATTGGCTGACCTTGTTACCATGTCTCTGCCAGTTCATGAATATTCTGACAATTTTTTCTGGTTGGCCTTGGTGGCAGCAAAGAGTTGATTAGACAGAGTGGACATCTTCGGAAGAGAGGGGACTGATCGTGTTCAAATTATAGGTAGTCCTTGACTTAGTCATAATGGAATCCAAAATTTATGTTGCTGAGTGAGAGATTTGTTGTGAGTTTTGCCCCCTTTTATGACTTGTCTTGCCAAGTTTGTTAAAGTGAATCCCTTTAAAGTGAAATTTTGAAGCTCACCCCTGGTTACAACCCTCCCTAGGAGAAAATGCCAGTTTAAACTTTCAGAAGTAATCCTGATTCAACCTTGAAACCATCTTTGAAATGATCTATTAATCTCCCTCTCTTCCTTTTCTCTTCCCGGTCTCCAGATTACTTCGCTGAACACATGGGAGATTATGAAGATGTGTTGGCATCCCTGGAAACACTCAATCTCTCCATCCTGAAGGCCATGGACTATACAAAACGGGTGAGTTGTCCATAAATAGTTACAAACAATTTGTCCAACACTGGAAACTACCAGCTTGTGTCGAACAGAGAAAGGATACCTGTTAGAACACACACACACACAAAAATTGGCCTTAAGTAAATGTGTAATTAATCATAATTGTGCACCAACACAATCAAAAGAGGTAGCACTCTGATTAAAAACTCTCGGTAAACAAATAAATTAGCCCCTTACAAATCACTACAATTAAGCTGATGGAGTTTTTTTCTGCAATTCTAGGTTGTTAGAAAGGAAACCGCATTGAACTTGCTGATAGTTATTTTTTTCCAAAATGCATTCAGCTTGTGGAACGGGTTATGCTTTAGCAAGGCTGTGTTTTTCTCTCCCATTTGACATGCAAACAGCCTTGAAAAGAAGAGTTAGAATTCACCTTGGCATCTGAAGTCAGATTTCTGTTAAAGGATGAAAATGTCAAACAGAAAGTGGATTAATTTTCTTCAGCCCTGACTGTTGGTTTTTTTTTTCTTTGTGTTGATCTGTCCCAAATAAGAATACCATGATTTTATTGAGTGAAAAGAACGGGAATGCAGTAAAGTCCAGGCTAACACACAATGCAGATTTTATTCTGATGTGCCAGAATGCAGGTGGGTTTAGAATTAAAATCATGAAGGATGGCGACCATTGGGGGGGAAAAATAGATTTTATATGGAAGTGTCATGCCCTGTAGGAGTCTGAATCCGAAGAAGAAGATGAACAGTTGACAGGGAGTGGGAGAGTGGTTCCGTTGGCTTTGGAGGAAACTGGGGAAGGGCAAAGTCAGGCTGGGCAAAGTAGGGGAGAGGTAGAACAAGGGAGAGGGAGTTCAAAGGAAGACCCAGGCCCACCCCCTCTTCATCCTAGGTCATGCAAGGAAGAACGGAGAAGAGAGCAATGTGTGTTGTGGAGGAGAGGGCCCTGATTCCCTTCACAAAGCGCACCTGGGGAGGGAGTTTAAAGGAGAGGCAGTTTAGGAGGGGTGTTTGTTGGAAACAAACACTGAGTTTATGTCATGTTGGCTGCTGTTATGTGAGTTCCTAGCATCCTCCCAACTGGTTTGATTTACTTCTGTGTTAATTCACTTCTGGAACTCCTTATCTTGCCCTGCCAGATTTATTACCTTATCTTGTCTTGCTGAATTCATAGTTTAAAGTTTTCTGTTTATGATGTTTTGGATTGGAATATCTGTAGTCAAAGGCTGTTGCAGGTTCCTGGGAGAGTTTTTCTCCAGACCGGAAGGTAACTGGAACATTGGGGTCAAAGTTGGAGCTAATAAAGAGACCCCTACTTATTATTCTGGCCATGTTGTCTTTGTGCTATGCCCTGGGTCATCACAGGAAGCTTGATGTATGGTGAGAAGTTTAAAAAGTAATGCCTCAGTTTTGGACAGTGTTCTGAGCATAAAAAGTTTATTGCATGCAAAACAAGATGATAACAAAGGCAAATTATATTCTTTGGCTAGTCATTTCTGAAAAAATAGTTTCCAATTATGCCAAACAGCTGTTCTTAAACTTTGAGCAATGTGTTGCTTTTTCTCTTTTCTCCTTGAAGAAATAAATTCATAAAGGGAAATGTGGATTCTTTTTTTTAATACAGCTCTGTGTTTTTTTTCTCTCTTTCACTAAACTGATCTAATAGAAAAAAATTCTCCCTTTTGGCTAAATAAGAAAGTAAATAAGAAAGTTCTACTTTTACCTCTAATGCCGATGCGATGTTCCAAAAATGGCCTATTAGTTTTGTTTTATTAAAATCTTTGCTACACTCTTGCTTTATTTGTGAAAGTGATTGTGCAACTGTTTTTAATTGGATTTTATCCTTTGTACCCTGAAAAGAATCATTTGTTTCTTTTAAGGAGGCATGTGACAGTTATTTTCGGAGGGGAAGCTCATCAACGAGCCTTGGTAATTAGTGCTAAAGGATATAAGCTAAAGAAAGGGTGGCACTGTAATTACTTTCTTATTTTTTTTTAAACAAAGTTTTTATTTTTTACAACATACAAACAAAACATAAAAACATAAAACCCTCTTTCAATTATATACATAGTGTGTCAGTTGGTTACAATCTTTTGTGCTAGCCTTTTTTTTAACCATTACTCACAAGTTGTATAAATTCTCACCTTATCAACCCAGCTTGTGCTTATGTAACATCAATTATTATTTTTTTTGAAACAAATTTTTATTGATTTTAAAGATAAAACAACACATCATTAACTATTAAATACATAAACACATAAAACCTCTTAACATTGTAAATCCTTACAAGTCAAACAAAACATTATTTTTATACAGCATAGTTCCAATTTATCCCATCTCCATATGGACACACAAACATCTTTCAGCAAATTTCTCATTTTTTCTCTTTACTCCTATTCAATTTCATTTCTCTTCCATATTTATCCATTTTATAGTCATCATATTCTTTTCTTTCTGGCTTGTATAAATTATTCTCGTCTAACATTCCTCCAAGGTTTTATTGATTCTTTCCTTTTTTTTTTTTTTATAAAATACAAATTTTGTTAGTTTTACCATAAGCACAATACACAAACATACAAACACAAAACATAAACAAAACTAAAAGATCTTTTCTGAAGGTTGTCTGTTCCCGGGTTAAAACTCTTTACACAGACACAAATTCAAACATCATATTCAACCCATATCTCCTTCCAAATCTTATTATCATTTTCTTTTTTATATATATATATAAAAACCATTTTTATCAGTTTTATAAAAACAATGCACAAAAAATCAAGGCATAGCAGCTTATAAATTCTTTTCTAAGAAAAAATAATAATAATAGACCAATAAGGCATAACATTTCCAGATTATAATATCAATATTTCATATAATATTAACTTCATATCTTGTCCCTACTTTTCTTTTCCATCCAAATTATTTATTAATTAAAATTTTATTGCCTTTTATCAATATACAAAATCCAAAAAAAAAAAAAAAGCATATATATCCTTCCATATCTTATTACCATTTTCAACAACATTCTTTGTCTGTTCTATTTCCAATTATCCATTCATCTTTTTTTTCTTTTACTATACTTCTCCTGTACACCAATTGGAGTAACATCTATAACTCATTACCCTAACTTAGAAATACTACATATAGCAATCTTTCTTGGGATTCTGTTTAAAAAAAATTCTAAAATTACATAATAAATTTTATATTCTAAATATACATATAAAAACACACTCTTATATACCCTCCAGAATCCCTCTTTTAATCTAAATTAAATTCACCCATTGTCTCTAAATAAACTTTTTTTCCTTAGGTCTTGCTTCCCCCCATTAAGGCTTCTCCTCCCCCCCTTTCTCTCTTGCTTATTCTTCTCCTTACCCTTTCTACCCCTTTGCTTTTTCTCTTCGCTTTTCTTGCTCCTTTTCCTTTGCTTTCTAACCTTGCCTCCATCTTTTCGCTCATTTTTCTCTCTTTTGGTTGTTTTTATAATTCTTAAAATCCCCTTTTTCTTATCCTTTTTCTCCTCCTCTCCGGAAGGGACCCATTGTTCATCAAAGATGGCTTCTTCTTCCTCTTCTTCCTTGTCCCAGTCCTTCTGCTGCGTAATCAACTTTTCAAAGGAACATAACGCCATTTCTAAAAATTGAAACAAAGCGCCCAAAGTATCTTCTTTTTTATATTTTTGATATTCAATCTCTAGTTCATCCACAGACGATGCCATTATGAAAAGGGAAACTTTTTCCAAAACAACCACAAGAATTTTTAATCAAAGACAATCAAAAGCAATTAAAAAAAAGAAAAAAAGTTCCAAAAGTTAATACTTTTCTTCCTTCTTCTCTTTCTCTTTCTGAATTAATTTTTAATCAAAGAGGTCCAATTACCATATATCTTCTTTTGGGATCCACAAAGACGTTCTAATCAATCTCCTCCTTTTTCAGCTTCTGCTCCAATTTTTTTTTTTCTCCCTTCCCACTTGCAATGAGAATTTTAATAATCAAAAATCCATACCTCCAGCAAAGATTTTCCAATTTCTCACATTTTTCAATGTCCAAAAATCCCTTTGTCTCTTATCTTAGCTTTCAAAACAATCCACTTTCAATGTCTAATATATCCAAATATTTCTGCTTTTTCCGTGGGGTGGGAGAATAAAAAAATAAAAAAAAATAAAAATAAAAATAAAAAAAATTCCCTTTAACAGCTTCTCCGCCGCTTTTCGCTCTTCTTAGGGATACAATGTATCCTCCAGCAATTCAAGCAGCTCAATTCCAGGCAGTTTAAAAGGTGTTACTTGACCCGGCTCAGACAGAACTTTCACTCTTCACACTTCCTCCAGCACAGTTCTTACCCGGTTGCTGGCTTCTTCGTGGCGGCCATTACTGACCGCCGCTCCACCGCCTTGGGAAAAAGGGGTTTTCCCGGAGAAAGGGGGGGTCTGCGATGCCCCCACCTCCCTTTCCGACTCCCCTCTATCTTCAGCTGTCCCTACAGGGCAGCCATATCCCCCTGACCCATCTGGATCGGGGGTACCTCGACGGCTAGCACAGCAGGAATCGTGAACTGTCGCGAATTCCTGCTGCCCCGAAGCCACGCAAACCGGAAGTTATCAATTATTAAACATTCATTTGACTAAACTATTTTTCCATCATTTTATATGAGATATTCTAATTTTCATTATGATTTAATCTTATACATTCATCCAATGGTTATATATTTTCTAATTACTTTCTTATTTAGCCAAATGGGAGGCTGAAGGATCCAGTTGGAAGGGGAAATCAAAACTGATGAAAGCTATAAAAAAAAAAGAAAAACACAAGCCACTTACTTTGTAAAGAGGCTTCATTTTAGAAATGATTTCCCACCCCATCCACCTCTTGCTAATAATTTAATGTCAAAGTCAGTACGCTTGAGCTGTGTGTGAAATGAATAAATAAAATCAGGGGCATGAAATAAGAAAGCAGAGCTAAACCTGGTTTATTCATAACATCGTTGATTGTTCCCTTTTTATCTTTTTAACCCTGAAAGCTGCCCGGGGGGGCTGCAAACTCCAAAATCCATGCTGGCTGGGGAATCCTGGGAGTTGAAGTCCACAAGTCCTAAAGTGACAAAGATGGAACAGCTTTGGACTGCGTGGTCCTTGTGGAATTGCACCATCCCAGCATTTCTGCAGGATCCGATCTGAGTTGGTCACCGGAACCAAAGGTTTATTAAGAGAGAGAAAATGAGATGAGATAACCTTTATTGCCACGTTTTTTGTTTTTTTTCTATGAATACACTGGCATACATTAAAAAAATGAAACTCTGATGCCTGCTCTCAAAAGAATATATGTGTGTGTATGTGTGTATATACACACGCGCGCGCGCACACACACAAAACCCCATACCTGCACATAAAGGTAAGGTTCCCCTTGCACATCCGTGCTAATCGTTTCCGGCTCTAGAGGGCAGTGCTCATCTCCATTACAAACCGAAGAACCAGCACTGTCCGAAGACGTCTCCGTGGTCATGTGGCCAGCATGACTAAATGCTGAAGGTGCACAGAAAGCTGTTACCTTCCCACCAAAGGGGGCCCTATTTTTCTACTTGTATTTTTTTTTTTTTTGAAAAAGATTTTATTAATTTTCTACAAACAAACAAGACAAACAAAACATTAAAACATCAACTCTCATATGTACATCCAGTGTGTCAGTTGGTTCATCAGTTTTGTGCATTCATTTTGTAGTCTCAATTACAATTATGTTACATAACAACTCATATTGTCAATCCAAACTTATATATCCTAATTTCACTAAAAAAAAGAAATTTTTGACTATACTTTTAATCATTCATGCTTTATGAGATAACAATACTTTAACCAATTTATTCTATAACAAATCATATAATCATACCAAATCAATCCTAAAAAACCCTTTATAAATATAGTGTCAAATAACAAAGGCAAGTAAGACAAAATAAAGATATTCCTTACTGTCTAGCATTCTAAATATTCTATTATTGTATTTTATCATCTAGCCATTGATAAAAAAGATCCCAAGTTTCATAAAAAATTTTCTCCTCTTGCTCTCTAATTTCAAATATTTTTTTACTTGTATTTTTAATGTGCTTTTGAACTGCTAAGTTGGCAGAAGCTGGGACAAGGAACGGGGGCTCACTCTGTCATGCGGCACTAGGGATTCGAACCGCTGACCTGCCAACCTTTCTGATCGACCAGCTCAGCGTCTTAGCCTTTGAGCCACCGTGTATACACATGCTATGAACATGTGTATACCTGCACATACATATACACTATAGATACATACACATACATGCACATACATACATCATACATACACATGCATATACATATACATACATCATACATAAATACATATGTACACACAAACACACACACACACACACACACACCATTTAGAACAGGGGTTGCCAACCTTTTGGAGCTCAAAGACCACCAAACTCATAATTTTAGATCCCAGGGACCACTAACTGGTTCTGTGGGCATGGCCTAATTTGTGGGTGCAGTTTGTTGGTCATGTGACTGGCTGGGCATGGCTTGTATGTAAATATTATAAATATTTATATAAATATTGAATTTTTTTATAAAAAAAGAGCAACTTTTGCCCAAAATCAGGCAAAGCAGGCAGGCAGATTGAGCTCACAGAATGACAGATTCATTCAGAGATCTATCTGCCATCGGCTAGCTCAGTCTGTCACATAAAATTTGCTAGCAAGCAAACTCACAAAATTAACTCACAACACACCATGCATATAAATATTGAATTTTTTTTATAAAAAAGAGCAACTTTTACCCAAAATCAGGCAAAGCAGGCAGATTGAGTTGCTCACAGAATCATTCAGTGATCTATCTATCTGCCATCAGCTAGCTCAGTCTCTCAAATTTGCTTGCCGTGAATCTGCACTGAATTTGCTTGCAAGCAAACCTTCAGTCTTAAAAGCAGAGCTGAAGATCTAAAGACTAGCTAGAAAGCAAGAAATCCAACGATTTTCTGATTCATAGCTAATCTAAATCTCCCGACACAGCAGAACAGATGATGGTCGGAAGAAAGAGAAAAAAAAAGGAAAAATAGCAATTTAGCAGGCAAGTTTGGTAAGGAGGCTTCCTGCAGGCCATGTGGGAGGCACATCCTTGGGTTTCTGGGCAGCCTGGATTAATTGCTTTGGGGGGGTGCTCTGGGGGTGAGGTTTCTCTGCAGCCCACCAAAATTTTCTCATGGCCCACCAGTGGGCCGTGGCCTACCGGTTGGCGACCAATTTAGAATACATAGCAGATTTTTTAAACTGATTTAGAATACATAGCAGAAAAAAGAGTATTGAGAGTTCACAAGGTTGAATGTCTATGGAACAAAACTAACTGAATCTAGTTTTTCTGCTTCAGGTTCCATGAAGCCTCTTCCTCCCAGAAAGTAACAAGAAAAATTGGTGATGGAGGGGATGTGTATCATCCCTGACAATTCTGCAGACTTTGCTCAAGTGTCATTTATAAGCCACATCCTGGAGAGAAGGAACTGAACTTAAAATAATCTTTTCTTTTTTTAAAAAAAATAAATTTTATTAGTTTTAAAAACAAACATTAAACACATAAAACCTCTTTCCATTATAAATTTTTACAAAACAGATGAAACATTATTTTATTTTATACAACATAATTATAATATACCCCATTTCCACTTAAATATCTTTTAGCAGATTTCTCATTATTTCTCTTTACTCTTATTCAATTGCATTTCTTTTCTATATTTATCCATTTTATACTCATCATATTCATATTTCCCTCTGTTTTGTTTATAATTATCCTCATCTAGCTTTCCTCCAAGGTTTTATTAAACAAACAAAAATACACAAAACACAAAAACATAAAACTTCTTTTTAGAAAGTAGCTTGGCCCCGGATTACCACTCTTTATATGGACTTCAATTAAATTATACTCATCTTATGTACCATTTCCTATCTTATTTACCATTTTATATCTTCAATATAGCTTCTCCCCACTTTCCACACTTCTTAATTATATTTTATTTATTTCATCCTCATTTACATCATCATCCTTGTATCTTTTGTCCATTCTTTTCCAATTACCCATTTATCTCATTCCCTATTAGTAAAAAAAAAAAAAAAAAAAGGATTTCTCTTGAAATCACTAATCGAAGTATGATGCCTTTCCATCGCTCCCCTAAATTAACATTTAAGGTAACACCTGTTTCCCCATCTGATTCTGCTTAGTACATTCTACCTACTAATTTTTAAAAGAAAAAAAAAAGTAAATCTATAAAGTAATTAAATACATAATTAAACATTAAATCTTATAACATTCCAATTATCAGTCAAATGCTACCATAATAACTTTATACTAACATAGTCAATTAAACTCTATACTTAAACTAAGTATTTTAAACATTCCTTTTAATAATTTATTAAGTCTTAAACTCTATCATTGTTAAACATTTAATATTTTAATCTTTACTTAATTTTTATAAAATTCTAATTTTCTATTTCTAATACAAATACTACAATACTATCTTATGTACCTTGCAGAATCCTTTTAAGAAAAATTTTACATTACCCTTTATCCCTAAAAAAAAAATTCTTTTCCCCCTGTATTTAAAGGTCTTATTGCAATTAACTTCCAATCTCAAAGTCTTACAGGCATCTCCTCCAAGAACTTAAAATAATCTTTTCTGCTGTCCTCGCCACTCTCTGCACAGTCTTCCTGTCTGAACCAGACGGAAGGATGCTTTCAATCATCCCCTTATAGAAAGTGGTAAGGACAGTGGAAGGGAAATATGCTTTTCTCTTATTCTTTCAAGCTTTCTGGTTTGTGCTGGAGCCCATTCTCAAGGAATCTCTCTTTCTCTCTCTCATATGTGTACTGGGCTGTTCTTCTACACAATGTATTTATGTAGTTCCTGGTTATGTGTAGCTTTTAGTTGCTGATTAGGGTGTTAATAGTTGCCTTAATTAACACCATTAACACCCTAATCAACATCTAAAAGCTACTAAGAACGATATAAATACAACATGGAGAACAGCCCACTATGCACATTCTGGAGAGAAAGAAATTCCCTGAGAGTGGGCTCCAGCACAAGCCTGAAAGCTTAGAAGAATAAATTGTTGGTTCCCATGACCGACTCAGATTGGATGCTGAAACATTATCCTGGGTCATGTCTATTTATTTTCATTCCTCAGCATTGCTCCCTGTTGCCTCTCTGCTACATCTGGAGGGTCCCTGGATTGTAAGAACATACCTTGCTAAAGATCTAACTTCATATTTGCAGCTTTTCTGCTGGAATGATGTCAGCGATAAAACCGTCTTCAAGTTGAACTCACCTCAGTTGCTCTTTTATGCATTCTCTCCCACCTCCCCCAGATCTGCTGAGCAAGCCCCCAAATAACTCATTTTCACACCCAACTCCTTTACGAAGCAGGGTTTGTTTGTTTTTTAACGCATGGCCTGCATTTGAGAAGGCCATGCATTTCCTGTTAAAGTGGTGTAACCCTCGCTGCTGCACCAGTTCTGCCATTTAGCTGTGGCCAATGGGCTGCGGAAAGGGCAGTGGTAGTATTCACATTTATTTGTGAAAGTGCTTGTGCAACCATTTTTAATTGGTGTTTAACCGGTTCTGTGGGTGTGGCTTGGGAGTCATGTGATTGAGTGGGAATGTCCAACTTGATGTCACTCACACCCACTGAGTCACATGACCCCACCACCACCAAGTCACGCTCACAGACCCTGGTATGAAAAGAATTTGAATTTCTACCTATCTACCTATTTTCTGCCCTGGCCTGGCCTAACCTGTCAAAGGTCTGGCCTAATCCTGCATGCCGCCTGGTCTCCCTTCACCAGTCACACCGTCATCCCATTTCTCCTCCTTCAGAGACCCCGGCCCTTAATCTCCTGCTTCCTCCCCCACGGCCGTGTTTTTCGTCATCCCATGACCGCGATCTCACCTTCCTCCTATGGCTGGCTGCCAAAGAAGGCAAGCCAGGGCTGATATGTCATCACCGCTGGGCTCCCCACCAGCCCGCATCGCGCCCTCCCCTTTATTGTGAGATGTCTGCAGCCGATGTGTGTTTTTTCAGAAGGGGTGAGCAAGCGGTGACTGGGAGACTGGGCAGAGGATGTGGCTGTTCTGACCCACACCTTCTTCCAAGTAAACAAACACCAAACAGAGATAAAAGCAAAACCTTTTAATGTTTCTCTGCGAATTCCATTAATTCATGGTTAAAAGGCTATTAAGACTAATTGTCTCTGATAAGAACGAGCCTTGCCAAGGTTGTGCAAGGCTGCCAAAAGCACTAGATTAAGTTGCCAAGAAATATTCCAAACAAAAAGTCTTCAAACACAAACCAAGATAGTCCGAACTTTCACAAGGCTTGAGTGCAAAAATGTCTTTGCTTCCTGCAAAGAACTCTGATTTCTCAGCTAGCTTTTGTCTCGTGAGGGAGGGGCCATTTCCTTGCAGCCTCCCTCCTGAGTCATCCTTGCTGCAGCAGCTGCTCTTTCCTGTGAGCAGTCCTGCATAAACATGCACTGAGCACAGGTTCCTGGGGGGCCTCTTCATCGCTGCTGCCAGCCCCCACAATCCCCAAAGGCAGCGCTCCACTCCCTGATGGTCCTGGCCCCATCCTTACATCACACACAGGCTCCTCATCTGAGTCCTTGCTCTCCAAGACCTCAGCTGTCTAAACCTGCTGCCAGCAAACCACAACTGTGGCCAGCCAGAAGTCGCTACCAGTTTGGTGACCCAGGCCAAATTGCCACTACCGGTTCAGTTGAACCGGTGTGAACCGGCTGAATACCACCTCTGGAATGAGGGAAACTGAGGCTGTGCTGTCAAGGATTACTGGCTGTTGGATATTTCCTGTAAATGATGCCATCCATCTGGTAAACTCGCAATATTCATTTTCCTTGCCAAGTACACATATACCTTCAAACTAGACTGTGTTGTTTCTCTGTGTCATATAATATACATGGGTATATGCATAATTTTATATTTTTTTTATTGATTGATGTCATGTTCGTGTAATGTATATGGGAGGTGGTGACCCTTTGAGAGCTGTAGGCAATGAAATTTCATTTTAATGTATGCCGATTAGTGTACATTCGAAGTGACAATAAAGTTGTTCTAAAGTTATTAAGTTATTCTAAACCTCTGCAAAGTTTGCATTGCCTCCAGAAGTTATTGAGACTCCAACACAGGAGGCTTTTAGATACAGATGCAGATTAACAGAGTTGAAAGGGACCTGCTAGGTCATCTAGTCCAACACACACACACCCCACTCAAGCAGGAGACCCTACACCATTTCTGATAGATGGCAATCCAGTCTCTTCTTGAAAGCTTCCAGTGATGAAGTTTCCACAACTTCTGAAGGCACCCTTTAAGAAGTGACCAGACAATCATTTGTCTATAATAGTATAGGGTCCCATGCTTGAGCAGGGGGTTGGGCTAGAAGACCTTCAAGGTCCCTTCCAACTCTGTTAATCTGAACTAATCCACCATATGACGAATGCTTGCAGGAACTAGATATACCTAGTGCAGAAGTCTTCAAACTTGGCAACTTTAAGACTTGTGGACTTCAACTCCCAGAATTCCTCAGTTGAAGTCCATAAGTCTTAAAGTTGCCACGTTTGGAGACCCCTGATCTAGCGTAAGGAAGAGAAAGGGACCATGATATTAGTCTTCTAGTACTTGAGTACTGTCACAGAGAAGATGAGGACAACCTAGTCTCCAAAACACCTGAAGGCAGGATAAGAAGTAACAGATGGAAACTAATCAGGACCTAGAAATAAGAAATTGATTGACAACTAGAACAAGCAGCCAGTGGAATGGCTTGCCTCCAGAAATTGTAGATGCTCCATCATTGGAGGATTTCAAGAAGGGGCCTCCAATCATAAGTTCTAGTATTAGCTTGCATGTCTTTGGTTTCCTTGCCTGGTTTTCCTTGGACTTGGCATGACCATGTTCTGCTCTGTGGCAGTTTCCCCTAAAATCTGGAGAGCCACCTTTGCAAGTCAATGTTCCTTTTTTTAAGCAATCCATCCTCACAAGGAAGGTCATAAATATTATATTTCTTTCACTTTTCAGTCAAGGAAGTGCCAATGGTGTTTATGTTACTAAATAAAACCATTTTTTAAAAAAAACAAAATCTGTAAAAATACTGCACCAGTAAGTGAAGAATTAGGGCAGCTGAGAAGTTATATAATCTCTCTTAGAAATTTGGCCCCAAAAAATGGGCGTCCTGCAGGGAATGCCCATCTGTACCACAATCCAGGCAGCATCAGCAGCTCATGATATAATCACAGGGTACTTTTTCTAGAACAGGGGTCCCCAATTCCCCGGTCTGTGGACCAGCGCCAATCTGTAGCATGCCAGAAACCAGGCCGTGCAAACAAGTGAAACCGCATCCATGAGATGGAGGCAGCAAATGAAACCACACCTTCTTCGATCTGTGGAAAAACCTTTCTCCATGGAACTGATGCCTGGTGCCCAAAAGGTTGGGGACCACTGCTCTAAAATGGACTGGCTGAAACCTGGTTGAAGAGCAGTAACTGTGAGAGGGATCTTGGAGTCTTAATGGACAACCAGCTAAATAGGAGCCAGCAGTGTGCAGCAGCAGCCAAAAAAGCCAACGCAATCCTAAATTGCATTAACAGAGGGATACAATCGAGATCAAGCGAGGTACTAATACTATAGAGCCCTAGTAAGGCCACACCTAGAGTATTGAATCCAGTTTTGGTCACCATGCTATAAAAAAGACATTGAGACTCCAGAAAGAGTGCAGAGAAGAGCAACCAGGATGATGAGGGGACTGGAGGCTAAAACATACGATGAACAGTTACAGGAACTGGGCCTGGCTAGTCTAGTGGAGAGAAGGACCAGGGGAGACAGGAGAGCATCTTCCAATATTTGAGGGGCTGCCCCAAAGAGGAGGAGGGGGTCAAGCTATTTTCTTAGGCACCCAAAGGCCAGACAAGGAACAATGGATGGAGACTGAACAAGGAGAGATTCAACCTAGAAATAAGGAGGAATTTTCTGGCAGTGAGAACAATCAACCAATGGAACAGAAATTGCCTTTTGAAATTCTGGGAGCTTCACCACTGGAAGGTTTCAAGAGACTGGATTGCCCTTTGTCAGAAATGGTGAAGGGTCTCTCGCTTGGGTGTGGGGAGGGCTGGACTAGATGACCTACAAGGTCCCTTCCAGTTATTAATCTGTATGTAGAACACAAACCAGGTTGGGTAAACGTTGGAATTGTTTCACAATTTTTCTTTGATCCTGGGAAGAATTCCATATATCCTTCCAGTGCCGTGATCAAGATTTTTCATCGAGTCCCCATCCTTTAAACATTTCTAGCTGATGGGACATAAAACCCCAAGATGACACAGGAAGAGACTATAAGGGAAAACTATACAATACAGGTAATCACTGACTTACAACAGTTCATTTAGTGACCATTCGAAGTTACACCAGCCCTGGAAAAAAGTAAATTCTGCCTGTTTTTCACCCTTACGACAGTGGTAGCATCCCCATGGTTACATGATCAAAATTGAGATGCTTAGCAACCGGCTCATATTTATGATGGTTGCGGTATCCGAGGTCATGTGGGGTTACCTTTTGCAACCTTCTGACAAGCAAAGTCAATGTGGAAGCTGGATTCACTTAACAACCATGTTACTAATTTAACAACTGCAGTGATTCACTTGACAACGGTGGCATGAATGATTGTGAAAATGGGGCAGAATTCCCTTAACAACTGTCTTGCTCATCATCAGAAATGTTGGGGTCAATTTTGATCATAGTTTGAGGACCACCTCTATTCAACACATCTTGACTGTTTGGGGAAGGGCAGCTTCCAGTCAGTCTACATACATACAGATTAAGAGAGTTGGAAGGGACCTTATAGGTCATCTAGTCCAACCCCTTGCTCAAGCAAGAGACCCTACACCCTACACCATTTCTGACAGATGGCTCTTGATTTCTGTCTTGGGACAATTCCTTGCAATCTTCTTGGTAACATTTTTGGAAGTAGTTTGTCTTCTTCTTCCTAAGGCTGAGAGATAGTGATTGACTCAAGATCACCCAACTGGCATTGTGCCTAAGGAAGGACTAGAATTCACACTCTTCCCGCCTGGTGCCTTGGCCAGCTCTCATCTCTTATTTATTTTTATTTTGATTGATTGATTGATTTGATTGTCAAACGCTTACAATATAATAGAAATGAGCATAAGTATAAATACATGAAAAAGGTACGAATAATTGGGGACAATAGAACAGGAATGGTAGGCATGGTTGTGGCTTATGCATGCCCCTTTCAGACCTCTTAGGTGAGGTCAATAGTGGATAGTTTAAGGGTAAAGGAATTGGGGGTTTGATGATGTAACAACAGAGTCAGGTAGTGAGTTCCAGGCATTCACCCCTCTGTTGCTGAAGTCGTATTTCCTGCAATCAAGTTTGGAGTGGTTTACATTAAGTTTACATTTGTTGTGTATTCTTGTGTTGTTGTGGTTAAAGCTGAAATTCTCATTAACTGGTAAGACATTGAAACAGATAATTTTATGTACTATGCTTAAGTCCAATCTTAGCTGGCGTAGTTCAAGGTAGTCTAAGCCTAGAATCTCAAGCCTGGTGTATTCTGAGTATTCTGTTGCAAACAGAAGAATGTAGTACTCTTCTTGTAAAATACTTCTGGACTCGCTCAATTACTGTATATTAATGTCTGATATGCAGTGTGGATTCCAGACAGTGGAGCTGTATTCAAGTATTGGTCTAGCAAAGGTTTTGTATGCCCTAGTTTGCAAATCAGTATTACCGGAGGAGAAGCTTCATAAGATTAGATTTACAACTCTTAATGCCTTTTTGGCAATGCTGTTACAATGAGTTTGATATGAGTACTCCAAGGTACTTGACGAGAGTGAGGATCTTCAACGAGGTCATATCTGCCCAGCTTGTATTTGGTGTACTGATTTTTTTTTACCAATTTGTAGGACAGACAAATTCTGACCTTAAGCCAGGCTTAAAACTAAAATTACATATTGTTTTCCTTGTTTGTTGATAGTTAGTTAGTTATTCAGATAGTTTGATTCATAATATTGACTGTAAAAAAATATGATGTCTGTAATAGAATTGTCGAAGTCTGGAGTGTCTTGTCAGATTCAGTTGTCTCAGCTACAAACTTTTACAGTTTCAGTCACAAATTGACTTCCATGGACCTTACATCATATATAAGTGGTCAGTAGAGGGGGCATGCCTATTGTCCCTGTCATTATATTTTCAATCTCTTATTCTTGTTCTCATTTTCATTTGACAAATTCCAATAAATAAATAAATGAAAATATTTTTGAGGATTAAGAGCTGGGCACAAAATCGTCTTCCAAATCAGCTCATTATTTCGGAAACATCCGGTAGAATGTCGAGGCATAGTATGGGTGTCCTTCCGATGTTGTTGAACTAAATTCTAGCAATTCCAGGCAAATAGTGAAGAATGTTGGGAGATGTGGCTCCACAACTATCAGGACAGGTGTTGTGTACTTAGGAACTCAGTGAAACCATTGTACTGCAGCCATCACAATCAACTTTGATAGGCAGCTTGGAAGTTAGCAGTAATTGACCGACTTTCACATAATGGCAGTCTAACAATTCTTGATTGGTTGTGAATATCAAAGACTAAAAAAATGTCCAGAAAACTTCAGGAACTTGTGCAGACAGTTGCTTGGAGTCTACACCAAGTTGAAAGGAAAGGAAAGGAAAGAAAGGAAAGAAAGGAAAGGAAAGGAAAGGAAAGGAAAGGAAAGGAAAGGAAAGGAAAGGAAAGGAAAGGAAAGGAAAGGAAAGGAAAGGAAAAAGAAAGGAGAGAAGGAGAAGGAGGGAGAGGGAGAGAAAGAAAAGAAGGAAGGAAGGAAGGAAGGAAGGAAGGAAGGAAGGAAGGAAGGAAGGAAGGAAGGAAGAAAGAAAGATAAAAGGGAACAGAAAGGAAAGGAAGATAAAAAGAGAAAGGAAAGGAAGATAAAAGGGAAAGGAAAGGACTTTTAAAAAGTTAATGGCAGGTGATAATTCAGTAAAAACCATCTTAAAAGGTCAACCGTGAAAGTATATGACTTAGCTTTAGAAGGGTTTTTAAATTTTAAAAAATGCAAATGACCAAAAGGAAGGTTTAGAAAAGAGAGCAGCTACAGGGCCTATAAACACCATTCCAACTTTCAGTGGCAGATGTTGAGTGAGAGCACCTTAATTTTTTTTATTTTATTGATTGTAGCAATGCTGCATTCTATTTGCTGTTCATAATTGCTGGATGCATGTTTTCTGGACCACAGCAATTCTAGCCTAAAGGCCTTTACTCATGCATATTTCAAGAGCAAAGAGTGTTGGGTCACCTGCCAGAAATATCCATAAATATTAACCCCAAATAAATAAGAGCTCTTACCAATTCTTCCATCATCTTAAAGCATTCCAGCTAGCACAACTTGCTACCCCTTTTTATGGGTGCTATTTGAAATTAAAAGCAGACATTTGATATTGGTACTTTCTGTGACCTAGCTTATATCTTCAGTATAGCTAGTGGATGATCAGCCGTGCGTATTGCAAAAGCTTTCTGGCCTAAGGGATTTCTGTTTTTCAAAAAAAAAAAAAGGGGGGAAAGAAAAAGGAGAAAGAAATTATAGAAAGAGAGAAGATGGGAGAAACACACTTTAATCAGGATGGGAAAATCAAGCCGTCTTATTCAGAGATAACCTGCTGGTTATCTTTAAAAAAAACATCCTCAGGAAAGGATAATTGTCTTCCTACCCTCTTAGTGGATTGTCCCGAGGTAAGCCACTGTGCAGACAAGATCTTCCAGCCAGGGGTGGGATACAACAGGGTTAACTACTGGTTCGGGATTTACGAGCTTCCCTGCAAGCTGTGAGCCGCGTGCCTGTAAATCGTCATCAGCAGTTGCCTGCAGAGAAGCAGCCTTTGAAACAGCCCTCTTTTCTTGCTTTTCTAACTGCAGCTGTCCCTCGTTCGGCAGCTGAAGTTGAAAAATCAGGAAATAAAGATCAGGTAAGAGCCCGGGTGGGCGGCTGGGCAAAAACATCAGCAGACATAGAACCAGTTCTATGTCTGCTGCTCTTCAGAGCTATCAGTTCTACAGAGGTGGACAGAACCGGTGGAAACCCACCCCTGCTTCCAGCACATCTGGTGCAGTGGTGGGTTTCAAAAATGTTACCTACCGGTTTGGTATGATCACACGCTTTGCACACGCATGCATCAAATGTGCACTTTGCACACGTGCATTTGGAACTCATCTTCTGCTGCAAGTCCTGTGTGTAAAAAGCTGGTGCATGGCAATCGGCTGTGCAGGTGGGAGGGCCCAGTAGCTGATCGTTGGAGAGAACCGGTTGCTCACAGATGAGCTTTGGAGCTGCCGGTTTGGCCAAACCAGGCCGAACCAGAAGAATACCATCACTGATCTGCCAATTTGAGTATAGAAGTAGACGCATCACATCTGGAGAGTGCCAGGTTGGGGAAGTTGAATTAGACGAATCGCCATTGTTAAACTACTAGATCAGGGATGTCCCACCTTGGCAACTTTAAGACTTGTGGACTTCAACTCCCAGAATTCCTCAGCCAGCTTTGCTGGCTGAGGAATTCTGGGAGTTGAAGTCCACAAGTCTTAAAGTTGCCAAGGTTGGACACCCCTGTACTAGATGGTTGTCTCAAAAGTGCTTTTTCGAAAGGCAGCCGGACTGTTTTTCCCTTGAGGAAGAGTGAGGTGTTCCTCCTTCTCCTTCTCCCCCTCCTCCTCTTCTTCTTCCTCATGGAAAAAAATCAGCCTGGTTGCCTTTTGGAAAAGCACTTTTGAGACAACTATGACCTGGAAGACCGAGAATCTCCATAGACACTTAGCTAAGCAGTTCTTGCATTCTTATATCCTCCAGGTTAGTATGTGGCATATAAATTTAATAAATAAACTATCAAATTACGAACAGTCTAGTATAATTAGATGTTCATTTAGAGTAGCTGTTGGTATTTTTATATCCTAGTTTGGATTTGTCATCTTTTATCTTCTGATATTTAACAGAATAACAGATTAACAGAGTTGGAAGGGACCTTGTAGGTCATCTAGTCCAAGCAGGAGACCCTACTACACCATTCCTGATAGATGGCAGTCCAGTCTCTTCTTGAAAGCCTCCAGGGATGAAGCTCCCACAACTTCCAAAGGCAACTTCTGTTCCATCGGTTGATGGTTCTCACTGTCAGAAAATTCCTCCTTATTTCCAGGTTGAATCTCTCCTGGTTCAGCTTCCATACATTATTCCTTGTTTGGCCTTTGGGTGCCTAAGAAAATTGCTTGACCTCTTCCTCCTCTCTGTGGCAGCCCCTCAAATATTGGAAGTCTGCTATCCTGTCTCCCCTGGTCCTTCTCTGCACTGTTTGGAAAAAGGAGACTTTTTCTATTCATCTTCTTTGTTCAGTCACCTTTATATTTTTCATAAAATCGGTTTCAAGTGAAGCCACACACCTTCGTGTCAGATAACATCCAGATTCAGAACTTGGAGACATTCTGAAGTGAATATTTGATACATGGCAACGAACTTCCTTTAAAAAAAAAAAAATGAGTATGTTTTCCTACATCTAAAAATAATCTTTCTATCGCCTGAAACCCACCAGAAAGATCAACTTGGCCACATTGCTCAAAAGAAAAAGACGTTCGGGGCCCCCCAAAAGATTTCGTTGCTGAGTAAATACATCATTTTCCTTCAAGGTTGGGTGCCTGTCATATCTGCTTCCATTTCAGCTTTTCTTTGCCAAGAGACAAAAACCACTTTCTTATGTTAATGTCTCTTTTTTATTGACTACTTAGTTGTCTTCCCATCCGTGGGCTGCTGGTTACATGCAGAGGACATGCTTTTTTTTCAAGAATGCTCATTTAGGGAGAGTAAACTTTAGTTCCTTTGTGGCATCTGTTGTAGACATTGGAGCATTATTTCTGAAAGGCTAACGAGAGAGAAGCAACCTAGAACTAAGAGAGAAACTTCCTAACTGTGAGAACAATTAACCAGTGGAAAAGCTTTGCCTTCAGAAGTTGTGGGTACTGTTCCTTGGATGTCACCACCTCAATTGCAAGCTGTGGAGAAAAGCACCTCTCGTGGTGATTTTTTTTTTTCCAGTTAAGACAGTTGCAAACTACCACATATTTGTCCAACAAATGCAGTTATGCTTGTTAGGTTGAGCACGATAGTTTATCTTCTATCCAAAAGCCTTCCCTCTTTCGACAGTTGTCCGTTCATTTTAAGGAAGGGATGGAGGAATCGGGAGGGGGGGGCGGAATGAAAGGAGGAATCAGCCTAGAATCATTATGTAGCCACAAATGAACTCAGTCCAACCCCTTAGCTTACCCTGAGTAGGTGTCAACTGAAAATACTTGTACCCATTAGCAATAAATTGGGTTCAGATTAGGATTAGCAATAAATTGGGTTAGGATTAGGGCCCTGGTTAGAGTTAGAGTTGGACCTCTACATGTGGATCTGGTCTTTTGTGCCTGACACCATTATTCCCAGCAAGAAAAGTTCTAGTTTCAGTTGAATATTAATCTTCAACATTCTTTGTACCACTGAAAATGAATTCACTTTCTCATGCCAGCATGAGGACAGTCAACCCAGAGTGATAAAGTTCAAAGAGGCTGTTTATTATTTAAAACATGGGAAGGAACAGAAGGCAGATCTTTTAGATAAAATAGCTTCTTACTTGTGTCTTACCTGGTTACACATCATCCTAGAGCAGCGGTCCCCAACCTTTGTGGCTTGGCAGCCTCGCTGGGAGCGGGCAAGAGGGGACCCAGGCCATGGGAGTGATGGTCTGGCGCTTGACTTGCACAAGTTGAGCTGCGCACACAGATGCACACACAATGGCCCGCTGTTTGCACAAGTCAAATTGCAGGTGCATGCATGTGAGCCGGCCTGCCACTTGTGCAGCCCAATTCCAAATATGCCATAGCTTGGTAGCAAGTCACAACCCAAGAGTTGGGGACCAGGGACGGGCTGATTCCGGTTTGCACCGGTTTGAGCAAACCGGGTCTTAATTTTACATCTGGTTCGCTGATCCGGTAGTTGCAATGATTGGCTGGCCCCACACATCCTGCCCCGCCCCTCCAAGGAGTCTCCACACAGCCTGTTTTGGACCCCAGGGAAGTCCACATAGAGGCTCAGGGAGGGCGAAAATTGGGCCTCCCAAAGGCTCCAGGAGGTTGGAAACGGGCCCATTTCCAGCCTCCAGAGAGCCTCTGGAGCCCGGGAAGGGGCAAAATGGGCCTCCTGGAGGCTCGAGGAAAACCTCCAGAACCTGGGGAGGGGGGAAATGGGTGTCCTGGAGGCTCCAGAAGGCCAGAAACTGACCTATTTTGGGCATCTGGAGAGCCTCTGGAGCCCGGGAAGGGTGAAAATGCCCCCCCCCCCCCGCTGAGGTGCAGGAGGCTAACTAGGCCACACCCACCATAGCCATGCCCACCCAGCAACCAGGCAATGAACCGGTTGCTAAATTCTTTGAAGCCCACCCCTATTGAGGACTGCAGTCCTCAAGACTCTGAGAACGAGGGAGACAGGTGAAAATGAGCACCTGAACTCCGATCTTCGATCCAGGCTCCGCCCTGACTACCTGGTGGGTACTTTTATGAGTTCTGAATCAACCCTTAAAAAGAGAAAAGGACCGTGGAGTCCTTAACGCTCTGTAGCTTGTTGCAGACATCTCTTTATCCGACTAAGTAATGATGTATTGTGACATATTTTTTCCCTTAGCAGAGCTGGGGCGAGCATGGCCTGCAGGTGCCTGGCCCACAGACTGCCAGTTTGACACCCCTGATCTAAACATTATTTTACTAGCACGCGAAAGGGCATTTTATGAGTTTCCACATTCTGTTGAGTCTTCTTTCTTTGGTATTGATATGTAGATCAACTTGTGTTGGCCACTCAAGATTTGCTGACATAGTTTGGACAGAACCTTTACTCATTCTCCTTTGGTTGCTTGGCGTATTTCTGTAACTATCCCATCAATTTTCCAACTTCGTATTTATCAGAGTGCTGATCTTCTACTGGAGTTCTTGTAAATAGGATATAGCTTCTAAAGTTTCTTGGATGTTGACATATTTGCTATACTCAATTTCAGTCTGATTTTTCCATCTTTATTTGGTCTTCTTTTAATTGGTTTCTATCTGTCCATTAGCATCCTTTTGCCAATAGCTTCATTTCTCTTCAAAGACTATGTACGTTTTCCTCTTTACAGTTTCCAACTATGGCAATCCACTCCCCAACCACAAAGCAGAACATCTTCCTTAGACAGTTGCAGATTGAAATTGATCCCAAATCTCTTCTCTGCATCAGTGGTCAGTGCAGAAACTTAGATAATCATATTAAACAATTGTCTATGAAGTCTAATTTATATTAGTCTGTCATCGACTCCATTACGTCTAAGTACTAAGACAATTAGCTTTTCCCTTCCTTGCCGTGAAAGCAACATTGTTCTTTTTTGGTTTTCATTTCCCAGTATAGCAGCATGTTCTTCTGGCTGAAAATATCCAGTTCCTGTCGATTTCAATTCACTGATGTCTATGTCAATGTATACTGGATTTATTTCATATTTCATTGCACTCAGCTTTCAAATCTTCATGCACTTCATATACTTAGAATATCACTTCAAACTCTTTGAAGCACAATAGAAAAAAGATATTGAGACCAGAGGTGGTATTCAGAGGTTCTGACCAGTTCTGGAAAACCAGTAGTGGAAATTTTGAGTAGTTTGGTGCGCATGGGTGCAACCACTGAACCGATAGTAGAACAGGTAGGATCCCACTGCTGATCACACAGTGCCTAAGTAATTTCTAGGCTTTATTACTACATGATGAATTGCTGGTTTTTAAAATAGGAGGTCTACCAAAGACTCTGAACCATGAAAGCTAACTTCTAAATGACCACATGCTACGTTAGGAATGCAATGGTTCACATTGACTTGCTATCTATTAAGTCACGTTTGGATTAAAATGTTCCTCCACTTCCAGTATCTTCCTATGGTGCTGCTGCCCAATATTGACCCTTGCTTGCTTGAGCTGACCAATTTGGATGACCTTCAGGCCTTGAGGGACTTTGTTTGGAAGTTACTTTTTCTCGGCGTCTCTTTTCTTTCGTTAGATTTGCAACAACAACAAAAAACAGGCTTTACTGGGAAAAGTTTTAGCAGTGTATTCCTAATGACTGTCCTTGTATAGGGATGGGTTATAATAGCATCACAAATTTGGAAGGAACCTTAGAGGTCTTTTAGTCCAACCCCCTGCTCAAGCCTATTTCAGACAAGCGGCTGTCCAATCCCTTCTTAAAAGCCTCCAATGTTGGAGCGTCCACAACTTCTCAAGGCAAGCCCCTGATGAATTGTTCAGAAAAGGCCCCTCTTTTAGCTCCTTCCAAGATTGATGGGATCTGCAGCATGCCTAATCTGCTCCATCCAATTGGAGAGAGACAGTCCTCCAGTCAGGTAGGGCTTTAAGGGTGCCAACCAGCCCCTTGAATTGCACCTGGAAACACACCGGCAGCTCACGAAGTAAAGGTGTTTAATGTGTGCCATGTAGCCAGTGCTATTTATTACCAGGGCTGGGCTTCAAAAAATTTTAGCAACAGGTTCTCTGCCCAGTTGCTGGGTGGGCGTGGCCTAGCCAGCCTCCTGCACCACGGTGGGGGGGGGGCATTTTTGCCCTCTCCAGGGTCCGGAGGCTCCCTGGAGGCCAGAAATGGATCCTTCAAAAGGCTCTCTGTGTGCTCTGCCCTTACCTGCATCCAAAATGGGTCATGTGGGGACTCCTGGGAAAGAAGGGGTGATGGGCAGGGCCAGCCAGGAATGGAATTTGGGGACTCTCCAAACTGCACAGAATCTTAGCTAGGGCCTCTTCCAGACACCTGAGAGGCCCCCCCCCCAGCAGCCCACTCCCTGTTTATTACCTGCGCAGCCACATTTTGCGCCAATTGAAGTTTCTGAATAGTCTTCAAGGGCAGCTCCATGTAGACCGGGTTGCAGTAATCTAAGTAGGAGGTTACAAGAGCATGGGTGAGCCTCTTGATCCAGGAATGTATGCATGTTTGTTTTCATGGGTGTATCCAACACTCTCTCTCTCTCTCTCTCTCTCTCTCACACACACACACACACACACACACATCACTACACAAATATAATTAATTGGGGGCGATGGAGGAGGGAACTATGCGTAGTAAGGAAATGAGTATCCAAATAAGGATGTCCAGAAATTCACATTGCTCTTAGCTTCTCCCAAATTGCAATCTGTCCTGTTTTTGTCAAGAATATCTGGATCGTTTTCTGTAGGTGTGATACGGGGGAGAGATCCTTTTGCCAAATTTAAAATGCGAACTTGGATACGAGGAAGGCTTTTTCTGCTGCAGTGACCTTACAAAGTTTGCACTCTGAGTCAATCAGTTTTCTATTCTCTTGCTCTTTTTATATATATCAATTGAAGTGCCAATAAAGGAGACGGAGGAAAGGAAAGGAAAGGAGAGGAGAGGAGAGGAGAGGAGAGGAGAGGAGAGGAGGAAGGGAGGGAGGGAGGGAGGGAGGGAGGAAAAAGGGAGAGGAGGGAGGGAGGGAGGGAGGAAAAAAGAAAGGAAAGAAACAGCAGTGATAGGGAGAGGAATGGAAGGGGAGGGAGGGAGGGAGAGAAGAGAGGAAGGAAGGAAAGTAGGTTTTTGCATTCATCAAAAGATTTCTGCTACTTCATAGAACAGGAGTGTCAAAATGGTGTTTTTATGCATGAACTTTGCACATGGGCCTCCTTAGCTCCTGCAGCATCCCAGGCTCCCCTGATTTCGCGGTTTGAAAATAACAAGGAGGAAGACGCCATACGGCAGCCTGAAGTAGCAGGCTCCTCTCAATTTCAAGGGACTCCCTGGACCTTTTGAAGGTTTAAGCATTCTTGGAAGGCGAGCGCAAGAGGGGTTTTTTTGGGGGGGGGGAAACTGAGCCTGGGCTGGGGGGAAATCGAAGGAAGTCAGAACAGTCAAGAGCATCTCAAAGGGACCAGCAAAATGTCACCTCTGCCTTTCGCCATCTGGTCCACGAGTGTTTGGGGGACCACTTCCTCCTACCTTCCTTGGATGAAAGTGCTGGCAAGATGCTCTCGAAATCCCCAGCATGTCTGCTGCTCCAAAACACGTGGCTGATTGTAGTGGAAATCTCACCAAGGAACGCCGGCAGTTGGAGAAGATCCAGGGGTTCATTTGGCTTACCCAACAACAGTGAGTCACCCAGATTTGCATAAGGTGTGAAAAAATCCCCCAGTGTAGAATTGCAGGCTCCTGTTAGAGCGAATGTGCATTAATCTGAAAGACACGTGCAGTAGGAACAAAATAGATGAAGTACTTTTGCACTAGAAAGGAAAGGAAAGCGGGGTGTTGAGTTTGTGACTATTGTGGGTGTGTGGGAGGGAGGGAGGACAGGGAGAGAGAGAGGGAAGGAAGGAAGGAAGGAAGGAGAGAAAGAGAGAGAGGGAAGGAAGGAGAGGGAAGGAGGGAGAGAAGGGAAAAAGGAAGGAGAGGGAAGGAGAGGGAAAGGAAGGAAGGAGAAGGAGAGAGAGGGAAGGAGAGAGAGAGGGAAGGAAGGAAGGAGAGGAAGAGAGAGAGGCAAGGAAGGAGAGGCAGAGAGAGGGGGAAGGAAGGAGATGGAGGGAGGGGAAAAAGGAAGGAGAGGGAAGGAGAGGCAAAGGAAGGAAGGAGAAGGAGAGAGAGGGAAGGAAGGAGAGGCAGAGAGAGGGGGAAGGAAGGAGAGGGAAGGAGGGAGAGAGGGGAAAAAGGAAGGAGAGGGAAGGAGAGGGAAAGGAAGGAAGGAGAAGGAGAGAGAGGGAAGGAGAGAGAGAGGGAAGGAAGGAAGGAGAGGAAGAGAGAGAGGCAAGGAAGGAGAGGCAGAGAGAGGGGGAAGGAAGGAGATAGAGGGAGGGGAAAAAGGAAGGAGAGGGAAGGAGAGGCAAAGGAAGGAAGGAGAAGGAGAGAGAGGGAAGGAAGGAGAGGCAGAGAGAGGGGGAAGGAAGGAGAGGGAGGGAGGGAGGGAGGGGAAAAAGGAAGGAGAGGGAAGGAGAGGGAAAGGAAGGAAGGAGAAGGAGAGAGAGGGAAGGAGAGAGAGAGGGAAGGAAGGAAGGAGAGGAAGAGAGAGAGGCAAGGAAGGGGAGGCAGAGAGAGGGGGAGGGAAGGAGAGGGAAGGAGAGGCAAAGGAAAGAAGGAGAAGGAGAGAGAGGGAAGGAAGGAGGGAGGGAAGGAAGGAGAGGGAGGGGGAAAGGGGATGGAAGGAAAGAGAGGAAGAGAGAGAGGGAAGGAAGGAAGGAGAGGGAGAGGGGGGAAATTAAGGAGGGAAGGAAGGAGAGGGAGGGAAGGAAGGAAAGGGAGGGAAGGAGAGAAGGAAGGAGAGGAAGGAAGGAGAGGGAGGGAAGGAGGGAAGAAAGGAAGGAGAGGGAGGGAGAGAGTTAGGGAAGGAAGGAGAGGTAGAGAAGGAGGGAGGGAGGGAGGAAGGAAGGAAGGAAGGAAGGAAAGAAGGAAGGAAGGAAGGGAGGAAGGAAGGAAGGAAGGAAGGAAGGAAGGAAGGAAGGAAGGAAGGAAGGAAGGAAGGAAGGAAGGAAGGAAGGAAGGAAGGAGGTGATGGAGGGAGATTCTTTTCCTACCCAGATAACCAGCTCTTCTCTAGTAGAGAAGAGTAAACCTATTCAAACAGAAACACCTGGTTAGCTGGTCGGTGTGAATTTGGAACCATTGCACATAGTCCTTGACTTACAACCATTTGTTTAGCTCAGGGTTGAAAGAGAGGGTTCTTAGTGTCCTAGTTAGTCCTAGCTAAGTTACGTTTAAACACAAACACTGATGATGTTACCTAGTTTGAGTAACAAAACATCTGCATGAAAACAACCAAGCTCAGAGACCCCTCAAGGACCCCCCATTCTGGTACATGTTGACACCATGCACCGGAGGTATAGAACAAACTCTTTTAAATGGAATTACCACTTCCTTTTTTCCCCCCTTAAAGCGTTATAATGGTAATATTAATTGTAGCAAGGATCGTCTTGAAAATGTAAGCAATCAGTGGGATGTATTAGATACAAGTGCTGAAATTTTGAGCAGAGTAATTTTGGCCCTGGAAAATGTCTGGCTGCCCATGATATATTCTGCTCAATCTCTATCCACAAAAGGTGATAAACTTCAAATATTATCAGACTGTATATAATTGATAGGTTGGAATTGCAATGTGAGAATCTGGATTTTGCAGCTGTGTTTTCATGACATGCTGGAAAAGCTCTTGGATATCGCATGGATTAATTTGGGGGGAACATGTTGAAATACAGATTTCCTCCCATTTTTATCAGTTAGATAAAAAAAACCATGGTCTCTTAATCCAAAGGATATAAATAGATTATGAATGTAATTATTTCTTCATCTCTTAAGAAGCCTCATGGAGCTAGGAAAGAGATTACATGTTTGCAAAGATTCTTAGACCTAAATTTATTTATAGACAGCTGGAATATATTGTTAAGATAATAGTGGTAATTTACAAGTATTTTAGAATAGAAGTTGGCATAGCCTACGTTAATAAATCATTATGTCATTTTTTTTTCAAATGTTAAATATTTCTCTTATTAAAGGAGGCAAATCCAGGTAATTCTTAACTTACATCCACAGCTGAGCCCAAAATTAATGTTGTGCTAAGTGGAGACATTTGTTAAGTGAGTTTTGCCTGTTTTTACCCCTCCCTCCCCCAAATTGCCACAATTGTTAAGTGAATCACTACAGTTGTTAAAAGTGGTTGTTAAGCGAATTTGGCTTCCCCATTGATTTTAACATATGACAGATAATCAGAGTTGGAAGGGACCTTGTAGGTCATCTAGTCCAACCCCCCACCCAAGCAGGAGACCCTACACCATTTCTGACAGATGGCAGTCCAATTTATTCTTGGAAGTCTGAAGTGTTGACGCTCCCACAACTTCTGAGGGCAACTTCTGTTCTATAGGTTTCCATGGATTGAGGGCACAACAGTGACCGCATTTTCTTCATTTTATGAGAAAAGCACATCTTCCTTCCCCTGTCCTTACCACTTTCTATAGAGGGACCATTGAGAGCATTATGTCATATATTATATTACTGTTTGGTTTGGAAGTACAGGTAGTCCTTGACTTTTTGTGATCATTCAAAGTTACAATGGCACTGAAAAATGTGGCTTAACAGATAATCAGAGTTGGAAGGGACTTTGTAGGTCATCTAGTCCAACCCCCCACCCAAGCAAGAGGTCTTACACCATTTCTGACAAATAGCAGTCCAATCTCTTTTTGAAGGTCTCAAATGATGAAGCTCCTATAGCTTCCAAAGGCAACTTCTGTTCCATGGGTTTTGATTGTTCTCCATCAGAAAATTCTTCCTTATTTCCAGATTGAATCTCTCCTTGATCAGTTTGCATCCATTATTCCTTTTCTGGTGCTTTGGAAAATAGCTTGAGCCCTTCCTCCTCTCTGTGATAGCCCCTCAAGTATTGGAAGATGCTCTCGTGTCTCCCCTGGTCCTCTCTTCACTGGACTAGCCTGGCCTAGTTCCTGCAACCGTTCTTCATACGTTTTAACCTCCAGTCCCTCAATTATCCTGGTTGCTCTTCTCTGCACTCTTTCCACAGTCTCAACATCTTTAGTCTTCCCAGCTTTTGGATTCGGGCTGGAGTCTATCCTCAGGGAATTTCTCTCGCCAGAATTTCTCTTAATGTCTTAAGATGAACCATTCATCTAAATATATGTTTCCTGTTTATTGAACTCCCCAGCAGATTTTAAAGACAATTCAGTGTCAACTGTTCATGCTGGAGCAAAAAAGGGGGTGTATTTGAGGGCCTTAGACCCCTATGTTTTGGCTGACTGGGGAATTCTGGGAGTTGAAGTCCACATATCTTAAAAGTTTCCTAAGTTGAGAATCTCTGATCCAAAATGTCTGGATAGTATCAGTTGATAAAAAGCTAAAAGATAAAGTACATTGTTGTTGATTTTCTGGTTTATAATAGCTTAATGAATTAATGATAATTTACTGTAGCCTCCAGAATATTTTAACCTGATTTTGCTTCTGCTTTTCTGAATAACTGTTCTGGGTAGATTAGTGAGAGCAGATTTCATTAAATCTCCCGAAAACGGGTTGACAAATCTGTTAATAAGAACTTAGGCTGAAACATTTTTACTGATTACCATCTTAATGATCTGCTCTATGCACAACAAGCTCACAGTACAATGCATCTAATGACAGAATTAGAATTGTGGCTGTGAAAACACATACAATCACACATGGTTAAACATGATTCTTTCCATTCTGATTATTAAAGTTGAAAGCTATGCAGCTGGGAATTGTTCAAAACTTGGCAACATCTAGAGAGAAAAATATGCTTTAACATAATCTTTAGATAATGTATATAGTACTTCTTAATATTTCATTATACACTAAGTTAATACAAATAGAGTATCTTATTTGGGGAGAGGGATTTTTTTTTTAAAAGAAAATGGTAAACTATGATGACACAATCAAAATAGCTATCGTAGTTAGATTTATATACCGCTTCACAGTGCTTTACAGCCCTCTCTAAGTGGTTTATAGAGTCAGTCTATCACCTCCAATAATCTGGGTCCTAATTTTACTGACTTGGAAGGATGGAAGGCTGAGTCAACCTGGAGCTGGTCAGGATCGCACTGCTGGCAGTCGGCAGAGTCAGCCTGCAATACTGCATTATAACAGGAAGGAAGGAAGGAAGGAAGGAAGGAAGGAAGGAAGGAAGGAAGGAAGGAAGGAAGGAAGGAAGGAAGGTCAATAGCAATAGCAATCACAATAGCACTTAGACTTATATAGTCAGCACATTGCCCCCAACAATCTGGGTCCTCATTTTACAGTGGTTGCTCCATCACTGGAGGTTTTCAAGAAAAGATTGGACAGCCATTTGTCCAGAATGGTATAGGGCAGTGGTGGTTAACCTTTTGGGGCTCTTATGCCAAAAATTGTGTGCGAGCTTGCACACTCGTGCTCGTGTGCCAGCACCCAGAAGGCAATGCCCCCTATGCACGCGCACTATGTCTCTTCCACATTCAAATATCAAAATAGAAAAATGCCTCCACCTGAAGCCTTCTCAGAAATAAAGCCAAATAATTTAGACCCTCAAATTCAAGAGAAACCAGTCAGTAACCTGCATAGATCAAGCGAGGTTTCCTTGTGAAATGCCTGTTAAATATTCTATTTCCTTCTTTCCTTCCACCAAAACAGACTTGTTTTTTTTTCCTTTTCTTTCCTTTTTTTAAAAAACCCTCTTGTACTTCCATCAATAGCAGGTTTCAGAGTATTCCCTCCTCCATCAATTTGGTACTATCTTTCTTGATTATAATTGGAAAAAAGCTGTATCTCCAGGTACCCAACTTTTCAAATAACACCTGATTTGCAATCACTTCAGGAGTAGTTGGGTGAGCTTTCCCCAAGGCATGCTAATCGGCAATCAGCAGCTAAAATTCTTCATGAAAGGAAACATTTCCTAACCCAATAAATAATTCTTTATGTTCACTCCATGTTTTCTGCCCAATCAGTGTCCTGTTGACAGTTACTTTCTCTCATCAATTAGCGAGAATCTGAGTCATGATAGATGTCCATCTTCCATTTTTAAAAAATGGAAACTGGGTTTTAGAAGTTCTAGCAGCTTCATTTCCTAAAATTAAAACATATTAATGTCTTTTAGGCCAGAATGTCAACTTATAAAACATTCCTATGCCTGTTTTAGTAGTTGCCATAAAAAGATGAGGGGCGGAAGGAAATCTGGAAGAGCAGTTGAAAGCAAAAGTACATTCCAACTCTTCTTTAAAAGACTATAACTAAAATACCAGAGTTTTTGCCCGTGAATATGTTTAATTGGAGAACGTGAATGATGACACCCAGCCTGTGAAAGTGCTCAGTTGCAGAATCTGGTTTATGAGACACCCAGGGGAGAGGGAGAGAAACAGGGTCACAGATGACTATAAATTACGTATGCCAGAGTTAGCTTCACAGAGGGCAGTGTCATCCACAAAAGTTCATTCATAAGAGGAAAAGTTGTGAGCATCAATAAATGCAAAGTTTTCTTCCAGAAGATTTAAAAACTCTTATGCCCCTTTAGAAAATCCTACAGCTGGATTTTACAGTTACACCTGGACAAGAAACTGTCATTGAAAGAAAAATGTCCAGTGAAAATACTTACAGAAATTCCACTTTGATCTCTGCAAAAAAATGGGGCAGGCAGAAGGAATAATTCAGTCCAGAAAGGAAATTAATGAGAAATTACCAATGTTTGGAAACATTTATTGTGGAACTTCCAAAAGAATGAGATAGAATTATAGATTCTGTATGCAATTGTACTGTCACTTTAGACAGTTTGAGGAAGAGATTTCATGCTGAATGACTATACAGATAGTCCTTGACTGACCTGTTGACAAGCGAAGTCAATTGAGAAGCCAGATTCACTTAACAACTGTGCAAGGAAGGTCATAAAATGGGGCAAAACTCATGTAACAGGTGTTTCACTTAGGAACAGAAATTTTGGGCTCAATTGTAGTTGTAAATCGAAGACTAACACCCCCCCCCCCGATAGATAGGCGATAGATAGATAGATAGATAGATAGATAGATAGATAGATAGATGATAGATAGATAGATAGATAGATAGATAGATAGATAGATAGATAGATGATAGATAGATAGATAGATAGATAGATAGATAGATAGATAGATGATAGATAGATAGATAGATAGAATATGTGTGTGTCTGTGTATAAATGACTTATCCCTTTTTAACAGAACTACAACTTTGATAACCTATCAAACTCTCTGACATGTGAACCAAATATCTCTTATAAAGAAATAAATAAATTATAAAACCTCATCATTCAGTCAGCAGAAGTCCATTAAACGTTACTCGAAATAGTAACATTTATACATTGCCCTTAATCAAACAAATCAGTTTTACATTCCTTTCCTTTAGTTTTAACAAAGTAACATGGCTTTCTCTAAAAATACAGCAAAACAACCCCCAAACCCTCTTAATCCCATATCTTATTTATAAACAAATATTTAAAGTCTTGTTTTCCATCCCAGTGGGGAAAAAGTCCATGAAGAGCTACCAGAAACAACAACATATGTACTTTAACCTTAATCAAATCTTTGTAGAAAACATTTAATTGCCAGTGACAATAGCGTTCTTTCTGTAAATTGTTTATGCTCAGTGTGGCTTTAAAGTAAGAATCCTTCTCTTTGTAACACAGCCAAATCCTTGCTTGTGTCAGAAAATATAATTCAAAGTGAAAAGGAAGGTACAGTGCAGATTGCAAGACATATTTTTACTGTCTCTCTCCAGAGTTGATATAAGTCGCTACAAATATTTCAAAGCAATTCCTTGTCTTTGGAAATAAAGATCTATTTCTAGCTAACAACTCTGGGATAGAAATGAAATTAATACTTGCAACTTCAGGGAAGACTCTGAAGCCAGCTGTCAGGGTTCCTTTTGAATACACACACACACTAGACACTGTGCAAATTATATACGACACACACATACACACAGACATACGCATACATACTATTACAGAAAGTAAAGAAAAAAACAGGACCAGAAAGAAAAATGGACCAATGACAAAATATAAAGTTTGGGATAGAGAAGACTATTTGGATTTTTGAAAAAGGAATTGTTATTTATTTATTTTTACCAATTTTACTGAAAAGATACTGTACATGATTCTAGAAAAAAAAAAAAGAATTACACAAAACAAGGATTGCAAAAACAAAACAAGCAAGCAAGCAAAGAAAAAAAAACAGAAAAGTGGGAAACTGTTAATATATATCACATATGAATCCACTGTCAAACAGATTTCTAAATCAATCTTGGAAGAAAAATGTATCTTAGGGGCTGGGGAATTATGGGAGTTGGTCCATGTGTCTTAAAGTTGTCAAGGGAGGCTGTAGGGGCTTTTTAAAATGATGAAATTATAGAAATACCAAGTTTGAAGTCATGTTGAACATTTCTTTTACATTTGCTGCTACAAGTTTCTTCAAAGAGAATTTTCTTTTAAGCAGAAGGAACTTCAAAGAACGGAATGATTCTATTGATACTTCTTTAATGCTGATACTTATTTAGTGATACTTATGTGAGAGGGAAAACCTGTTTTTCGGAATCAGCGTAATCTTATAGCAATAAAAATCCCTACGAGAAACATATGGATCCATATGGGAAACAAACAAGGTGTTATAAATGATAAAACATGTGTTGCATCTGAAATTATTTCCCTTATGTCAGAAGTCTCCAAACTTGGCAACTTGGCAAGACCTGTGGACTTCAACTCCCAGAATTTAACAAGTCTTAAAAGTTGAGGAATTCTGGGAGTTGAAAGCCATAAGGCTTAAAGTTGCCAAGTTTGGGGACCCCTGCTTTATGTGATCAAATGCAGGTTTGTTTTTTGCAATGGAAATATTTTATGAAAAAGCAGAACTCCCATCATGATGTCAAAACACTTGTTTCGAATCACTCAATCATAGGGCTTGGAGGGGACATCAGAGTTCTTCTAGTCCAACTCTGTGATCAAGCATTGAGACCCTCTACCATTTTGGACAAATGGCTGTCCAGTCATCCTTGGGGGAAAAAAACCCTCTTCTGGAGAAAAACTCTCCCAGGAACAGACTTTGGCTGCAGAGAATCAAGTCCAAAATGTGGTCAACAAAAAACATAACTATAAGTCCAATCAAGGCAAATTGAAGGAATTGGTCCGACAGGGCAGGGGCAAGAATTCCAGATGGCAAAACTCAACATGGTTGGGAAGATGCCAGGAACACAGATAAGCAAAGTCAACCCAAGATAAACCCATGTTTGCTCCCAGCAGCTGCCGCACTCAGCATGTAAACTCTCATACCCAGGTGTGGCTAATGAAGGGAATCAGGGCCCTTTCCTCCCCTGTAAGCCATGCAACGCACGTTGCTCTCTTCTCTGTTCCTCCCTAGGATGAAGAGAGGGTGGGCCTGGGTCCTCCTCCAAACTCCCTCTTCTTTGCTCTACCTCTCTCCTGCTCTGCCCAGCTGAACTTTGCCCTTCCCGAGTTTCCTCCACAGCCAACAGAGCCATACTCCCACTCCCTGTCAGCTGTTTGTCTTCCTCCTCGGATTCAGACTCCGACAAGGGGCAGGACACTTTGCAACCATCGTAAATATATGCCAGTTGCCAAGTGTTTGAATTTTGATCACATTATCCTAGGGACATTGCAACAGTTCTAAGGGTGGAAAAACAGTAATAAATTCCCTCTTTTTTTAGTGCCGTTGTAACTTTGAATGGTCACTAAATGAATGGCTCAAGTCAAGGATGTAATAAGGCATGTATGGAGAGCCAACATTTGTCACCTCTACTCTAGTAGCAAGTATCATTCAACAGCCTTCCTGCCTGACAACATTTTTGACTCAATGCAAGAATTATTTAAATACTAAATACTCAGAGCGTGCAAATAATTGAAAGCTCATAATCTGGCTGTTTAACAGTAGGAGGGCTAAGAAAAGAAATGATTTGAAACACTCATTGTTTCATACAGCTTAAGATTTCAAATGCTGTATGAGGAAATGATCTTTGAATTAAATTACTGCCCATGTGTCTGATTTATTTAACTGCTGCTGTTCAGTTTATGACTCAAATTAGCTGGCAAGTAGAAGGATAATTCCCTGGATAAGTTTACACATCTTAAGTGTGTTGTTAAACAAACAAACAAAAAACTCTTTTATCAATTGAATAATCTACAATGGCCTAAATGCTTACATAGGCATAAACTATATAGTCTATAATAGTGTATCTTAACTTTAGCCATTTTAAGATGTGTGAACTTCAACTCCCAGCATTCCACACATCTTAAAACATTGAGAAACATGGATCTATAAACTACAATGTATAGGTTTGCACAACATACTAAATCATTAATGATGATCAAATCTACTTTTGTTATGATTTAATGCAATGTCTGAATCCACGCTTTGAATTATAACAGTTCTGATGAAACACCAGTTACTCAAAACAAAATCTTTATTATGTTCCTTGCCCATCATAAGCCCCAGTTATTAGATTTAGGAGATTATGTGTAATCCTTTCCCAGTTCCTATCAATCCTAATTTGAATATTTTTTCCCAACACTTTATTTAGCATTCATAAGTAACTGAAGGCCACAAATATACCTAATGCTCATTCTTCCTCCTATTTGTCCACAGGAACAACTGTGGGAGGTTGGGCTGAGAAAGAGGGACTAGGCTTAAAGCACCCAACCAGTGGCGGGATTCAAAAAAGTTTACTACCGGTTCTGTAGGCGTGGCTTGATGGGCGTGGCTTGGTGGGTGTGGCAGGGCAAGGATACTGCAAAATCCCCATTCCCTCCCCATCCCACTAACCTGCTTTCCAGCTCCGTTCTCCTGTGCAGGGCAACAAAAAAAAGGGCACAGCCAATCAGCTGGGACTCAATGGGAGGCAGAGAAGAGATGGGGTTGGCGGGGCCAGTCTGAGGTGGGATTTGCCTGTTCTCCAAACTACTCAAAATTTCTGTTACTGGTACTCCAGAACTGGTCAGAACCTGCTGAATATCACTTCTGCACCCAACCCAACTTTTATACCTAAAGCAGACTAATATTCACTATCTCCTGGTGATTGGTCCAAAGTCACCCAACCAGCTTTCATGTTTAAGGCATGATTAGAATTCTCCATCTCCATCTCCATCTCCTGGTCACCCAACTGTCTTTCATATCTGACAGGACTACAACTCACCATCTCCTGGTGATCGGCCCAAAATCACTGAATTGCTTTCATGCCTAAAATGGGACTACAACTCACTATCTCCTGGTGATTGGCCCTTAGTCACCCAGCCAGCTTTCATGGCTAAGAGGGGACTAGAATTCTCCATTTCCTGGTGATTGACCCAAGATCACCCAACTGGCTTTCTTACCTGGCAGGGCTACAACTCACCATCTCCTGGTGATTGGCCCAAAGTCATCCAGCCAGCTTTCATGCCTAAAGTGGGATTAGAACTCACAGTCTCATAGTTTCTAGACCAGCACTTTAATCACTACACTGAAATACCTCTTGAGCATCCTAACATCTGTCTATGCAGCCTTTGCTTCTCCACAAAACAGAAGCTGATCATCTACTTCAGGCTTTGCTTTTGCTTCCCAACAGCTCTTACTGTTAGGAAAATCCTCCTGACTTTTAGCCAGAATGCTGCTTCCTGAAACTTGAACTGTTCCTGTGCTCTAGGTGGTGGAAGATGGTCAAACTACTTCTCAATGACAACTCATAGCCCTTCAGTATACGAAAGCGCATGTCTTTCCCAATGAGCATTTCTCTAGATTTAAGTTTTCCACGTTCAGTTTTGTCTTCTCTCGTCTAGTCCTGCAGATTTCCTTTCTTTACATTTTTTTTCAGTTGTTCTTACTTCTTAAAATGTGGTGCCAGAACTAGAACAAAGCTAAATTAAGTGAAAGTATTGCTTCTTATAATTTGGAAACTGTTGGCTGTTGTTTTTTAAACAAAAGCCAGAAGTAATGTTATCTCAATAAAAGTACAATGTTTATGGCAAAAGAATAAGCTCTAATTTTATCTTGTTGAAAGGCATAAAGGAGTAGGAAGCACAGTTAATTTCTTTAACTAACTCTTTCTTTCTTTCTTTCTTTCTTTCTTTCTTTCTTTCTTTCTTTCTTTCTTTCTTTCTTTCTTTCTTTCTTTCTCAATTTGGTTTTAAATAGAAAGGTGGAAACTTGTTCTTGGTTGAGCTGAAATGTTTCTGCCTTCATTGGTTACCATAGGAACAGACCTTTGTTAACCTTCTGTTCATAAACCCAGAGCAATTTACGTGTGTGGAAGTTTGATTATTCAAATTGCTTTTGAATGTGTTCAAATAAATTATAATGACTGATGCCAATGGAGTTTGATTATCTCTTTGCTTAGATATTAAAAATAGTTCTTGATAAAAACAGGAGCCTTTTTTCCATCTTTGCTCCTTCTTTCCAACCTCGTGTGTGTGTCTTCCTCTTGGCCTTCAAAGAAAAATAATCACTTTTTCTTCCTTGGCTCCTCATTTTTATAAAAGGATGCAGTGACAGTAACCTTTCCTTGTGTTATATTTAACAAGAGAAAAATGCATGGGGACATGTTCAAATTATGATTCCTTTTCTAATTCATCTTCTTCCAAGACTTTCTCATGTTAAGTTGCTCTAATTGCTCTACACAAAGACCAGGTTATTACATCCTGTTGCAAAAAAAGACTTCCTTTTTTTGCAAGAACATAATAAGTATTCTCACAGTGAATGTACTTCTCATTAACAAATCTAAATTCTGAAGAATGTAAGTTTCTGCAATTGTAACTAGGATCTATGTGCCACCAGTTGAGAAGTAGTGAGATAAAGTACAAGTAAACCTCGACTTAACAAATGTTAGTTTAGTGACTGTTTGAAGTTACAATGGCACTGAAAAAACGTGACTTATGACAGTTTTTTCACACTTATGACCATTTCAGCATCCCTACTGTCACGTGATCAAAATTCAGATGCTTGGCAACTGACTATTGCAGTGTCTGTCATCTGCACCTCTATAACTGCCTGGTTTGGCTCTGAAACCCAACAAGACAGACACAGACTTGAGAGAATAATTAGGACTGCAGAAAAAACAATTACTACCAACCGACCTTCCATCGAGGACCTGTATACTGCATGAGTCAAAAAGAGAGCTGTGAAAATATTTACAGACCCCTCATATCCTGGACATTAACTATTTCAATTCCTACCCTCAAAATGACGCTATAGAGCCTTGCACACCAGAACAACTAGACACAAGGACAGTTGTTTCCCAAACGCCATCACTCTGCTAAACAAATAATTTCCTCAACACTGTTCAACTATTAGAAAGTCTGCACTACTATTACTATTACTCTTCAGAGCACTCCTTATTGCCCATCCCCTCCCATTTGTGACTGTAGGACTGTAACTTTGTCACTTATATCCCAACAATTTATATTGACTGTTTCCTAGTATGATTTGATTGCTTATTGTATCCCATGACTATTGTTAAGTGATGATTCTTGACTCTTGACAAGTGTATCTTTTCTTTTATGTACACTGAGAGCATTTGCACCAAGATAAATTCTTTGTGTGTCCAATCACACTTGGCCAAGAAAGAATTCTATTCTGTTCTGTTCTATTCTATTCTATTCTATTCCTGGGATCATATGGTCTCCTTTTTCTGACTTTCTGACAAGCAAAGTCAACAGGGAAGCCAGATTCACCTAACAACCTTGTTACTAACTTTACAACTGCAGTGATTCACTTAACAACTGTGGCAAGGAAGGTTGCAACATGGGGTGGAACTCACTTAACAAATGTCTCCCTTCACAACAGAAATTTTGGGCTCAATTGTGGTCATAAGTCAAGGACCATTGGAACAGAGTCTTCATTTAAGGATATTTTAATGATTGAATGGAATGGTATTTTGTTCATAGCACTTTCTGAAGTACTCTCTTTAAGGATGAAAAAGTCAAACCTTAGAGTGGCATTTCTCAACCTTGACAATGTGAAGATGGGGGAGTCCCAAAGGTGCTTTTTCAAGAGGCAGCTAGACTTTCTTTGTTTTTCCTTGAAGAGGTTTCACTTCTCATCCAAGAAGCTTCTTCAGTTTCAACGTAAAGATAATAAGGAAAATAACGTTATGTGGAGAAGCTGACAGACTAACTTTAGAAATGAAAAATAAGGAGGATTCAGAATATTACAAAACTTGGAATACATTTTATATGTGGCTGCAGAAAAGAAGGGAAGGTTGGAACAAAATCAATTAGGAGGATTGGAAAAGCAAAATATAAATATTGTACCAATAATCTAAATAATTTCTATTTTAATGGGTTGAACTACATCTTTGGTATGTGTAGCAAAGTAATGCCAAAAGGGCTGCACTGTGTTTTGCATTTATAGTTGTAAACAATATATATATGGGAGGATATAGAGTTGGTTAGAGAGAGAGAAAGAGAGATCTAACAGTGAAAATGTTCTATCTTAATCCGGGTGGAATTTGCAGAATTGATTTCAGTGTCACCCAAGTGACTTTCATCAGTTGTCAGATTCAAGAACCAAGAATGACACACAGAGTTACTTAAGGGTAGTTTCTGACAATGAGAGGTATTGGTACCTTGGTGAGACCACATTTGGAATACTGCATCCTGTTCTGGTCACCATGATACAAAAAAGATGTTGAGACTCTGGAAAGAGTGCAGAGAAGAGCATCAAACATGGTTAGAGAACGGAAGCCAAAACTTATGATGAACGGTTGCAGGAACTGGGCATGTCCAGCTGAATGAAGAGAAGAACTAAGTATGGTTTAATAGCAGTCTCTTCCAATACTACTTGAAGGGCTGTCCTAGAGAAGAGCGGGTTGGTTTATTCTCCAAAGCACAAAGCGCAGGACAAGAAGTAGTGGATGGAAGCTTGTTAAAGAAAGATCCAACCTAAAACTAAAGAGAAATTTCCTCACAATGAGAACAATTAATCAGTGGAAGAACTTGCCTCTTGGAGCTGTGGGTGCTCCGTTACTAGAGGTTCTCAAGAATAGACTGGATAACTATTGGTCCTGGATAGTATAAAGTATCCTGCCCTGAGCAGAGGTATGGACTACAAGACCTCCAAGGTCCTTTCAGCCCCATATAATTCTATAAGTTTCCCAACTGGGTGATAAACCAGATGTCTTTGAGAACATAACACCTATCAACATCTTAAAGGTGGCCACATTTGGAGGTAGCTTTGGAAGTGGCATTATTAAGGGGGAAGGAAGAAAATTTACTCCTCCTTTATGGGAAGAAAACCACAAGAATCTGGTGTTTAATCCTTGCTTGGAGATGCATGTAAACTGAGAGCTGAGAGCATCAGAGAAAAATTCCTTGTGTGTCCAATCATGCTTGGCCAATAAAACTGATTTATTCTGTTAATCCTATTCTATTCCATCCTTATTATTCTATTTTCTATTCTTTTCTTTTCTGTTCCATTCCATTTTATTCCATTATTTCCTATTCTAATCTTTCCTGTTCTATTCTGTTCTGTTCTATTCCATTCCATTCTATTCTTCGTTCATTATTCTATTCTATTTTTCATTAATTATTCTATTCTATTCTATTCTATTCCATTCCATTCTTCATTCATTATTCTATTCTATTCTTCATTCATTCATTATTCTATTCTATTCTATTCTATTCCATCCCATTCCATTCCATTGCATTCCACTGCATTGCATTCTATTCTTCATTCATTATTCCATTCTTCATTCATTATTCTATTCTATTCTATTCTTCATTTATTATTCTATTCTATTCTTCATTCATTATTCTATTCTATTCCATTCTTCATTTATTATTCTATTCTATTCTTCATTTATTATTCTATTCCATTCTTCATTCATTATTCCATTCTATTCTTCATTCATTATTCCATTCTTCATTTATTATTCTATTCTATTCTTCATTCATTATTCCATTCCATTCTTCTTTTGATGAAACTCAGCTTCAAAGAGCTGGAATTAGGTAATCATCTGATAACAGCTAATCCTGCAAGACTGTACAGAAGGGAGATGCTGCATCTTCCACTGTAATGCAAATGTGAAATTGTGGGTCATGGGGGAAGGAGGGGGGGAACGTGGAAGGGATAAACAGGATAGATATTTCATCATCTGGGCCAGTTATACTTCTCAGAGAGTTTGCCTTTCCTTCTGCTTGCATGAGATAATTCATCATGAGGAGAGATTATGGCAAGCTTCCTTGCTTTCAAACCAACCCTTCATTTCAGATTGTCAGTGACTGTTAGGATGAGTGTCAGCTGTTCTTCCGAAGGGTAAAATGGGGAAACCATGTTTATTGCAAAGCATTTCCACTTTCCGTTTGTGCATCGGGAGGTATAAATTGCTGGTTCTTTTGCAGAGTGGAACAAATCTCATTCATAATAGAAAAGAGTTGGAAGGGACCTTGGAGGTCTTCCAATCCAGCCCCTTGCTCACTCAGAAGACCTTCTCTACCATTTCAGACAAATGACTGTCCAGTCTCTTCTTTAAAACTTCCAGTGATGAAATACCCACAATTTCTGGAGGCCAGCTATTTCACTGGTTAATTGTCCTCCCTGTTAGCAAGTTTCTCCTCAATTCCAGGTTGCTTCTAGCGTAGTTCCAGCATAATCTAGAGCAAGCAGTTCCCAGCAACTTTAAGACATGTGGACTTCAACTCCCAGAATTCCCCTAGCCACATTCAAATTCAGAATAGAGCTGGAAGGGACCTTGGAGGTCTTCTAGTCCAGCCCCTTGCTCACTCAGAAGACCTTCTCTACCATTTCAGACAAGTGACTGTCCAGTCTCTTCTTTAAAAACCTCCAGTGATGGAGCACCCACAATTTCTGGAGAAAAAGTTGTTTCACTGGTTAATTGTCCTCACTCTTAGGAAGTTTGTCCCTAATTCCAAATTGCTTCTCTCCTTGATTGGTTTCCAACCATTGTTTCTTGTCCTGCCTTTTGGTGCTTTGGAAAATAGGTTGACCCCACCCTTCTTTGTGGCAGCCCCCCAAATACTGGAATACTGCTATCATGTCCCCCTTAGTCCTTCTTTTCTCTAACTAGCCACACCCAAATCCTGCCACCGTTCTTCATTTGTTTTAGCCTCCAGGCCTTTAATCATCTTAGTTGCTCTTCTTTGCACTTTTTCCAAAGTCTCAACATCCTTTTTTGTACTGTGGTCACCCAAATTTGCTTGCAGTATTCCAGGTGTGGTTTTATAAAGAAGTTTTATAAAGCGGTAGTAATACTTCGTGTGATTTTGATTCTATGCCTGTGTTTATTGGCAGGCTCTCTATGTTACATGCATATTTCCACCTTGGTTTCACTCAAACGTTACAATGTTTGTGTTATCAAATGTGTAGGTCCTATTTGGAATCAGGTTTACTGCATGCATGTCTGCAAGTATGCAAATTTTTTTGTTCTATGTTTATAAAACTATAACGTCCTGGTTTTTTTTTCCCAACTGTCTTCAGTTCACATAACTTACGGAATGGTAAATGAGGATTACACAAAAATGCAATTCGTGTGTTGACAATATACTAAGACTGTAGTAAGGTTCTCATAGCAAAAAGAATATAAATTATCCAACTGTGCATTGACTTAAGTGATCTATTACATTCACTCAGCCTCCTGCTTGGCTGGGGATTTGGCTCTTCATTTTAGGTAGTCCTTGACTTACAACTACAATTAGGATCAGAAATTCTGTTTCAAAGCAAGAAGGCTTGTGCCTGATTTTATGACCTTTCCTGCCATGGTTGGTCAAGATTCCGGCAGTTAGGATTTCCCAAATAAATCATGAGTCTCGAGCCAAACTTCCAAAACTTCAAAAGGATTTAATGGGAGTTAAACTGTCCAGCACTGCCTGGATGGAACCGACTCTGAGGCACATCATTCACTGTCACCCTTGAACCCTGCTTTTTCCCCCACCCCTCTGGGTGTTTCGTAATTCATATCCTCCAATGGGACACATCCATAGCCCAGAGTCATCAATCAGGGTCTCCAACTAGAATTTTGCACAGCAGAAACTTCAGTCACCTAGTTACTATCTTTGAAAACATTTATGGAATGCACTTTTGATTTCCAAAAATCAAAAGCCGCACTGCTCCCCCCTCCCTTTTTCTTGGCAACTCTAAAAGACCATAGAAATATTTTATGAGTTGAGATGGTTGTTAAGTGAACTTTTGAAGCTGTTAAGTGAATCTCGTGGTTGTCCCATGAATCCAGCTTCCCCCACTGACTTTGCTTAACGGGAGCCAGTTGGGAAGATCATAAACGGCCATCATGTGATCCCAGTTTGATACAACTGTCATAAATACATTCTCGTTTCAAAGTGCTCCAATTTTGGTCCCATGACATAAGAGTTGTGAGTATGAGGACCAGTTTATGTCACTTTTTTCAGTCCTGTTTTCTCTCTCTTATCATTTTTATTTTTATTATTTCAAATACAAAGAAGAGAAGAAAATAGGAAATTAATTAAAGGGAACTGGGAAAAGGGGGTGTGAGATACAAGGGAGAAGAGAAAAAGGAAGAAAAGGGGGCATTGACTTCCAACTCTTCCTAGCACTGTAAAAGATAGATGCACTCAACCCTCAACTTTTGGCTTTTACACATTAATATATAACTAGCCATTGCTCTCTCTGTGTGTGTGTGTGTGTGTGTGTTTGTGTATTACCTCGATACCCATGCTTTGTTACAAAACTATGTTATCAGGCTTAGTTTTGAGGGAGGAAAATAAAGGGGGGAAATGTGCCTCTGCCTACCAGCATCCATTAGTACTCATCTGGCTAGCGTCCTGTCAGTGTGTGAGAGAGTTGAGGGCTGTTTGGAAACTGAAACAAGGAAACTGAAACAGTATTTGCTGTGTGAGCAAGAAGGAGACAGCAAGGAGCCTGGGTGTGGCTTAGCTCAACTGTTCTGTATTAAAGCTGCTGGGTGCTGCGAAACTGAGACTCCTCTGCTTGTTTTTGTTGCATTTGGAACAGATTTCTTTTCAGGTGGGGGATGGGAGTAGAACTCCTTAGCGTCAGAGTGTGTTAATATTAATAATATACAAAATGCTAATGTTCTGGTGGTCATTTCAAAAAATCCTTGCTTAGTGAGCCCCTAGAAGCCAAGAGGAACATATATGCCAAATTTCAAGTTTGTAGACTTTACAGTTCTGGAGATTTTGTGATGATGCGTGAATAGTATTTCGCTTTTTGATCAATAGATATTTATGTATGTATGTATGTATGTATGTATGTATGTATGTATGTATTTATGTATAAGTATTAAATACATGAACAGTGTGGCACCTGGGTATCGTTAATTTTGATACCAAATAGTAGTGATAATGTTGACCATTTTGGTACTCATAATTACATTATACTCACATCGTTATAATAACATCGTACATAATACAATCATTTTTCAACTTCTGATCCTTTCTTTTACGTACTGATTTTAAAATGTTATATAGGAATATGCATAGTAATGTTTTCCTCCTTTCTAATTTCTACCTCTATTCCAAATCTTAATAGCACAAACCGATATTAATAGGTATTCTATTTCTATAACATATAGATCTTTCTAATCAACAAAACCGTGAGCCATCATTTTTTTTTCTTCACAAGCACAAACTCCAGAAGTGATAATCCTGTTTTAACTTCGAGCTGTTGCTAAGCGGATGGCTGTAAGCCGAGGATTACCTGGGGGGCAGGTGGCGTTGTCTTTGTCTTAAAGGTACATTCTCAGAGAGTTCCCTTGTCTTCCTCTTTCCCAGGTCTACGAACGAGGCACAAACGTGGACCAGTTCGTGACCCGTTTCCTGCTGAAAGAGACGGCCAATCAGATTCAGTCCTTGCTGAGCTCCGTGGAAAGTGCCGTGGATGCCATCGATGAGCAAACCAGCCAGATAAGGTTGGGCTGTGATCTTTATGCCATTCCATGTGACATCTAGATAAGATAAGATAAACCCTCGTTGTCCTTTTTCTGAACACAACATTTTGACACACTGCTTCCAGGAATGTCACCATCCCAAGGATGATAATAATAACAATAACAATAACAATAACAATAACAATAATAATAATAATAATAATAACAACAACAACAAAAATAATAACATAATATAAATAATAACAATAATAATAATGGCAGAGACATTCCAAAATGCCAAACTATCTGTGTCTGTCTGTGTGTTCAAAATGTAATAACAGCAGTAACATCCCAAAAATTTTATCTATCTATCTATCTAGAAAGGAGAGATAGAGATAGGTAGAGATGATAGACATATAGAGATAGAGATAGTTGTATAGTGTGTGTGTGTGTGTGTGTGTATACATACCTTGTTTCTCCAACAATACGGCCTCCCCCAATAGGAAGTCCCAGCATGTTTTATAGGCATGAAATGAAATTAAGCCCCTCCCCCCAAATTAAGGCCTATATTAAAACATGCGAAATGGGGAGGAATGGTGGGGGGGGGGGCTTGCCATTAGGAAGTACTTTTGTTGCACACCCGGATATGGTGCTGCCTGCGTTGACCCTGATACAAACTGCCCCACCAACGCTGAGGTCAACATCCAAGCCATCGCCGCCTGCCCTAATATGCAAGGGGGGGAATTAAGTCACCCCCCAAAAGACGGCCTAGCCATTTTTTCGGGGCTCAAAAAAAAAATAAGACCCGGCCTTATTATATGAGAAACACGGTATGTATGTATGTATGTATATATGTATGTATGTATGTATGTATGTATATATGTATATATCTGGCATTCAGCTTTGTTCGGGTATTTTCCCACGTCATAATAGTGGTGCTTTTAAAGTTGTAGCAACGTTTCAGCAGAATCTCATCTGCCATCATCAGGCTTCTGTATGGTGTTTGTCTATATGTATATATATGTATATATGTATATATGTATACATGGGTTGACAAAATCAGAAATGAGGAGGTGATAAGCTGCCTGGGAAAGCCAAGGGAAATCATCAAAACCATTAAAAAATGCGAAACGTAGAATATTTTGGACATATTGTGCAACACCCAGAAAAATACGGCCTCCTTCACTTAATCCTCCAAGGAAAGATTGAAGGCGAACGAGGTCCAGGCAAGGTTGTGGCTTCACAATTTTAAGGACTGCTTTGGACAAAACTCACCAGCCCTTTTTTGTGGGGCTGTTGATAAAAATAGGTTCGCCAACATAACGGATGGCACAAGAAGAGGAAGGAGAAACACATACACTTGTATTATAGAGAAGTTCAGCTATTTTGGCTTACAAGGGTTCCAAATCAAAGTGTCACAAAGGAAAAAATCATCAGCTGGAGTCTGAATATCAGAACTTGTAAGCAGAATCAACTAGCCTGAGTCAGAGTTGTAAGGTTCACAAGTAAGTAACAGTAACAGAGTTGGAAGGGACCTTGAAAATCATCTAGTCCAACCCCTTGCTCTTGCAGACCTATACCATTCCAGAGAAGTGACTGTCCAGTCTCTTCTTGAAAGCCTCCCCTGATGGATGACCCACAACTTCTGAAGGCAGTTTGGTTCCATTGGTTAAATGTCCTCACTGTCAGGAAATTTCTGCTTTCTTGTAGGTTGCTTCCCCTCCTTGATCAATTTCCATCCATTGCTTCATGTCCTGCCTTCAGGTGCTTTGGAGAATAAGTGTGGTAGCCCTTCAATTGTTGGTATGGGACTCTCAAATTAAGTGCCAAACCCATCTTCAAATGTCATGTTTTCATTTGTCAAGGAACTATTTGTTTTTTAAAACCAGAATACAACATTTCTTTTAAGTAGTCTTGTGAAAAGAAGGACCAAGGGATGGCATGTTCCAATATTTAAGGGGCTGTCACAGAGAAGAGGGAGTCAAGACGTTCTCCAAAGCACTGAAGGCAGAAGAAGAAGTAACAGCTGGAAATCATAAAAGAGAGATTCAGCCTAGAAATAAGGTGAAATTTCTTGACTTTGAGAACAATTAATCAGTGGAACAGCTTGCTTCCAGAAACTGTGAGTGCTCCATCACTGGCGGTTTTTAAAGAAAAGTTTGGCAGCTATATATCTGAAATGCTTGAGCGGGGGGTTGGACTAGAAGACCTCCAAGGTCCCTTCCAACTAGGTTATTTTGTTATTCTGTAATAAATAAAGTCCTTTTTTCTTCTCTGTTCTTGAGAGATATGGAGATGTGGTACATAGAACTTTAATATAGTCTGCTATCTGTATCCATTCTTTTCAGATCATATTAAAATTCAATCCTGCTGCTTTCTATAATGCTGAGTTTCAGTTGTTAAGGTTCTTTTTGTACAGATGAGGTTCAATCAAAATTGCTATGAAAACGTAGGATAGAAATTGGTGAGCCATGCAGTATCCTAGGAAATATCCCTGTTTATTTCAGTGGGAATAACCGAATCCCAATCTTGTTGATGCAATCTAGAAACAACCTGCTTAGAATGGCCACGTGTCAACATGTTAATTAAATAAGCTTGGCTTGTTAGAATATGTTTTAATGCTCCAACATACCTTTGCTGAGTCGGCACAACATTTTCTGCTTGGTTAATTCATTGACCCAACTTCAAAGTTCACACAAAACATTGGATCACAAGTTAACCAAAGTCCCAAAGGAGCCTTTTTAGGAGGCAACTGGACTTTCTTGTTTTTCTTTGAAGATGTTTTGCTTCTCATCCAAGAAGCTTCTTCAGCTCTGACTGGATTTCCATTCTTATATCCCCTACCATCCCATCAGAGCTGAAGAAGCTTCTTGGATAAGAAGATACCTGGCTCATACTACCATATGTGGTAGACTTGTGCGGATGCGAGAAAATACTGGACTAAAATCCACACGTGGTTGGGGAAAATGACAAAAAAACATATAGATTTTTATTGGGAATTCTACCTGATACATACAGTAAAGATTTGAAATATTTGATTGTAAATGTATTAACAGCGGCTAGGATGGTATTTGCTAAAAATTGGAAAAATGAGAAAATACCATCACAGGAGGAAACCATTAAGAAAATATTGGAATGTGCTAAAATGAGTAGATTGACATTTGAAATTAGAGAACAAGAGGATAAACAATTTTACAAAATTTGGGACCTTTTCTATCAATGGTTAGACAATAAAATATGATATTAAAATACGTAGAATTTTAGAAAACAATGAATATATAAAGATGTATTTCTTTTCTTTTTTCATTATTATATCTATAAAATGTTTCTAGATAGATTTGGGAGGATTATATGAATTGTTATAAAATAAGCTAATTATAGTTATCTCGCAAAGTATGAATGAACAAAATTATAGTCAAATGATTGATTAATAATGATACTAGGGTATTCAATTTTTGATTGATTATATGAGTTACGATGCAATGTAACTGTAATTGAGACTATGAAATGGATGCACAAAAAATTTGTAAACCAACCGACACACTGCTTGTTCACTTATGGAAGAAAGTTGGATGTTTTTATGTTTTGTTTGTTTTTGTTTGTCCTTAAAAACCAATAAAATCTTTATAAAAAAAAAAAATCCAGTAGCCTCTTGAAAAAAGTACTTTTGGGACAACCATGACCTGGGTGACTGAGAATCTCCTCGGACATTAAGCTAACCAAAGGGTTGAGTTTGTACAATATGCTAAGCTTCTTATCCCAACCAAGATTAAAACTCGCCAAGTTTACTTTGTGCTGTATCTAAAGCCACAGGGTTTTTAACTAACCTTGATGAATAAATATATGGTGTGTGGTCAAAGTATAGGATGCCATGCTGTTTATGATTTAACAATATGCTTCAGGAACTGGTGCCCCCCAGAGATAGGCCCTACCTCCAACTACCACATGAGGGATGTAGTAGACTAAAAGTCTCATCCCAAAAAATTGTTTTTGTTTTGGGAGGGTTGCTGAAAATAAGAGCGATCCAACCTAGAATGAAGAAGTTTCCCAAGAATGAGAACAAACAGTGGAACTATTTGTCTCCATAAGTTGTCGGTGGTCCATCACTGGAGGTTCTCAAGGAGTGATTGAATAGCCATTGCTCCACAATGTCTATGGAAATTCTCAGTTATCTAGGACATGGTGGACCAAAAACTGCTTTTTTCAAGAGACAATGGGATTTTCTTTGTTCGTCTTTGAAGACATTTCACTTCTCATCCAAAAAGCTTCTTCAATTCATGGATGAGAAACTTCTGGGATGCAAAACGTCTTCAAGGAAAACCAACAAAAGAAGTCCAGTTGCCTTTTGAAAAAGAACCTTTGGGATTTGTCCAGAATGGTGTAGGACAGGGGTGTCCAATCTTGGCCACTTTAAGACTTGTGGACTTCAACTCCCAGAATTCCTCAGCCAGCAGACCAGGGGTCTCCAACCTTGGCCACTTTAAGGCTTGCGGACTTCAACTCCCAGAATTCCTCAGCCAGCTGGCTGAGGAATTCTGGGAATTGAAGTCCACAAGTCTTAAAGTGGCCAAGGTTGGACACCCCTGATATAGGATCTCCTGCCATGGATAAGGAGTTGGACTAGAATATCTCCAAGGTCCTTTCCAGCCTCAGGATCCCATGAAAAAGAGGCATAAGGTGGGAGATGTCCCAAGAACAAGGAGTTTAAGGCTTTTCCTTTTTTCGTTTTGTCCCCAGAGTATTAGAGATTTTTTTTTTTTGAACAAATTCTGTGAAGATGCAAATTGAGACAATGTCATGAGGACTAGCTTCAACATTCAGCTCTCTTCCCTGGAAACTTTGAAAACTGCCCCTCCTAGAAGTTGAAAGGAGGGAAGGCAAGAAAACCAAAAGGGGTTTTAGGAAGCAAACAGGCTGGTTTTGGGTATTGCAAAGGAAATTAAAATCATATATATCACAGCTATACAGAGCAGCAGCTGTCTTGACCAGAACCCCGCCCCCCCCCCAAAAAAAACCCCAGTTGCTATGGAAATGGGGACGAGATTAAAAGCTGGTATCAAGAGATTTTTTTCTTGTTCAAATCCTCCTCCTGGTCGCCCAATTTAAATTAAACAAAATATTAAGATCATAAATAGCTTGCGTAGGAATCTTTTTGCCCCTCAGGTCTGGTAAGTTAAGGAGAGAATTATTCAAGAAGCTGAAAAGCAAACGTATTATTCTTCTCTCTATCTTTTAATATGCATGGTTACTCAGAAGTTTAAATCAGAAGAAAGCCAGTTATTCTGGGTTACCTAGAGAGCTAGCAGCTCAGGTGATGTCCAGTAGGATAATAAAAGAATGTTTCTTTCTCTCTTTCTCTACATTTGACAAATTTTTATCTAACTTTTAGTTATTATATCCATCTTTGTCATTCTTCAACCTCCCACCTAGTCTATTCTTAAGTACTTCTAAAAATAAGAACCCAATAATTGCCTTATTCTACTGTACCAAAGAGAATTGAAAGTCAATGCTTTTTCTTTCTTTTTCCCCTTTTTCTGCTCACTCGTCCCTTCCCTTTTCCCTTCCTCATTATTTGCTTTCGTATTTTCTTTGTATGCTACATCCTAAATTAATTGCACAAAATAGAGCCTAATTAAGGAAAATCATTTATTTCAGCAGCCCCACTTAATTGCTGATGATTTAGTCTCCTATAATTCCATAGCCTGGGCTGGCTCTGTACAATGTGCTGAATCTTGGATGTTAACAAAACACATGTCCTAGGATTTCTTATTAGTCCTTGACTTACGACAGTTCCTTTAATGACTGTTCAAAGTTACAGGGACACTGAAAAAAAGGGACTTCAATGGGGAAGCCAGATTCTGTTAACAGCAATGTTACTGACTTGTCTCGCTTAGCAACAAATGTTGGGCTTAGTTGTGGTCATAAGTCAAGTTAAGTCCAAATGGCTTAATGCCGCATGGCTAGTCTAGGGAAGAGAAGGACCAGGGGAGACAGGAGAGTGGTCTTCCAATATTTGAGGGGCTGCCACACAGAGGAGGAAGGGGTCAGGCTATTTTCTAACGCCCCCAAAGGCTATATATATATATATATATATATATATGTCTGGCATTCAGCTTTGTTCGGGTATTTTCCCACGTGGTGCTTTTAAAGTTGTAGCAACGTTTCAGCAGAATCTCATCTGCCATCATCAGGCTTCTGTATGGTGTTTCTCTGTGAGTCAGACTTTTACAGTGGTTTCAGATTTAAATTTGGGGCAGCCTATTGCTGTGTCAGAATGGTTTTTTCTTCCTCCTGATTGGTTGAGAGTCTTGGTCTGTGTTTATTGGTCTTGGAGTTTGCTGTGTTCTGCTACTAGTATCTTCTGTCTGTTTTTTTTTGGGGGGGGGGGCTCTTTTTGTATCTTGATTGGCTGGCAACATTGTGTTACTTTATTGGAGGCCTTTAGTGCAGCTTGGCTTCGGGTAAATGGACAGCTATCATTCGTTAGGAAGCTGGGTTTCATCTGGGTGCCTGGTTGGGGTGTGTTTGAGCTGGAGGTATCAGGGGGGATCTGTTTGTGCCCAGGTGTTTGCCTGGCTTGTGGTGTGGAGATTTTTTTGTTTGTGAGTGCAGGCTTCCAAATGATTGACAGCCTGGTGGAATCATCTCTTCTGTTCATGCTTTCTGGTCTTTTTTCAATCTCTATGGCTTCTCTGATGATTCTGTGGCTGGGATTTTCTATGGTGGCTAGGGTTTTGGTGCCATTGAAGTTGATGTTATGACCTGTGGCTTCCATGTGTTGGACAAGTGAGGAAGTGTGTTCCAGCTTTTTGACTGCATTTTTGTGTTCATCTAGGCGGGTGCTTATTCTTCTATTGGTCTGTCCAATGTATGTGGCAGGGCATGATGCACAGGGGACTTCATATATGCCTTGGTTTTCCAGGTCAATTTTGTCTTTGGGGTTCCTGAGGATGGCTGCTATTTTTCTGTCTGTTTTGAAGGCAGTCTTGATGTGGTGTCTGTATAGAATCTTACTAATTTTGTCTGTAGTGCCTCTTATGTAGGGCAGGACAGCTGTTCCATGGGTCTGTTCATCTTCTGGGTCTCTATTATGTCTCTGTGTTTTTGTGGATCAAGTTGGAACACACTTCCTCACTCGTCCAACACATGGAAGCCACAGGTCATAACATCAACTTCAATGGCACCAAAACCCTAGCCACCATAGAAAATCCCAGCCACAGAATCATCAGAGAAGCCATAGAGATTGAAAAAAGACCAGAAAGCATGAACAGAAGAGATGATTCCACCAGGCTGTCAATCATTTGGAAGCCTGCACTCACAAACAAAAAAATCTCCACACCACAAGCCAGGCAAACACCTGGGCACAAACAGATCCCCCCTGATACCTCCAGCTCAAACACACCCCAACCAGGCACCCAGATGAAACCCAGCTTCCTAACGAATGATAGCCGTCCATTTACCCAAAGCCAAGCTGCACTAAAGGCCTCCCATAAAGTAACACAATGTTGCCAGCCAATCAAGATACAAAAAGAGCCCCCCCCCCCAAAACAGACAGAAGATATTAGTAGCAGAACACAGCAAACTCCAAGACCAATAAACACAGACCAAGACTCTCAACCAATCAGGAGGAAGAAAAAATCATTCTGACACAGCAATAGGCTGCCCCAAATTTAAATCTGAAACCACTGTAAAAGTCTGACTCACAGACAAACACCATACAGAAGCCTGATGATGGCAGATGAGATTCTGCTGAAACGTTGCTACAACTTTAAAAGCACCACGTGGGAAAATACCCAAACAAAGCTGAATGCCAGACATGTAAGTACCCGCGAAAACTTAAGAAAACATATATATGTATATATATATATATACATACATACACACACACACACACACACACACATATATATATACATATATACATATATACATATATACATATATACATATATACATATATACATATATACATATATACATATATACATATATATATATATTCTATTTATTTTATTATATTATATTGTTTTTTTTATTTTATTTTGTGTATTTATTTATTTAGATTTGTATGGCTGTCCACTCATGCTCAGTGACTCTCGGTGGCTTCCAAATAATGAAAACCCAGTATAAAAGAATACAAAAACAATATCCCCGCTACCTCTTTTTTGTTTTTGGCCATGTTTGTTAAATGAATCACTGCAGTTGTTAAGTGAATCGTGTGGTCGTTAAGCAAATCCAGCTCCCTCCCATTGACTTTGTTTGTCTGAAGTCAGCCAGGAAGGTCTCAAATGGGGATCACAACTGTCATTAATACATGCTGATTGCCAAGTATTTTGATACCTGGACCATGCAGTTCCTACAAGAGTCATAAATGTGAGGACCTGTCATAAGCCACTTTTCTTCAAAGCCTCCAGTGATGGAGCTCCCACAACTTCTGGTGGCCAGCTGTTCCACTGGTTAATTTATCTCCCTGTTAGAAAGTTTCTCCTCAATTCCAGGTTGCTTCTCTCCTTGGTTAATTTCCATCCATCCTTTCTGCTCTTGCCTTTTGGAAAATAAATTGACCCCTTCCTCTTCTTTGTGGCAGCCCCTCAAATACTGGAAGGTTGCTATCATGTACCCCCTAGTCTTTCTTTTCTCTAGATCAGACATACCCATTTCCTGCAACTGTTCTTCATATGTTTCGGTCTCCAGGCCTTTAATCATCTTAGTTGTTCTTCTTGGCACTTTTTTTTCCAAAGTCTCAACATCTTTTTTTGTGATGGGGTTTAGCTCCTGCTGTGTATACCTTTTGTAAAATTTTGTCTTTTTAATATTGTAAACTGCCAAGAGTTACTCTGAAGGCAAGAAGCTAGATTGACACAGATTTGAGAAAACCATATTTAATGCTCAATGGATCTTGGAAACTATAGGAGTAAATTCCCAGCCAGAGTTATTGTCCCTTTGAATGTTTCTTTCCCATAACACTGACATTTGGGCTGGGTGACTTATACTCAGCAAACTGTGGGCTTCCTCCTCCGTTTTCTTCCCACATGCCTGGGGTCTTTGGACCTCCCTCTCACAACTGTGAGCTTTCTCTTTATGAGGTCAGAGGGAATGCTGGATTAAACCAGTCTCTGGTCTCTTTGAGGGCATGGGTAGAGCTTCATCACTGGAAGCATTCAAGAAGAGACTGGACTGCCATCTGTCAGAAATGGCACTTGACCTACAAGGTCCCTTCCAACTCTGTTATTCTGTTACTAAGAATGAACTGAATAGAATAGAATAGAATAGAATAGAATAGAATAGAATAGAATAGAATAGAATAGAATAGAATAGAATAGAATAGAATAGACTTCTTTATTGGCCAAGTGTGATTGGACACACAAGGAATTTGTCTTGGTGCAAATACTCTCAGTGTACATAAAAGAAAAGATACATTCGTCAAGAGTCAAGAATCATCAGGTACAACACTTAATAATAGTCATAGGGTACAATAAGCAACCAAATCATACAAGGAAACAGTCCACATAAATCATAAGGATACAAGCAACAAAGTTGCAGTCATATAGTCACAAGTGGGAGGGGATGGATGATAAAGAGTGAAGAGAAGATTAATAGTAATAGTAGTGCAGACTTTGTAAATAGTTGGACAGTGTTGAGGGAATTATTTGTTTAGCAGAGTGATGGTGATTGGGAAAGAACTGTCCTTGTGTCTAGTTGTTCTGGTGTGCAGTGCTCAAAAGTGTTGTTTTGAGGGAAGGAGTTTAAACAGTTTATGTCCAGGATGCGAAGGGTCTGTAGATATTTTCACAGCCCTCTTTTTGACTCCTGCAGTATACAGGTCCTCGATGGAAGGCAGGTTGGTAGTAATTGTTTTTTCTGCAGTTCTAATTACTCTCTGAAATCTGTGTCTGTCTTGTTGGGTTGAAGAACCAAACCAAACAGTTATAGAGGTGCAGATGAAAGAATAGAACAGAATAGAATAGAATAGAATAGAATAGAATAGAATAGAATAGAATAGAATAGAATAGAATAGAATAGAATAGAAAAAGATACAACACTTAGTGATAGCCATAGGTTACTAATAAGCAATCAGATCATACTAGGGAACAAATAAAACAATATAAATTGTAAAGATACAAGCAACAGTCATATAGTCATAAGTGGGAAGAGATAGGTAATAGGAAGGATAAGAAGAAGAATAGTAGTACAGTCTTACTAAATAGTTTGACAGCATTGAGGGAATTACTTCTTTAGCAGAGTGATGGCGTTTGGTTGTGTCTAGTTGTTTTGGTATGCAGTACCCACCAAATAGCGTCGTTTTGAGGGTAGAAGTTGAAACAATTTATGTCCAGGATATGAAAGGCAAGATCTGGAATAAACCGCCCAAAAGTTAGACAGTGAAAATCACCCCATGGTCCAGCACAGACTGTCCAATCAGCATCCAGTAAGACATTATGGGGAAATCTCCTTTGCAGGTGTTGTGTTCCTCAGGATGGTTGGCCTTGAAGAAATATAAATAACTCCACTCAGCAGCGCCCTTCTAATTCTCACAGGACTGCTCCACACCATCTCGCTTCCCCATCCCAAATGCCTAAACCTCCCCCCCCGGGGTTGGACTAGATGACCTACAAAGTCCCTTCTCACCCTGTTATTCTGTTCTGTTCTGTAAACCAACTGCTAGCCTGACCAAGCTATCAGGCTGTCCTTAGATTCGGATGAGATGATTCCGAAGTGAATTGCAACTCTCTTGTTGGCTTTAATGTAAGAAAATGATCTGTCATGCCCCTGTCAGAGTCTGAATCCGAGGAGGAAGCTGGACAGCTGATATGGAATGGGAATGCGGCTCTGTTGGCTGTGGAGGAAACTGGGGAAAGACAAAGTCCAGCTTGGGCAGAGCAGGGAAGAGGTAGAACAAGGGAGGGTGAATTCAACGGAAGACTCAGGCCCACTCACTCTTCCTCCTAGGGCACACAGGGAGGAACGGAGAAGAGAGCAATGTGGGTTGCGTGGCTTATGGGGGAGGAAAGGGCTCTGATTCCCTTCATTAGCCACAGCTGGGAAGACAGTTGATAAGAAAGGCATGCTGCATGTGGCAGGCTGCTGGGAGCAAACGTGACTTTATCCTGTGTTGTCGTGGCTTATCTGTGTTCCTGGTGTCTTCCCAACTGTGTGAGTTTTGCCATGCCTTCAAATCTGAAATTCTTGCTCCTGCCATGCCAAACTAATTACTTCAGTTTGGCTTGTTTGGACTTTAAGTTACAGTTTTTGTTGACCATGTTTTGGACCTGATTCTCTGCAGCCCAAGGCTGTTCCTGGGAGAGTTTTTCTCCAGCCAGAAGATAACCAGGACATTGGAGGAAATTTGGAGATAAAAAAGGGACTCCTATTGATTATCTGACTGTTGCCTTTGTGCCATGCCCCTTTGGGTCATCACACAGATCAGAAGTGTTCCAATCTTGGCGATGTTGAGACTTGTGGACTTCAACTCCCAGAATTCCCCAGCCAGCATGGATGTTGTTATTTTTTTTTAAAAAAAAACCTCCCTTTCTTTGAATCAGAAGCATTGGCTGGCCCAGGTTTTGCTACAAGCTCTGCCTTGAAGTTTCTGGTCTTTGAGGCATCCAATGGTTACTAACTCCAAATATTATCATTATAAGAAGCACAAGGAGATGGTCACGGATAGATTCTCTGTCGCCACTCATGTTCAATTATCCCCCTTTCCGGCTTGACCTTCACTTTAACCCATCAAAAGAAGCTCACCAGTAAGAAAATTGAAATTTCCAAGGCTTCTCATTCCTTCCTTCCTATTTTGAGCTGCGCTACCGCTTTTGATGCTGGCATCGGCCTTCAGCCAATCTATATTCATGAGACTCAACTTAAAAGGTGCATGCTTCAAATCTTCCTTGCCTTGGAGGGCGGCTTTTAGTTCTTTGCAGCGGTTTCATGTTGAGCAAATCACAGTTAGCCAAAAACATCCATTCAGGCTTTGGGGCAGGATAGCATTCTCTACAGAGTCTGGATAATGAAACCTGGATGCATCAGGCCACGGCTTTGGTTTTCAAATAAGGGAGACACTAACTCAGCATGGAAAGGAGGTGTTTGCACATCGCATCTCCCCTTCCCACTGGGAAGAGGGGAGACAGTGTGTGAATGTATGGAACATATTTCCTCTGCTATTAGTGTAGAGGGAAATCTGCAGCATGAGTAAACCAGTGGTGGGATTCAAAATTTTTTACTACCAGTTCTGTGGCCGTGGCTTGATGAGCATGCCTTGATGGGCATGGCAGGGGAAGGATACTACAAAATCCCCATTCCCTCCCCACCCCACTAACCTGCTTTCCAGCTCCGTTCTCCTGTGCAGGGCAACCAAAGAAGACCCAGCCAATCAGCTGGGACTCAAGGGGAGGCAGAGAATAAATGGGGGTAGGGACACTCAGAGGTGGGATTTGCCAGTTTTCTGAACTACTCAAGATTTCCACTACCGGTTCTTGAGAACCGGTCAGAACCGGCTGAATACCACCTCTGGAGTAAACCATAGAATGGTCAAGTTGCTTCCATTAGATCAGGACTGTTCCAATCTTGGCACTGTTGAGACTTGTGGACTTCAACTCCCAGAATTCCCCAGCCAGCATGGGTATTTTTTTAAAAACAAAACCTCTCTCTTTGAGCCCCCAAGTTAGAAAGTACGCTGGTAAAAATGAGAAGATAAATTATTCTATCATCTTTTTTTTTTTTCATGCTAGGGTACAATTATTGTGCTTGCTTTACGAAGTAGTGTTCCAGTTTAGAGCTTCCATATTCAGTTTTTCTTGTAGCTCAAAAAGGGAAAGTCCCAAAGCAATTAAAACTTTGCAATGCATAAAAAATGTATTTGTAGGCATCTTAAGGGATGGTCTTACATTTAATGAGTGTATTAGGATGCAAATGTTGAGCAGAAGCAAATGGTGAAATTGATCCGGGGTTTCCTTAGGTGGCCCTACTCATGGGGTAGGGGGTCTCAATTTTACATGTCCTTATGTGGAGTTCTTCGTGTTCTCTGAGCTGGTTTGTTTGCTTGTAGATGTTTCATTACCCAACTAGGTAACAGCATCAATGCTAGTAAGTGTGCCGTTTATTCATTGGTGGATTAAATTTTTTTTTACTAACAGTTCTGTGGGTGTGGCTTGCTGGGCGTGGCTTGCTGGGCGTGGCAGGGGAAGGTTACTTCAAAATCCCATTCTCTCCCCACCCCGCTAACCTGCTTTCCAGCTCTGTTCTCCTGTGCAGGGCAACCAAAGAAAATCCAACCAATTAGCTTGGGACTCAATGGGAGGCAGAGAAGAGATGGGGTTGACAGGGCCAGTCAGAGGTGGGATTTGCCGGTTCTCTGAACTACTCAAAATTTCCACTACTGGTTCTCCAGAACTGGACAGAACCTGCTGAATATCAACCTCTGGTTCTATGGCAGAATGAGCTACCTACCCATTTTTTACTACTGGTTCTGTGAGTGTGGCTTGGTGGGCGTGGCTTGGTGGGTGTGGCAAGGGAAGGAGGATATACTGCAAAATCCCCATTCTCTCCCCACCCCACTAACCTGCTTTCCAGCTCCGTTCCTGTGCAGGGCAACCAAAGAAGATCCAGCCAATCAGCTAGGATTCAATGGGAGGCAGAGGAGAGATGGGGTTGGTGGGGACAGTCAGAGGTGGGATTGGCCGGTTCTCCAAACTACTCAAAATTTCTGCTACCGGTTCTCCAGAACTGGTCAGAACCTGCTGAATGCCACCTCTGCCTTTATTGGAGATTTGTATCTGACACTGGTAGGCACAGCTAAGATGCAGATAAGCAGGGATTAATCCCAGGCAAATATTAAGCAGAAAACAATACTCTAATTTACTACTATCAAGGAAAAACACCACATTTCCATCAACACTGGTGAGACAAGTTACTGCACAGGTAGTTCTCGACTTACAACATGTGATGACCCACGGCATGGCACAAAAATAATAAAGTCACAAAAGTAGATAAATTCCCTTTAATACCTCCAACTTGGCCCCCAATGTCCAGTTATTCTTGGCTGGAGATCAAACTCTCCCAAAAACAAAGGGAAGAAATGCAGTCCAAACCCAAAGTACAGATAAATTAGAAATAAAAAAACCCAACACGAACCACGCTGAAGTAATTAACACGACAAGCCAGGATAATAAACAGGCCAGGATAATAAATAGACTTAGAACAGATAACGAAGCACACACAGTTGGGAGGACACCAAAACCCAGATAAGGCTCGACAATATAATGCACACTTGCTTCCAGCTTCCACCCTTCTTATATCCTGTTCTCCCAACTGCAACTAATGAAAGGGATCAGGGCCCTTTTCTCTCCCATAAGCCATGTTGCTCCCTTCTCTGTTCCTCCCTGCGTGCCATAGGATGAAGAGGGGGTGGGCCTGGGTCTTCCTCTGAATGCCCAGCTGGACTGGACCCTTCCCGTTTCTTCCACAGCCACCAGAGCCACACTCCCATTCCCTGTCAGCTGTTCCACCTCTCCCTCAGAATCAGACTCCAACAAGGGCATGACACAATAGTTGGTTTAGTGACCATTCAAAGAAGGGACTTACGGCCATTTTTCACAACTATGACCATTGCAGCATCCCTATGTTGACATGACCAGACACTTGGCAATTGGCTCATATTTATGACAGTTTCAGTGTCTCTCAGGGTCACAGGATCCCTTTTTGCGACCTCCTTGCAAGCAAAGTCAATCGGTGAAGCCAGATTCACTTAACAACCATGTTACTCACTTAACAACTACAATGTTTCACTGAACAACCGTGGCAAGAAAAGTCATAAAATGGAGCAAAACTCACTTCTCGCTTAGCAACAGAAATGTTGGGCTCCATTGTGGTTGTAAGTCGAGGACTACCTGAATATAAACAGAGAGCAAACCACACACCCATGGTGATGATGTTTCTTAGTCAGGTAATGAAACATCTGAAAGCCAATGACCCAGCTCAGAGAGCGCCAGGGACCCCCGCTATTCAACCTTAAGCTACAGATATTTTTTAAAGTGTGGTTAATCTGGATTTTTTAAAAAAAAAAACAGATATCTCTTGGAATTCATGCTAGCAAATCCTCTGTGACATATCTGATCCATTATGTGTTGAAAGAACGCTTTAGCATATGGTGCCTTTAAATACGCTGTAGCATATGGTGCCTTTAAATACGCTGTAGCATATGGTGCCAAGGGTTTTCATTTGTAGGAGGAATATAACACATGCCTTGAATCCTTCCACAAAATGTATCGTTCAGGTGCCAAATAAAAGGAAGAGGCAACCATCACCAAAGCAATTTAGTTGTCAGATGGAACAATTAAGGATTTATTTCAACTCAGGAACCCGCAAATGAGAAAGTCAATAATGGCTGTGTGTCTCCTCTTGATGCTCTTATAAAAAGGAAGCGATTACCTTGGATATTACCTAAGCTTTACCAATTACCTGATTTGACACTTGTGGCCAGGAGGCTGAGAGTTATTGCTTTTTCATTGTCTTTATAAGAGCAAATTCCGATTTCCCACTGTCTTCCCCATTGACCTGCTTATGAGAAGCTGGCAGAGTGTTGGAAATCACAGTAACATGACTGTGGCATATACTGCAGAAGTGCCGCAAAGGTCGTGTCCGACCCATGGACAACGTTCCTCCAGGCCTTTCTGTTCCCTACCATCCCCCAGAGTCCATTTAATAATAGAAGTAATAGAAGGGATCAAATAATAGAAGGGATGAACTATAGGACAATTGTTTGCTTGTATGGTTGTATGAATATACTTTTTTTTTTTTACTTTAGTTTTTGATTCCTTGCTTTTCAAAAGGAAATTCAACTTGGGTATTACCTAAGCTTACCAATTACCTGGTTTAATACTTATTGCCAGGACAGCAAGGGTTATTGCTTTTTTCATTGTTTTTATACAGGGTAAAAAAGCAGGGGAGCAAATTCCGATTTCCCACTGTCTTCCCCATTGACCTGCTTATGAGAAGCTGGCAGAGAGTGTTGGAAATTACAGTCACATGACTGTGGCATATACTGCAGAAGGGCTGCAAAGCAGGGTAGCGGGTCTCCGGTGGCCACAGCTTCATCTTACAACTAGTCAAAAGATGCTTGAAATTTTGACTTCTGGGGAATATGGCTAACTGAACACAAGAGATCTTCGAAGGATTTCTCCCTCGAGTGTTGTTCTTCTACCTTTTAACTGAAGGGACTGATATCCCATCAGTTTCTGTGACCCACCCGGTTAGGGTGTGTCGAAGAAGATCTCTGAAATTTCATTCCTAAGGGAATAATGGATCCTGGATTTTGGACGTGTTCTTTAAATTAGTATTTTGGTTCCATAATTGTTCTCCTACGATGCACCATTTCACCCAGTTTAAGGTTACAAACAGATAGGAGAGTTTTAGTAGCATATAATGTTCAATTGGCTAGTTTCTGTAGCCAGTTTTGTTAATCGGTTTAATAAAATTTGCAAGAGCCTAGCCTTAAAGACTGGAGCTTGCTACTGAGTTTTTCAAAATATTATCAGTAGATTCTCTTTGGGTGCTCCAGCCCGTCTCTATTCAGCTCACAGGACTGCAGTGGGGAAAAGTATGAGAAAATATTTTATATTGCAATTTCTGCTTCTACTAACACAATTAAAATAAAAAAGATGAGCCAGTTTGTTCCGTGATCTAAGAATTTGTTCCTGTCCGTTGAATTGAGCTCTAGTTTGATTCATCTCATGAACCTCAAGTTGGAGAAGGGTCAACTTTTAGATGAAAGCTTCACGGTTGATTCTTGGTCTGACAGCATTATAATAAACTCAATTATTTACAGCCAATTGAGCTACATTAGAAAGCTACAACCTCCATGACATTTCTGAAACCATGGTTTATTCATTTGTACTTTATTCTTTCATTCTTTTTTCATGTCTTTAAACTTTTTAAAGGGAAACTATTTTGCTATCGTTCTAAGGAGCATCTGAGCTAGCAAAGCATGTTGTGTATGTTTTAATGAAGGATTTTTAAACCATATAACTAAAAAAAACCAAACAAACATAAAATATTCATTCCTTTTTTTCCCCATGTGGTCTATCTGTCTATCTTTCTCTCTTATAGACACATCCACAATAAATCTGGCCATAATGCTATGGACAGTTGGTATGACAATCCTGTGTCAGGTTATTCACCCAATAACAGAATCATGACCAAAGAACGCAGGAAAAGTTTCCAGACTGGTAAGTATTCTGGGTTGACCAGATTTGGCTAGGTTGGTGGTCAAAGAAAGCTTTGATCAAAGGGAATTTGTCAGGGGTGGGATGAAAATACAGTACCGGTTCTGTGGGCGTGGCTAGGTGGGAGTATCTAGGTGGGTGTGGCCATGTGACTGGGTAGGTGTGGCTTTTTTGCAGCAACCCCCCCTCCCATGCAGGGGCTGCCACAGAGAGGAGGAAGGGGGTCAAGCTATTTTCTAAAGCACCCAAAGGCCAGACAAGGAATAATGGATGGGAACTGAACAAGGAGAGATTCAACCTGGAAATAAGGAGAAACTTTCTGACAGTGAGAACAATCAACCCATGGAACAGAAGTTGCCCTCGGAAGTTGTGGGAGCGCCATCCCTTGAGACTTTCAAAAAGAGATTGGATTGCCATTTATCAGAAAAGGTGTAGGGTCTCCCGCTTGGTCAGGGGGTTGGACTAGATGACCTATAAGGCCCCTTCCATCTCTGATTATCTGTTATCTGTAGGGGTGTGTGTGTGTGTGTGTACTGCATGGCCCCCACACATGCCCCTTTTTACTCCTGGGCCTCAGGAAAGCCTCCTGGGCAAAGCAATAAGACAGCAAGGCGGATCCAGGCACAGCTGATTGTCAGGAGGAAAAAAAAAACATAC